>OX439483.1:214968661-214996101 GCA_949320155.1 Melangyna quadrimaculata
AACAACAAAAAACAATACCGTCCACTTTATTCTTCACTTTTCGGATTTTCGGAGAAAATGGCATTGGTTTCATATGTTCCAAAACCCAGGAAACAAGTTGTGCTGCTTTCAACACAGCACATTGTTGAAAAAGCAGTTTTCGGACCTCAAAATAAACCTCTCATGATATTGGACTATAACAGAACAAAAGGAGGAGTCGACGTGTTTGACCAAATGGTTTCTTTATATTCATGTTCTCGTCAAACCAATCGGTGGCCCATGGTTGTATTTTACAACTTGTTGGATGTTTCAGCTTTAGCCACAGTTATTATTTTTCGCCATTTTAACCCCCCTTCAAGAAATATAAAGTTATTTAGAAACGAAAAGCTTATCCAACTTGCAGAAGAACTAATGGAAATGGAGTTGGATGATCGTTCGCAACTTTCTATGGAAAAAATGTTATCCAAAGTTAGTCTTGATGCTCTCCGCACTATGGGAAGACAATTGCAGGTTTTTCGTTCAGTTGACGAGAAGCTTCCACGAAAACAGGTATTGCTTATTACAAAAAACAATACGTTTCTAAAAAGCATTTTATTTTCAGGCCAGATGCCACCTTTGTCCGAGAGCAGACGACAGGAAATCGAGATCAACTTGCGATGTCTGTGAAAAACACATTTGTCATCGCCACATGAATACAGTTTGTACTAAATGTCTCCCAGAACTTCCATCTATACCAGAGTAATATTACGCATCGAAATGTTAATTATAATTTACTTATAATTCATGAAAAATAAAATAAACACTAAAAAAATTGATTTATTTTACATTTTGATCATTGGGGTGTAGCACACCCCAGGCAAGTGTGGGTGACCTTTTTTCACACGAAATTTCCAAAAAATCAATTTGAAGCTCTTTGATGAAAAAAAGAAGAAAAATATTCAGAAAAAAGAATTTTGTTCACTGATTTTTTATCCGAAGTCGAAAAACTGATTTTCAAAAAAGTTACAAGCATTTAAAAGTCATCTGGGGTGTATCACACCCCAGGATGTAAACTAGGGTTAACCGTTTTCCAACATTTGTATGAAAGCTACCGTTATTTTCAAATTTGGAAACATGCTTATTTCAAATATTCTAGAAAATAATAAATAACTCCTTCAAACCAAGTTTAACAAAAATTGACTATCCTCCAGTTTCACAGTGAAAGTTGAAACTTAAGATCAGCTGATGACTGAACCTTAAACTGAGTTTAAATGTTTGGTTTAACTCGTCCGGTTTCACATTGAAAACTGAACTTCGGTTCAGTTGAACTTCGTTCAACTAGATTTTATGAAAAAGAGTTGGTAGCAATGTATGTTTTAGCTTTGCCAAGTGACGTATTGCAAACAGTACGCAGCTTTCCTTGTCTATATTCTTTCTCTTTCTGAAGCAAAGAGCATGCGGAATCAGCGAAAAATGGAAAATAATTGTACAAAAAAAGCCGTCAATGTCTAGCTGCATTCTAGTTTTTAACTACCAGAGCAAATTCATGCGATTAAGTCGTGCATATTTTTTGTTTTAAAGTATTTTTCCCTGATTTATGGTAATTTTTTGCAAATAGTCTGTTTTGAAAAAAAAATTACTATATTAATTAATACCGACAAGAGTAAGGAAAAAAAGTAAGATTCTTAGAATTTTTAAGCTATCCCAAAAAAAAAATGGGCATGACTGGATCGCACTAACTTGCTCTCGTAGCTAATATAACAACTTTAACGTAGCTTTAAGTTGACAATTTGCATAGGAATTGGTTCCAAAACATTATGATAGCATTAAAAAAAGTTGTAAAAAACAAGTTTAAATATAAATTATTATAGTTACATATAAGCATGTATAATTTTAAAGTGGTTCCAAAAGTTGAGCTTGGATTTAAAAGGAACAATGCTGTTGTTTAACTTTAACTACAATTTGAACTCAGTTCAAGGTAAAAACGAAACTGTGAAAGTGAATATATTGTTGAACTGACGTTTACACCAATAGCGGCGTTTAAACTTCAACTGTGAAACTACTGGGGGTGAAAAGTTTTCAAAATATGTACAGGGTGGCTGATGAAAGCCGCTACCAAAAAAAAACTAAATAACTTTTTTTCTTTTTAATGAATCTGGATATTTTTTTTTTTATTTTGCAGATTGATTCTTAGATTTAATAAAAATGGATAACTGGGACACAGAAACAAGAATTTGGATTGTCCGCCGCTATCACGCACTGGAGTCAATAGTTTTGGTTCAAAGAGAGTTTAGGCGCACGTTTGGCGGCAATCCTCCAAGCAGATGGACCATAATGAGACTCGTAAACAATTTTTCCGAGCATGGGACAGTCGAAAGAAGACCTTACCATCGAAACCCTTCAGTTCGGACGCAGGAAACAATTGCTGCTGTAGCTGCTGCCATACAAGAAAATCCAAGAGTTTCGACAAGAAGCTTATCTGCTCAAATGGGTATAAGCAGACAGTCATTGCAGTCAATTTTGCACGATGATTTGGACTTATTCCCATATAAAATTCAAATGGCCAACCAACTGAACGCAGCAGACTTGCCGATTCGCTTGGAATTTTGCCAGAAGATGCTTCAAATGGTGGAAGAGGACGGAAACATGTTGAACTGTCTGTTTATGTCTGACGAGGCCCATTTCGACTTAAACGGTAACATAAACAAACAAAATTGTCGAATATGGAGTGCTTCCAACCCACAGATACTCCATGAGACGGAATTGCATCCACTTCGTGTCACAGTGTGGTGTGCAGTCTCATCACGCTGCATTATCGGGCCCTATTTCTTTGAAGAAAACGGTCACACTGTTACGGTTAATGGAAACCGTTACTTGAGCATGTTGAGAGAATTTTTCTATCCAGAATTACGCCGAATGAGAATTTCTTTCAACTCTGTGTGGTTTCAGCAAGATGGTGCAACTCCTCACATAGCCCGGCCTGTTATGACAGAACTGCGACGAAAATTTCCCAATAAGCTGATATCCAGAAACTCCACATTCCGTTGGCCCCCCAGGTCGCCTGACCTTACTGCACCTGACTTTTTCTTCTGGGGGATTGCAAGCAGGAAGTCTACAAGGCAAAACCAACAAATTTGAATGAATTAAAGCAATCCATTCGAGAAACAATTGCGGCTATTCCTGTCTCAACTCTCCAAGCAGTAATGAACAACTTTTTGGTAAGATGCCGCACATGCATCAACCAGCAGGGGGGGCATTTAAAATCTATTATTTTTAAAACTAATTAAGCTATATTTAATAAAATTGAATGATCTTTAACATGAATAAAAGAAAAATGAATTCCATACACTGAAAAAAAAAGTTATTTGAGTTTTTTAATGTAGCAATATTCATCAGCCACCCTGTATAAAGCTTTCAAAAAATCATAAAATATGAAAAAATTTTAATTAAATATCAAAAAGTAGCCCTTCCTTTTTTTATTTATTTGAGTTTTTTTTTTTTCAAAAAAAACAGTGGAGCCGTTTTTGGAAAAAAAAATCTTTTTCTGCAAACAAATTTGTTTGACAGGTAACATTATTTTTGGACCTAAGAAAGTACAAAACATTAATGTGTGTTTATAAAAAGCATTAAAACCAAGTCTTAAGAAAATCCACTAAGCCATTTAGGCTACCGGTGCACAGAAAGACAGACAGACAGAATTGGGAGACGCACTTTTTTCGCACTCTCGCTCTTATCGTTATGTTAAAGAAAATTATTAAGGGTATTCATGCAACGTTCGTCGTAAAACACTAGATAAATTTACGATTTGGTTAAATTTACCATTTGGTTAATCAAATGTCAAATTTGCAACATTTTGGTTAAAATTATCTAACGATTTTGATGGGGAAAATTAACCAGATTTATTTGGTTAAACTTACCCAAACGTCATTGTGACTTTAAGAACTAGGCCTGTTCAGAAATATGATATAGGTACATAATATGATATCTAATTCAGAGATCTAAAAAAAACTCTGACCGTGTTCCGTAACTATCGAATCGCGATTAGTTGGCGATAACAGCTGTGACTTAAAACGTAGTTTGTTAAAAAAAAAAAAAAAAAAATAGGACGTCTACCTACATAGTCAACGATAAGGAAATCTACTTTTCGTACATTAGTAATGTATATAATTATAAAGGGTCTCCCCAACCAATGTTTACCATTCGTTGACGATGACACTACATCAACACCGTGTTGTTATAGTTGTTATCTTTTTGTCAAAGAATGATTCGCATTGGTTTGGGTGAACCTAAATAATCGGAATCTGTAAAGTATAGCTTTCTGAACGATCAGATCATAATTCACTGTATCTCTTTTTTCGTTCCTGCCTCAACAAATGTCAGTTGCGCTCTTCACTACCGAAAGCAATAGTTTACGCAAACCAAGAATCTGATATTATGGGCGCGCCATGTGTTTTTTTTGTGTTCGCTCGTTTTCGACCAAACACCATGAGCCTACAACAATTATTGTAGTTTCATCGTATATCTTACATTTTTTTATCGTTCCGGAGACATTCGGCTCCGATTTCGCGTTGGTTCGGGAATCGGGAGAGTTTGTTCATTTAAAAATAACTTTGAAATCTAAACATGTCTAATTTGTCAGACACCATATCTGTCACATAAACCAACAGCTGATTCAATCACACAGCATTTAACCAAATGAATAAAAAGGTCGTTCATGCAACCTGTTGTGTAGACTTTTCATTTTACACAATTTGTAATCTTTCGACGTTGTATGAATACCCTTATTATCTTGAATTCAATTTGTTTACAGACCTAAAACTTGCCTTCTATAGCGCAAC
Source organism: Melangyna quadrimaculata (assembly GCA_949320155.1). Lineage (NCBI taxonomy): Eukaryota > Metazoa > Arthropoda > Insecta > Diptera > Syrphidae > Melangyna > Melangyna quadrimaculata. The sequence continues at coordinate 214,973,458 of OX439483.1, forward strand.
TATACGCAAGTTAAAATTATCTATTAAAGCAAATTTAACAAAATTAGGAAAAGAGGGATAGGGTGTAAGTTCAGTTCCGTGTTGTAACTGTGTCAGTTTAGCATTTGACATCTTTGCCAATACATATTAATGAATCTGAGTATATGATTAGGTAGTAAAAGTAGATAATAATCAATATATTCATTAAAAAGTAATTTCTATCACACCTTACTGGAGTTCTTATGTCATTCAAATCTTCGCATAATCTATCTTAATATTATACACATGTTCTTATAATACACTAGCGGAAACACCCGGCGTTGCCCGGGTCCCTTTTGTTAAAGGATAGTTTGTTAACAAATCTTGAAAAAAAAACTCCCTTAATAATTATCAGGTTTCTGTTGGGCAGTAGCGGATCTAGGATTTGGCTGTGAGGGGGGCTTGGCAATCTAGTTTGAGACAAAAATGAAATCCCACTGGCAAAAGCTCATATCGCTCATTAAAAAGAACAATGTCATAACTCAAAAAACCTCAGAAATCACAATTTAAAGCAATTAAAAGTTTGCATGGCTGTTTTTCATAATCATCTTCATTTATATCTACTTTTTTATTTTTTCTTGGTAGAGCTTTTAATTAAAGTTTTATCGCAAAATATGACACTTTAAAAATAATTATTGGACTGTTTTCACTTCAAAGGTCCCTACGTAAATGAAAAAAATACAGTATTTCCACAAACAAATATTTAAAAGTGACAGTGTATAACAAATAATGCTCTATAGCCTTTAATTTTTCATTTCTACACTGAACCAAAAAGGTACACCATATTAATAAAAAAGGTCATCTATATGATGTAGAATTCATCAATTTTAGTCCAGTGAACCTTTTCATGCATATGATGAAGCAGCGTTCATCAATATGATGACAGTTTTAAGTGATGAAACTCGTTCATCATTCATCAACTTTTTACATCAATACTATGAAAAATGATGAATTGAAATTATCTTACATTTTGATTAGTGTACATCAGAATGATGAATTAGTTCATCGTATTGATGATAGCATTCATGAATATGATGAAAATTAAAAAAAAAAATCATGATTTTACCCTATTTTATCATCAATGTGATGAATGAATTCATCATATTGATGTGTTAATTTTTCATATTGATGATCGTATACATCAATATGATGAATATTTTCCAATCATTCAGTGAATATATTCATCAATAAGATTCACATTTTCATCATATTGATGACCGTTTACATCAATATGATGTACATTTTTCATCAATTCAGTGAATAAATTCATCAATGAGATTCACATTTTCATCATATTTATGATCGCTTACATCAATATGATGAACACTTTTTATCAATTCAGCGAATATATTCATCAATAAGATTCACATTTTCATCATATTGATGACCGTTTACATCAATGTGATGAACACTTTTCATCAATTCAGTGAATATATTCATCAATAAGATTCACATTTTCATCATATTGATGACCGATTACATCAATATAATGAATACTTTTCATCATTTCAGTGAATATATTCAGCAATATTATTAAAAGGATTCATTAATGCAATGATACTATTCATCAATATGAAGCATTTGTGTTCTTCGTATTGATGAAGGCTTCATCAATATTATGAATTTGATTTCATTCATGATATTGATAAATCTGATCATCAGTACGCGGAACAGGAACGCATAATGGTTAATGAACCGAAGTTTTATTGCATTATTGGTTTCTATTAATAATACCGATGAAAATATTCACCTAGAAATAGAAAATGCGTCATTACGAAAATCACTATTATTATATTATTACAATACTTATCCCAACAGTTCCATATTAGTACAGAAAGCGTCTTCCAAGATTCTGCATGTACCTGCTCCCAAATCATCATTTCTCATTTTGAATATTTTTTCAGAACCATTCCTTCTAAGCCTTTTATAGAATAATAAAAGGAAAAATAGATTTATATTTTAAATGCTTAGAAGTGTTTTATTTGAATTAGGGAGTTACAATAATAAAGATGCCTTAAAATTTATTATTATTTTATTAAGGCTCTGTACGATAGTACTTAGACGTGATGTTATATTTTTGGTTCTATTGAGTCAAAATAATATTGAACAAAAACCCAAAAATGCTCGCAAGCAGCTGGGTATTGTAAGTCAAAAACAAAAAATATTTTAAGACAAATGTCTACTGCCCGGAGTAGTTTTTTTAAATTTTAGTTTGTATCCGTCTAGATACACATAATATTCTGGTTCATCGTCCTTTTTTAATGATAAAATAAAGGGTTGCACGGTGTTATGTTGAGTTTTTAAGAAATCCAAATGATTTTCAAATTTCTGAACACATTCTCCCTGGAAAATGAAAGCTTGTTGGGAGTCTTTTATCGTAAACCTTTGGACCGATTTCTGCTTTGATGTTGATTGTATAACAACTGGCCTCGTTGGAAAGAGATAACAGTGTACACTTCTAAGGAGACAGAGTACCGCATCTTCTATAGATAGCAAAAATATAAAGAGAAAAAGAGAATTGTAATTATGTTTAAATGACAACAAAGAAATTATATTTAATGTTAAGTATAACTTTATTAAATATTCAAAAAAATGGAAGACATTTACTTTTTAAAATTTAAATTTTTACCTTTGTTTGCATCGCAGTCTGCGATTTGGGAAAGCATTTCGGTGGTTTTCTTGTCCTTATGTTCTCTATCAGGAACTGCTTAATCACTTTAAAATTGCTTTCCCAATTCTCACATATAGTTCGGCTTTCAGGGAACAAATGTTTAAAGTCTCTGTCAATCTAATAAAAAAAGAGAGTTGCTTAACAAACAAAACTTATTAAAGATTAAGACTTTACCGCCGATAACCATTCAAATTCTTGTACTGCGGCCATGTCTTGAAAATCTCCTCCTGCGTTGAAGATTTGCGTATTTCCAGAAGTCGGTACTCCGTGCATGCATCCCATAGACTATTAAATTCATCAGCTGACAAGTTATCAGAATTTATACTTTTCACACAAGCTTGTGCATCAGGCTCTGGAACTGAAGAAAATTATTAAATTATAAAATTATCAGTTTATTTGTAAATTAAAACTTTATTCGCAATTGAAATGCAAAGGAATTAATTGAAATTCACAAACATTTGATTTGCATGCAAACTCTTGAAAACGAAAACTCAAATAACGCAAGGCTTTTGTAAACTTTTAATGTGATGCAAAAAATTGATAAGAAAATATAAGCAACATGAAACTTATGAAATAATAAGAAAACATACCTTGAATTTCACTTATATAGGTATTTTTAAAACTCAAAACCAAATATTTGTTTAACAATTTTCCTTTTTTTTATTTATTCTTACATGCCTAAATCACTTTCACGACCTTCTTTAAGTTTCAAATGCATACTAAATTGAGTACAAAAAAAAGCAATGCGTTTAGTTTTTTGTTGCAAGATTCTTCTCGCTTTCATCAATATGAAGAACTATGATGAAACGTTCATCAATATGAAGAACACTGATGAAACATTCATCAATATGAAGAACAATGATGAAACATTCATCAATATGAAGAACAATGATGAAACATTCATCAATATGAAGAACAGTGATGGAGCTACGAATACATATATTCGTACAAGACTAGACTGAAATCCCGTTAAATTTTTTTTCCAATTCATACAAAATACAATCATTTAAATTATAAAATTATAAGTTTATTTGTTAATTAAAACTTTATTCGCAAGGGATGCTAAAGGAATTAATTGAAATTCACAAACATTTGATTTGCATGCAAACTCTCGAAAACGAAAACTCAAATAACGCATGGCTTTTGTAAACTTTTAATGTGATGCAAAAAATTGATAAGAAAATATAAGCAACATGAAACTTATGAAATAATAAGAAAACATACCTTGAATTTCAATTATAGGTATTTTTATAACTCAAAACCAAATATTTGTTTAACAATTACTTTTTTTTTATTTGCTTTTACTCGCACGGATCACTACCTTCCTTAAGTTGAAAACAATGCATACTGGCTGAATCGTAAATGAGAAATCGCTGGCTCAATACTTAAATGTTCTATGTCATATAAAATTCACAAATAGGTTTTTTTTATATCAAAATGTTCGTCTTTTTGTAGACTTTAAGAAAATAAATGTTTCATTTTTTTTCTTCAACAAATGGCTTTTTTATAGCCCTAACAAACAGAAAAGATTCTTAGTTATGCTCAGTACTTAAACGTTCATATGCACCATAAAATAAATTAAATCAATAAGGTAATGATCAAAAAGTATTGGCAAATAGGAAAACCTCTATGGATATACTTTAATCTAGAATTTTGTAGTTTATATGTAATTTTTAAGCATAAATAAAAGTTGGTTACGGTCTAACAATCGCAGTAAGCATTTTTTGCAATTTCACTGCATATTTTATTCCATTTTTCTCTAATTATCCATTGCTTTCCATATTTCTATGTCCGACATAGAACAAAAAACTTACAAACTTACAAAAAACTCAACAAAGTTAGAAAAATGTTCTATGTTAAAATTGAAAAGTGTTAATTAAATCGATATTTAAAACAGAAAAATGAAAGTAAGTCCATATAATTAAGTTTCTTAGCCGTTTTAATATTTTAATATTTTTTTTAATAAATCATGTTATTTTGACAATTATATTTGTCTCCCTGTATGAACATTTCATTGACGAAATAAAAGATAAATACCCATTTGTACTCCATTAATTGAAATCTTTTATGATAAAATCCACAAAAATGTGTCTTTTATTCTTTTATGATTCATAAAAGATTCCGTAATAGATTGTGGCATGCTGAATACCAAATATGCGGTTCGTAAAAGATTTGTTGAGAGTTTTGAACTTTTGAGAGCACTCATAGCAGATTTCTTAACAGATTTCATAACAGGTTGGCATGTTGAATACCAAAATTATATTTCATAAAAGATTTTTTGACAGCTCAAACTTTTATATAGAAATTCATAACAGAATAGCAGATTAACAGAATAAAAGATCTCGACGAAAAGGCCTAATTAACACATACCTTAGCTAAATGAGGAGTGAGTAGTGACCAGGGATGTTCCCTGCAAACCAAACTGCAATAGTTTTCGAGAAAATATTACAACAAAAAAATGTATACCATTCGAACGAGTGCGTACGACCTGCGACCATCGAATGTACCCCTGCAAACAAAAAAGTACTGTAATCAGCGATGTACTCTAAAGAAGTCGTTTGGTTTCCCCTAAAAAAACAATCAACGATTCCTTTTTGAACTGTGCGAAGAAGAAATTCAGAATGAATTGCAAAATGTTGTCTCATTTTTAGTATTGTAAATAAATAAAATCGGGTGGCACAACGGCTCATGAAGAACCAGGGCCTAGTGACTAACAACTCGCAACCATTCCTGTGTGCGCCTTTCGACAGGAATGGAAGGAAGGGACCTACAATTTTATGCCGAATCCGAACGGCTAGACGAGAAGCACTTATTCGTGACAAGTGATACTCTTGGGGGATTTGTCAATTCCTCGCAAGAGGCAGTAGCCCTGAAAAAAAACTTTTTAGTTATTAGGTGGACGAGGCTGGGAAGCGATCCCAGACCTCCAGCGTGACAGTCGAACGCACTAACCATTACGCTACGGGCTACTACCTATTTTTAGTATTGGTGCATGTCTATTTCGGTCGCACCAAACTACTTCTCTGACGTACAGTTACAATGCTTATATTCGTAGTTCTACATTCGCAGCGCTCTGAAACTATAAAAGTACAAATATAACTTGTGGAATATATGCGTCAAAGACAAAGTGCACTACTTTTTTGATGCTTTGCTGTGTTAGAAAAAGATAGTGCCTTCACGTATTCTCATAAACAGAAGGTAGGAGCCATTATACAAATACTAAAGATATGGCCCTGCGTATGATACAATAAAAAACGTCAAACTCCATTGCGTGTCCGTGACGTACAGCTCATAACGCACATGTAGAACGTAAACACGGAAAGGCGAAAACGAAAAGGCGAAAACTTAGTGCGTGTCCGTGACGTTAATGCGCAGAACGAAACAAAAATGAGAATTGGAAGGCGCTTGGTATATGACTGAGTTTTTTTCCCAAGAGCCTGTCGTTTTCCAGTGGAAACAAAGTAGGTACTTCTCTTAAGTACGTATTCCAATATAAATATAAATATTACGTTAACGCTGGACTTAATTCGTTTTAATCTTGAAACTTCATGATAAGTATAGCGGGCTAAAACTGAATTATCATACAAAATATTTAGGTGTGTTTTTTAAAACATTATTTTTATTTACTCACTTATTTTTTTACATTTCTACCATCTGCTTGCATCATCTATAATTAAGTTAAAACATATTTATGGAATGCTGATAATGATTTTTGGTAATAGTAAAATACTTACTTGCAATTTGTTGACTTAAATTGCAGAAACTAACAAAGGAATAATTTTGTCTTGCACAGAGCTAGAATGTTGCACTGTACTAAACTAAAACTTTGGAATTTTGTACATATACTTGTCAAGGGCTACTACTTTTCCAATGTAAGAACCGAGCGAATATTCAGCGTCTTCTATGGTTTTAAAACATTTTGAAGCTAAATTTTTGAATTGTATTAAGCCAGAAACTTTAAAATTTAAATAAATACATTTTTGAAATGCGATTTTTTCTCAAAGTGTACTCATTTGCATAATATCAAGGTATTGATTTGATCTTTTCGAATGATGGTCAATAGGATTTTATTGATTTTCTTGTTTTACTATGTTTTAATAGAACTTAATGATGAAGAAATTAAATTTAGTTAGTTTAGCCTACCCTGGTTGCATGACAATTTTGTTTGCATTATTCATCATATTGATGAAATCTATAAAAATTCATTAATACAACGAAATCATTCATCAATATGAAAACATTTTCCGAAATACATATTATATAAAGCGAGATAAACGCAGTGTTGTCGCTACTTAGTCGACTTCTGCATTCGATTTATCTACAAAAAATGTGAAAATAAAAAATGTTGGTAGTAGGTATGTACTTTGATTTAATTTTCAAGAAAAGGGAACAACGAGATATATCTCCACTCTGTAATTTTTTTTCCGACACATGTTATTAAAAAACTCAACAAAAGCTACTCGCGTAAGCCAGTAGGCCTCACTCGCGTTTTTCGATATATTTAACATTTGAAGTAAGCTTATTTGGAAAATGCGTGAATACATCTTAAACCAGACATGAAGATTAGATTTGTTAGATAAGTATTTCCTATTTTCAAGCTCAGAGTGATTTCAGTTAGACAAAACATCTCTATAGGTTTTTAATGTGCTGACTTGGAATTCAGTCCGGAAATTCCATAACCTCAACTTTTTGATATTTTTACTTTTAAAAGTCTAAAAAACTCATCTTAAACGTATTCAAAATCTTGCATTATTAAATCCTTCTGGGCCCGAATTTGTAATGAGCATTGAAATATTGGTTGAAGGATAAATGTATATTTTTTGATTCTTTGAAAACCAAAAGTGCAGTGGAATTCATTTAAAGGCAGTACACTTCTTTTTGGAAAAAAAACTGCAATAGACATGCTGCATTTGCATTAAAGGGACAACAATGGACAGACGCATAATATGCCTTTAAATGCCTATACAAGTCATCAATATGATGCAATTCAAATAAAAAGTACAAGTGACCTCAACTCCAGAAATTATTGTGTTTCGCCCAAGGTATAACAGTGGGCTCTTCAGTCAGTCTGTTATACCCTACCAAGACACAAATTTTGGTCGGGTATAACAGACTGACCCCACTGAACTGAAGAGCCCACTGTTCTACCTTGGGCGAAACACAATAATTTCTGGAGTTGAGGTCACTTGTACTTTTTATTTGAATTATATTCATTCACTCCAGTTAAAACCAAAGTAGTTTTAATATATTAATATTTAACTTTCTTTTTCTTTATCAATATGATGAATAGAATCATCCATGTAATAATATTTCATGGTATCACATTCACCTAAGTATATGATGAAAAATTTTGATATAAATTCACATTCTGCATGTTAAAAACAAAAGTCTATTTTGTTCATCAAACTGAAGAATCTTATCAATTTAAATTGTGCGTATGACAAAACAAAAGTCTGTTTATATAAAATGTTGGTTCATCAATACGATGAATTAGTTCATCAAAAATATGATCGCGCGTATCACTTCACATTCAGCATTGTAAAAGCACAAGTCTGTTAGGTTCATCAATATGATGAAAAAGTCATCAATAAGACGATCCATTCACATTCTGCATTATAAAAATAAAAGCCTGTTTTGTTCATTGATGTAATGAATTAGTTCATCAGTAAGATGATCATGCATATCGATTCACATTCTCCACATGATAAGAAAATAAGTCTGCTTTGTTCTTCAATATGATGATTAAGTTCATCAATATGATGATCATTTACATCATTCCACTTTCCACTTTGAGTTTAAACTGTATCATTTGGTCAAAATTGATAATTTAGAAAAATTACCAATGCTGGGGGGCTAACTTCACTCATAGTTTTTTCCATTTTGTCGGAGTTCTGTGGAGTTATGGTAGGGTTGCCATAGCTGTATAAACTAACCTAGGATAAAAAGTTTTAAAATCCCGGACTTTGGAGGACATCATCTACCTTAAGAGGACAAAAAGAGGACAAAATGAAATCAAAAACTAGGTCCATGAACTCATACAAAAATATATTTCATATTGAAAATAACATAAATTTAAATAAAAAATAAATAACACATACCTACATAGTTATGTATATTTATCTTCAGATTAAATTCTTTTAAGAAGTCATTCATGCAACGAGGCCAATCGTTCACTAACCACTTACAAGTAATACGGATTGCTTTTTGTTGTTGTAATCCCTTGATGATAAAACAGCTGTTCTTAAAAGAAATCTCAACCTATCCCAACAATTCTCGTATACCTAGTCAGAGCTATCTGAAGAAAAATGTCAAGAAAAGCTGACTTCGAATTTAAATTTTACGTTGAGTTGTATGCTTGTTAAACCTATCTAGTTATGGTCGTTCACAAACATAAAGTTTGATATATGTATGTATCTCAGCGCAACGTGAACGTGGATATTGCTTTTAATTATATCTAAGGTAATACAATTACTCACAGCTTAGGTTTTTGTAATTAAATTTAGTTATCTATTTCTTCCCTTTGTCCATTGTTAGTTTATTAATTAGAACACTTTCAAAGTTTTTTTTTTAAATTCAAGCGACCATTTTCATACAAACTATAGGTAAGATTTTCATTAGTGAAATTTTAATTTTTGTAATCCCGGTTATTTTTAGCAATTAATCTAATGTGTAAAAATCTCGTGTCACGGTGTTTGTTATAGAACTCCTCCGAAACGGCTCGACCGATTTTAATGAAATTTGGTGTGTTTAATTGGTAGTTATGAGAATCGGTTTTAAAGTATACTTCATACCAATAGGTGATTAGGGTGGCCCTTTCCAGAAATATTTTTTAGTTTTTTGTCGAAAATTGTTTTTTGATTTTTTTTAGATTTGAAATCCAAAAGTATTAACAACCCAAAAATGTTAATTTCCTACACTAACCACCCATTTTTTAATCGCGTATTTTTGAATGAACAATATTCAAATAATTTAACAAACAAAACGAAATTATTTATGTTGTTAAATGACAGATGTCACTACGTCCACCCCATCGAACTTATTCATTGACGTGAAGTGTCGCGTCACTTTGACATTTATTTTCTGTGGTAGAATCGGCTAAGGTGCTTTGTGATAATTGATAGTTGTTATTATCAAGAAATTCCATCTGCGTAAGGTGTTTGTCACATGTGACAATCACACTTTTGTGACTTTTTCCTGTGACAACTATTATGCTATCACTTTCATATAATCAAGTCAAAATATTGTTTGAATAAATTTACATTCCACAAAAGAACAATATTTTTATTTCAAAAATGATTTTATAAAGATGGCAGGAATTTAGCAAACAAATAATTGGGCCCACAGGAATTGGGCCAGTTAAATATTAAGCCAACAGAACCATAGCAAATACCCAAGACTATTGAATTGGCAGAACAACGTTTTGCCGGCTTTATTGACACTGGCTTTGTTGACACTCAATAATTGCTCTTGATTTTTCTAATTAGCAATAACTTATAACTTGTTTTACTTTACGTTTAACTTTTAAGAGACCAAACAATGAATTTGTTAATAAAATACACTGAATTGGGAAAATAAATGGTTGGATTGGTGTTTTTTATCGACGGTCTTCGTCTACAGCACTCAATTCCTTTTTCATAGATCCCAATTCGGAGTCTATCCTCAACGGCGAATAAGTTCTGTACACTGTCGTCGTACTTGAAATAACTGGCCTGGAACAGCTGCATCCGAAATCGGTGCCCAAAAATTCTTAGAAGAGAACTGCCACACACTCAACGACGAGATACACCATGAAACGCTTGATTGCACCGATATGTTAGTGCTCACGACCGATATAGTTCATCGAAATTTTTCTTCTCAATAGAACACTAGAGTCGCGATCGTTTCAAGTTTGTTTATCCATCGAATGGCAATGCGCACCGTCATTGCCGACAGCATAAACGTCAAACTCAATTTCTTTCAAATCATTTCATTCGTTCTATTTCATCGATAACAATCGTTCTTGATAACATTCGATAAATTTTATCGATCGTTAAAATATTTAAACACACATACAATACATTCGTAATATCTTACTAAGCAACTAAAATATTCACTATAAATAATTTATATGGCAGAACAACGTTTGCCGGGGCAGCTAGTTTACATCTAAAATTCAAATTTATTTTTTCAAAATTTTAGTTTCTTATGTCTAAATACAAAATTCGCGAGGTTGTGGTTAGCCGAAACATTTTTTTAAGTTCAATACAAAATTCGTTTTTTCGGAATGATCATTTTCGATTTTGGTAATAAGAATCGTTCAATTAAATTTAAAGGGTGATACATGGAAGTCAAATAAGATCTATTTCATTTTATGTTTTCTATCAGAATTAGATTGTCTCCCTTTTTACTTAAAATTCATAGTTCGATGATTTGTTTTTAATTTTCAAAATTACCTACTTGTTAGGGGAAAAAAGAGGACAATTTTTTAAAACGTTGAAGAACGTTCCGCGCCAAGGCTAAAAAGAGGACATGTCCTCCAAAAAGAGGACGCATATCAAACCTAAGTTATGGGGAGTTCTATTTAGAGTTCTGGGTAGCCCCACAAGAGTTTTAACAGAAATCTAACAAATCTTTTTCTCCCACCTACACATAAAAAGTTATAAGCTTAAAACTAAGAAAAATTACCAATGCTGGGGGGCTAACTTCACACCTAGTTTTTTCTATTTGGTCGGAGTTCTGTCGAGTTATGTGGAAATCTGTTTAGATTTCTGGGTAGCCCTACCAGAGTTCTAAACAGAAAATTTTTTAAACTATTAAAAAAAACAAATAGGATTATAAAATCCAATTAACAAAATAATGTTTAGGTTTACGCTATGTTTAGTTTATAATAAGCAAAATACAACATTTAGAGATCACGACAGTGGAGTACTGGAATGAAACAATTTTTTAAGTCTAATTTTACACACGTTAAAATCAATTGAGGAAACATTTAAATTATAGAGTTTACTCATTCGGTTAAGAGGTATATGCATGCCATAGCCATAGTTAGTTTTAAATCTACGTGCAAAAGTTAAAATTCTCGCAGGTGGAGAGAACCTCCGCGGTAGTTCAAGCCAATACAGGCTTGCAAATCAGGAGCATTAATTTGACCAGTACCTAATAAGTTGTTCATGTAAACATCTTGTGGAAAGTTAGAAAATTCTGCAAATCTCGTTGCATGAATACCCTTAATAAGTAGGTATCTAGAACTGCTATTGAAGTTGCAAAAGCTTTGAGTAAATCACAAAATGACTGACTATTTAAAAACAGTAGGAATAATAAAACATTTAAGTTATCATTGCCAATGATTCGCCCTGCATAGCGAATGTTCCGCGTTGGTTTGGGAGAGGTTTTATGAGTTTCAATTCAAAATAGTTTTCGTTCATAAACTTATTCTAATTCAAATGATATATAGGCCAGTCAAATTCGACAGTAAGATCGGAAAGCGCGATGTAGTTCTCCATTTATCATATTTTGTTGGGGCTGTTAGGGTAGTCCGTAGCTAACCTTGCAGCTTGAAAAAACCTGTGTGCACTGCAAGAAAAATGCAACAGTGAAAAAAACGTTAAAATCACTCCATTTGTTCTGATATTTTCCTTTATAAGTTCGGAAATATGCAATAAAGACTAAAGCCATCCACAAATTTGTTCGTTATAAAATTTTCTACAAGTTTGTTTTAAATTCATACATGTTAGATTTGTGTTGCTATCTAACCATAAATTAAAAAAAATCGGAAAAAATATTAGTAAATTTTAAGCAATTCTGCTTAAAAATTGAAATCAAATAGTCTTGAGTATTACAAGACGAAATTCTGAAATTTGATCCAAATTGGTCTAATAATTTTGGCAATAAACATGATGTTAACTAAGCAAAACGCAGTGTTTGCATCATTGCTGTGGTCAAAGTAGGACATTTAAGTTGGCACTGATTTTTGTACACGTACTTGGAACTCTTTACTAGGTATCATTAAATATTGTTATAATATTTATTTCGAAAAATGACTTGACGGATTTTATTATTTCAACACGTGGAGACATTAAAATGTGTCAAGTCGCGGGGCCCCTCGAAGCGCGGGGCCGTGTGCGGTGGCAAACTCCGCACACCCCTTCCACCGCCTCTGTTAAAGAGGTATGACAACCCTTGTTTTTTGTCAGTGACACAAAATTTAGAAAATATAATTAGTCCAACAGTTTGATATTGTTCATCAGCGTTATCCATTAATCTGTATATATATTCAATTTAAATTAATAAATGCAGGACTGGATCGCAGGAACTTGCTCTTGAAGTTAACTGCTAGAATTTTGCTAGACATTGACGGTGTATATATTTATTAATGTTTAAAAAATATTTGTTTATCGATAACGAGAAAAATAGTAAAATCTATGTAGTTAAAAATACAAATTGTATATGTTTTGATTTTATAAACAAAAAAAAAAAACAAGAAATTGCAAACAAAAATATGATATTCGCGATAAACTCAAAAGGTAAAAATCTAAACAAACTACCTACCAATAAAATTTTCAACTTCAATAAAATAAATAAATACATTTTTGCTTTCGTTTATTACATTGTTTTCAGTTTTCCCTCGACTACGTCCTGGAAACTTCTCATTCTTAAAACTTTTCCATCAGTAGTTAGATATTTTCTGATGAGAAATTCCTTTTGAAGAATTTGTAAAAACAAGAATAGGTAAACTAAAATGAAATTTTGGTTTAAGGTTGATGAAAAACATATCCAATACATACATACACATCTATGTATGTAGTTACTACATAAAATCAGGACAAGGAAAAGGACCAAAAGAAAAGGGGAGTCCAACACTCAAGAAATGAACGCAAATTTGTATCTATCCTTGTTTAGATAGTGTTTATAAATGTATCTATATGCGAAGACTATTCGAGAGAAATTAATTATTAGGTACTTAAATTTCTATCCCTTCTTAAACCCACACAAAGATAAAATAATGTAGACACTCTATAATAGTTAAATAGTAAGTATACATACATATATGGACGTAGGCAAAGAAATAATATTCATTAAAGTCGGACGATGATAGTGAGGACGAAACATTGTATATAAGAAATGCTTTCAAGGTTTAATAAACATATAGGGAAGAGGCGGGTGACAAAGGGCATCATCAGGGTATGTCGTCAAACTGAAGATTGATAGCTTTAAAAAGGGTTGTCGGGAGAATAGGTTTCTGAAATTAATTTACCGAAATCTGGATCCCTCTGCATACTTTGGTTTCACCAAGAAAATTTTTCTTCCATGTTTTATACCTATACTATTTATTATAACGTATAGGTTTGGGCATAAAATGTGGCTTTTCTGGTTCCCTTGAGCTTGAGACATAATGTGAATTTATTGCAGGGATCCATATAGTAATTAGAGTGTCAACGGATATTTACAGTTTGTTTTTAGTTGTTAAGGTCATATATTGGTTTTAATTTAATTTTTTTGGTTGAAAAATGTCAAACAATATTAAGGGGATTTGGCATTTAAAACTAATTGTTTATGTCAAAAATGTGATAAAAAAAACGGCTTGACCAATTATTTGATTTAAATCTTGTCAACAACTATAAGTGAACCTACCCTAGAAGAATACAGAATTCTTAAGAGTAATTTTCGAAAGTCAATTTGGAGAGGTTCCAAAAATTAAAAGAAAAACCTGCTTAATATTTCAGGCCTATTTTAATGTAAAAATTGCAGGCTTAAACCTGAAAAGCTTATTTAAAAAAAAAAAATTACCAGGAATAGAGGCGGAGTAAGCTAAAACTGGTTCATAGGAGGTCTAAATATCAAATTGACATGACATCGTGTTAAATTTACAAAGAGTATTGTAAACAATGTATTTCCTTTTTGCTACTGCGATATAATATATATTTATTTTGCATTAATACATCATTAAAATTCTTTAAACGGCTTAACATTTAACTGGAAGAAGGAGAAGGCCAAAGCAGTACAGTTTAATTCCCATGACACTGATAGTTTGTTCACGTTTATAATAACCAGAGTTTTAGATTTGTGATTTTGTTGATAAAATATTCGCCATAAGACAGGCGTTAATAAAACGGGTAAGAAAATATTTTTTTTTAATAAGGATTTGTTTGACATGGCGTAAGCCCGGTGTAAGTGCTTCGATTCGGTTTAACTAGTCCGCGGCTGGACCGAGTATTAGTGAAATGTAATAAATAAGGCTAGTGAAGCTTTGCATAAATATGTAGCAGGGTGGCCCATCTAAAAATAAAAAACTGGCATCGTTTAAAATCGTCATCGTAAAAAATAGGCATCGGACGAGAACGGCAGAAGTGTAAGGCTGCGCGTACAGTAGTGCGACAAAGCGATGCGATGCGAGCAGCGATGCGAGACGGTATTCGAGATTCGAGCAAAAGTGGTAAAAAGAGTTTGCGAACGGGATGCTTGCGATAAGTATGTGATAAAATCACAACACTCGCAGCAAATATCGCTTCACTGTGCCCACATTTATAAGAATAAATTCAAATATTTTTCTCGCATATTCGTCTGAATAGCTCCGATCCGAAATCGGCCAGTTATTCTTAAAATTCTTTGTATTCGTTTTTTCTTTATAATAAGCTATTGAATAGACCCTTTAGTAAGGAAGAATTGCGTTCACGGGTTTTTATTATTGAATATGTGTGTGTGGAACTTAAGCCTACTTAAAACAAAATTCGCTTAAATTGACCCATGCATTTCTGAGAGAACTGTTCAAAAGGGTAGTTATGTGCATTCAAGAGGACACAAGCGTCCACAGGTTTTTCTCAAAACCCACCTCTGTCTACCAACTCCTACTCTCACCTCCTAGTGGTGAACATCGGGTGTCTAGAACCTCAGCTGGAGACGGGGTTTAAACCCCCGTGTTACCACTAAGGCACTTCTCCTTTCATCGAGGCGGCAGCGGACGAATTCCCCAGATGGAGTCAACGGTGGCGTCTACAGTTCCAGTTAGGTTGAACTACTTAGTGAACACCTTATATGGGCTACTACGACATATTCGTAGCGCAGGCCTATAAGGAGCGGTTTATCCGGCTCCTTACCCTTGGAGTTATACGAAGGGTCTGGTCCTCCAGGTTGGGGGTTGTACGTCGCGGTAACTTCCCTACCACGGAAAAACTAACCGGTTCCGAAACGACCACAAGCCTCGGATATGGATGATTCTAATGTTGACGACCCAAGCAAACGAAACAAGGACAATGAATTTCGGATCTGCACGTGGAATGTCCGGACCTTAAACAGGCCACGTGCTGCCAAACAACTAGTGGAGAACCTGGATAGACTTAAGGCTGACGTTACAGCCATCCAGGAAGTGCGATGGGATGGAGAGGGCATACGTAGGATGAAATCGTGGGACATCTACTTCGGCGAGTGCTGCAAGGAGCAGGGTCAGCGGCTGTTTAGTTGTGGTTTTGTGGTAAGGGGAAGACTTAGGCAAGAAGTCTTGGGCTTTACCAATATAAGCGAGCGCCTGGTCACAATCCGCATCAAAGCAGAATTCAAGAATATAACGTTGATCTGTGCATATGCCCCAACGGAAGAAAAAGATGACTCGATCAAAGAAGAATTCTACGATCTCCTCGAGAAAACGTATGATAAGTGCCCTAAGTACGACGTCAAGATTATTCTTGGTGACTTCAATGCCAAGACTGGAAAGGAGGGCATCTTTGGTTCGATAGTCGGAAGATATATCCTGCACGACAACAATTCGGATAACGGAATCAGGCTTATTGACTTTGCGGCGGGGCGGAATGTCATCATAGCAAGCACTCGATTCCTACACCTCAATATACAGAAAGGGACCTGGCGGTATCCGGATCAAAGATCTGTCAACCAAATTGATCATGTTGCGATAGACGCCAGACATGCTTCCAGTATTCTGGATGTCCGAACGTTCCGAGGTGCTAACATAGACTCGGATAACTACTTTGTGGTAGCCCAAGTACGAATGCGGATATCCATGAAGCCACAAAGACGAGCGGATGCTGTCAAAAGATTTACCGTCGCGAAGTTAAAATCGCAACAGACCGCCAGGACTTTTGCAGACCACGTCTCTCTTAACCTCTCAGCAAGACCGCCACCAGCATCATCTGCAGAAGACCAGTAGAAACACTGCCAAAGTGCCATCAGGAGCGCCGCCACTGAGGTACTGGGTCTCACTAGGCCACAACAACGAAACCCCTGGTTCGATGAAGAATGCAGGCTGGCGCATTCAGCAAAGAATGAGGCCTGCCAATCAATGGTGTAAACTAGAACCAGAGCTGCTGAGAGAGCAGCCCGGGAGCTCTACGGGCAAAAACGAATGGTAGGGCATCTTCGGTTCGATAGTCGGAAGATATAGCCTGCACGACAACAATTCGGATAACGGAATCAGGCTAATTGACTTTGCGGCGGGGCGGAATGTCATCATAGCAAGCACTCGATTCCTACACCTCAATATACACAAAGGGACCTGGCGGTCTCCGGGTCAACGAACTGTCAACCAAATTGATCATGTTGCGATAGACGCCAGACATGCTTCCAGTATTCTGGATGTCCGAACGTTTTGAGGTGCTAACATAGACTCGGATAACTACTTTGTGGTAGCCCAAGTACGAATGCGGATATCCATGAAGCCACAACGACGAGCGGATGCTGTCAAAAGATTTAACGTCGCGAAGTTAAAATCGCAACAGACCGCCAGGACTTTTGCAGACCACGTCTCTCTTAACCTCTCAGCAAGCCCGCCACCAGCATCATCTGCAGAAGACCAGTAGAAACACTGCCAAAGTGCCATAAGAAGCGCCGCCACTGAGGTACTGGGTCTCACTAGGCCACCACAACGAAACCCCTGGTTCGATGAAGAATGCAGGCTGGCGCATGCAGCAAAGAATGAGGCCTACCAATCAATGGTGTAAACTAGAACCAGAGCTGCTGAGAGAGCAGCCCGGGAGCTCTACGGGCAAAAACGAACGGAGGAACGCCGCGAAGCAAGCGAAGCGGGCTGTCGAGTCTATTGAGAACTGTAGCGGCAGGGGGGATGTTCGAAAATTCTACCAAAGGGTGAGGCAATCTACCCGGGCTTACAAGGCTAGAACGGAAGCCTGCCTGATATGAGAATGGGAATATGGTGGTAGACACGCAGTCCGTGCTAAGGATTTGGAAACAACACTTTTCTAGGCTGCTAAACGGCGAACATGACCAAAACTCTGCTGTTAGACAGAATACCCCATTCAACCTGGACGATGATGGTCAGCATTTCCGACCACCCGACCTAAATGAAGTGCGGTTAGCGATTTCCAAGCTTAAAGCGTACAAGGCTGCTGGTGCGGATGGCCTGCCAGCCGAGCTATTCAAAGCGGGGGGAGATGACTTGGTAGGGAGTGTACACCAACTTATCTCCAAAATTTGGTCGGATGAAAGTATGCCAGATGAATGGAACCTTGGTATAGTGTGCCCCATCCACAAGAAAGGAGATGCTCTGACCTGTGCCAACTACAGAGGTATAAGTCTCTTAAACGTCGCATACAAAATCTTGTCATCTGTACTGTGTGATCGCTTAAAACCGTTTGTTAACGATCTGATCAGCCCCTATCAGTGTGGTTTTAGACCCGTCGATTAAATGTTCACACTACGGCAGAAGCATGGACCCTGTCAAAAACGGTTGAGAATATGCTTGGGTGCTTTGAAAGGAAAATTCTACGGGTGATTTTCGGTCCAGTCTGTATCGATGGAGTTTGGAGGAGAAGATTTAACAACGAGCTTTATGGGCTTTATAGCGACGTTGACCTGGTCAAAAAGCTAAAAATACAGCGGCTGAGATGGCTGGGACACGTAGAGCGTATGGACACCGACGCACCAGCCCGACGAGTCTTCGAATCTACCCCTGATGGTCTGCGCAGCAGAGGAAGACCCCACCTAAGGTGGCGCACACAAGTGGAAAACGACCTCAACCAACTTGGAGTGCGTAACTGGAGGCAGCTGGCTAGGGACCGAGCTGGCTGGAGGGGCTTGTTGGTTGAAGCCGTAGACCATCCTGGACTGTGAGCGCCATCTAAAGTAAGTAAGTATTTCTGAGAGAACGGTCACTTAAATTTTTTTATAAAATTTTTTAAACATTTTTTGATAGATAATTTAATTTCCTACAAAAATTTCCTTAATTTTAAGTCACAAATTCGGCTTAGTTTTCGAGTTATACCAACAACAATATTGAAAAATGACCAGTGTGACTATTCTCTCAGAATATGGCGATAACTTTCCAAATAATGCTCGTTAAGAGGTTGCGGTTGACGTTATTGAATAGAGAACGGACAGGTCTTGTATTATCGTTCAAAACTCAACTACTTTTTTTCAATCGATTTTCGAAAAAAATCACTAAAAAACCGTTTTTTTCACGAAAGTCTCTGGAACCCATTGAAGCGTACATATTTAGAAAGGTTTTGTCAAATGCAATCAGCACATCCAAAGCAAACCCTACTATAAGGTCTTGTTTTCGGTATATTTGCATTCAGTTACTTTTTTGAGTTTTGAAGGCTTGTATGACTTTGGATGCCTACAGTTCCCCAAATAAGTTTCGAAGGCCATTTCGATTTATAAAACGCTTAATAAGTTTTTTAACAGCTATATCAATATCTGAAAATTAAAATATCTTCTAGAACATTGTCTGGTTGCGAAGATGTCTTAATTCAAAGTAAATCCATTATTTTCGATTTGTTTGAGTTTTGAAACAACAAAGGTTTTTTTTTTTTTTATTTTGTACAAATATAACATTTCTGACACTTTATTCCAAAAATAAATTCAGACATAGGAGGTGTATTTCCTCTGGCGTAAAAACTGGGAGCCGAATTTCCTATATAAAAAAGTTTACAAAACTTCGTTATTAAATAAGTTGAATTTAACATTTTAAAAGTTAATAATATTTCATATCCTAGGTAAAAAATGTTATGTGTGTTTCATCGTGTACCTTTGTAGGAAGCTTCATTTATGGTTGAACCATCAACCTTTATCTAAAATAGCCTTCCGTTTCCATATCAAAAGGTATTTAAAACGAAGTAACTACCTACATACATTTTGGGTAGGTAGGTAAGCACTATACATACATACAACGTAGTATAAGGAATAAACCTCAAGCCTTAGCTCACATAGGTACCAAACTTTCGCTCTACTCGATCAAAGGCCATAACACCCCTAACCAAACTCAATATTACAGAATTATTGCCAAGGGTTTATTTACCGACGTGAAAAATAAATTCATTTCGCCGAATATCCCGCGTCACTGGAAAAACTCGCAGCAAATGCTAAGTTAAGTATATCAACTATACTATATACCTATTCGATATCCAAGGTGAGCAAGCATGTTCGTGTCCATTGCATCAATATTGATCATCAATGTGAGAGAAGCAAATAAACCACCATCAGCTATACCCACTACCGTATCGACTACTGTAGACAAGATACATTGATGTTGCATCTGGTAACCAACCAAAGGATTCGAACTCGTATTAATAAACCCAACCAAGTTATTGCCCTTCCATGCTCACGGCTGCCCAGGCTCACCAGCCTTTGCTGTATCACACCTGCAACTATAGAACTCATCATATTGAATTGAAAGAGCCTTTATCATCCTTTCGATGCATATCTGCGTTGTGCACTTGGTTAATGCTTCAGAAATTATTGGAAATTTTTCCTGTGCAGCTTTAAAAACCAAATCCGTTCTTCTCCCTCAGACATCCAAACACCAAAAACGACACACGATTATGTCCAAGAATTATTCAACTTTGCGACAGTATAGTAACGACAACTCTAACTATGCACTGGCACAGCACATTGCCTGATGATTGCACCTGGAAGTCATCACTTCAATTATTCCTGACCTTCCTATATACCTATAAATGTCAATGTATGTATATCTACCTTAAACCAAAACCAACGCAAATGCCAACCCCCTACACCTACAGCTTATAAAGGACGTTAAGTCTCCTTCGTTTATTTGAATGTGTGTTGTGTTGCGCAAAATTGAATTGGCATCGGTCGGACAACTGATTGATTTGGGAAAAATTTCGACATGGCCAAACGGTGCGAATGGGTTAAACTTAAGTAGGCCAATCAATATAACGTGCCATGAATGTTGAATGCTTTCGCTCTTCATGCTAACTGTTGGATGGGATATTATTGGCAGAAGTAGTTTTGTATGTGTGCCAACTTTAGGTACCTTATGGTTTCAAATGGCAATCTGGAGAGGATGAGATTTTATTATGGGATTTTCAGATTAACGGATTATATAGCTCCACTATGTTTTTAGGAAAATTTAATGCTCAAATGATTAGGTTTCTTTTTTTTAAGATTGAAGAAGAAGAGTAAACTGAATTCATTATTATACAGTTTGCATATTTGCCATGATTGATTAGGGCATTTAGCCATTTGCATAAAACTATATTTTTTCTTCCTTAAAATGCTTACTACCAGTGAAAGATCCTGGGTGGATGCTATAGGGGCTAAAGTGCCTGCCCTAAATGATTCCTTAAATAAGTCCTTACTTACTTTACTTTAGATGGCGCTCACAGCCCAGGATGGAATACGGCCTCAACCAACAAGCCCCTCCAGCCAGCTCTGTCCCTAGCTAGCCGCTTCCAGTTGCACACACCAAGTTGGTTGAGGTCGTTCTCCACTTGTGCACACCAGCTGTTATGGGTTCTTTTTCAGCTGCGTACACCATCGGAGTTGCATATGTATTCGAAGCTCGTTTGGCAGGTGCGTTGCTGTCCATATGGTCCGCGTGCCCCAACCATCTCAGCCGCTGTATTTTCAGCTTTTTGACCAAGTCAACGTCGCCTGTATAGCCCGTACAGCTGCTTGTTGAATCTTCTACTGCACACCTCCTTCGATACACCACCGGACCGAAAATCACTAGAAGAATCTTCCTTTCATAGTACCTTTGCAGACTTTCATCCGATTTATTCAATGTCCATGATCCTGCCCTATAGAGTAGGCCTGGAATGATAAGGCTCTTGTATATAGGTAGACAAAGTCCTTGACAATTCGAAATCATATCTGTCCATCGTAATAATTTGCCCGAGTCGACGATGTTGAGATTCCTTTTGTCTGCATACGTAGGCAATTGAACGGACGTTTGATAAATTGTTTCGCTGGTGTTGACTTGTGCGTTGCGTACTAACTGTTTCAAGAATGTTAAATAGGTTGCATGACAACGTAACGCGTCGCAATCCTTTCTCAACATCAAAGGGTTCGGTGGTTTTCTTACCGATTTTGACGGAGCAGCGATATTTCTCCATTGTTATCCTGCGCAAGCGGACGAGTTTGGCAGGGACGCAAGATATGACATGGCTCTGTATAATTCACCACCTTTCCAGCTAACATACGCGACTTAAAGTCGATATAGAGGTGGTAAGTATCGATCTGGAATTCCTTTTTTTTTGCTAAAATCTAACGGAGTGTGAACATTTGATCGATTGCCTGGCCTAAAAACACACTGATAGGGCCGATCAGATCGTTGACAAAAGGTTTTAAGCGGTCACACAGAGTAGCCCAACAAGATTTTATAAGCGACGTTTAGGAGACTTATTCCTCTGTAGTTGGTACATTTCAGAACAACTCCCTTTTTAGGATGGGGCACACTATACCGAGGTTCCATTCATTGGGCATACTCTCATCCGACCAAATTTTGCAGATGAGCTGGTGTATACTCCTAGCCAATTCATCTTCCGCTGATTTAAATAGTTCGGCTTGTAAGCCATCCGCACCAGCAGCCTTGTACTACTTAAGTTTGGTTATCGCCAGCCGCACTTCGGTTAGGTCGGGTGGACAGAACTGTTGGCCATTATCGTCCAAGTTGAATGGTAGTTCTGCCTACTAGCGAAATCTTGGCTGTCTTCGCCGTTAAGCAGTCTAGAGAAGTGTTTTTTCCAGATCCTCAGCACTGACTGTGT
>OX439483.1:214996301-215313697 GCA_949320155.1 Melangyna quadrimaculata
GATCTTCACGTCGTACTTCGGGCACATATCATATGTTGTCTCCAGGAGATCGTAGAATGCTTCTTTGGTTGAGTCATCTCTCTCTTCATGGGGGGCGTGAACACAGATTAGCGTAATGTTCTTAAATTTGCCTTTGATGCAGATTGTGACCAGGCGCTCGCTTACACCAAGGAAGCCAAGACTTCTTGCCTAAGTCTTCCCCTTATCACAAAACCGCAACCAAAAACCGCTGACCCAGACCCTGGTCCTTGAAGCACCCACCGTAGTAGATGTCACACGATGTTCCAAAGGATAGTTATGTGCATTCAAGAGGACACAAGCGTCCACAGGTTTTTCTCAAAACTCACCTCTGTCTACCAACTCCTACTCTCACCTCCTAGTGGTGATTTATGAACATCGGATGACTAGTACCTCAGCTGATGGAGACGGGTTTTAATCCTCGCGGAAAGCTGTTGGGGACAGCCAATGAGAGAGAGGGGGGGGGGAGTGTTCCCATTAAGGCACTTCTTCTTTCATCGAGGCGGCAGCGGACGAATTCTCCAGATGGAATCAACGTTGGCGTCTACAGTTCCAGTTATGTTGAACTACTTAGTGAACAACTTATATGGGCTACTACGACACATTCGTAGCTCAGGCCTATAAGGAGCGGTTAATCCGGCTCCCTACCCTTGAAGTTATACGAAGGGTCTGGTCCTCCAGGTCGGGGGTTGTACGTCAGGGTAACTTCCCTACCACGTAATAAAATACTGTTACAAAAGTGAAGACTTGGTGAAGCTTTGGTGAACGCTAGAGGAAAAGGAAAATAAGAACAAAAAGCGAATCAGTTTCAAAATTCTGGTTCCCGAGCGGGTTTGTTTAGTTTTGTTAAATTGTTTATCAGAAAGGATTGAAAACTTTGAATTTAATTATTCTGCTCTTGTAATGTGCTCAAGACGTGTCGAAAGTGAACTAAGTCTTCTGGGGCTCATGTAGCGCTTTATATAGGGCTTTTCGTGGTTTGCAGATATTTTCCAGTCTCCGCTGTCATCTTGCTGGAAATTTCCCCTTGGCTGCCATTTTCCCGCCATTTTTTGTCTATTTCGGCCATGTATAACATTTTCACCATCACATTATATCAATTTAAATTTATTTTATTCGTAATGTCCGCAAAATTTCCAGGCGATTGGTGTATAATACGTGGGTATTCTGTCCATCACCAAACTTTATTTAATTACATCTGAATTTTTTTTATTTCAATGATTAATTAATTTGTTGCAAAGAGCACCTGATTTCTTGAACGTGGCCATTTCATCAGACACAGAACAGCTGTCTCAAAGTCATGCATATTCCTTATGTCAGTCTGACGGGCATGCTTTTTGAAAATAACCTGCAAAATATGACAACAAGTGTGTGCTACCTCTCCTGGGCTTCTGGAAGCGATGTTGAAGCCATTGACTGGGTCTACTATGGGAATTGGCGCAGCAGCGCAGGGATAGCATCGCTGCAGCAACAACTTCAATCGCCTCTTCCCTACCAGACTTTTTATAGTGAGCTTCCAGCAGACTCTTCTCGGTGCGGGATATTTTTTGTTGGTGCTTAAAGTAAAAACCCTAGTGATCGTGGCTGAGCAAAAGGACAGACATCAGCTTGTTTGTTGTGACATGGTGAAGTACATAACCTTCCAGTGGGCAGGCGGACGGACGGTGGTTTGGTTATAACTGACGCAGGTTGTAGATCAGACAAATCGCAGTACAAAGCCTTTCAGTGGACAGGCAGACAGACGGTGGTGAATTTGTCATCGTTGAAGCAGATTGTAATCAGGGAGCATACAGTAGCAGGCTATTGGGTAAGTTCGTCACATTTCCCCCCTCTTAAGACTCGGAGCTCCTGCTGAGTCCAGATCGAGACTTGAAAAGGGCTAAACGATCCACATGCACTACCTTCGTTTTCCTGCTTCCCTTACACTGCATGCAGTACACTAGCTCTGATAGGCGCTCTATGATTTTGACGGGACCTTTCCAGTCGCTCTGTAACTTGGGAGATATTCCCTTTTTTCGTTTTGGATTATGGAACCATGCCTCGTCACTTGGAAGGAAATTAGTAGAATGTTTCTTAATGTCGTACCTTGTTTTCATTAATTCGGCTGCTGAATTAAGGTTATCTCGTGCGAGTTCATGTGATTTTTGTAGCCTTTGCTTTAGTTCCAGGGCATAATGAGCAGCTTCCATATTTGGGGAGTTGATAGCGCTAAAAGCAAGATCAGCTGGAAATTTCAATTCTCGACCGAGGTTAAGATACGCCGGAGAAAAACCTGTGGGTTCATGTTCCGCAGAACGGTATGCTAGAAGGGCTGGTTGTAGGTGAAGATCCCAGTCGGTTTGATGACGATTTGCAAATTTGGCAAGATAATCTTGTAGTGTTCGATTGAATCTCTCAACCATGCCATCTGACTGCGGATGAAGGGGCGTGGTTCTAGTTTTCTTGATCCCAAGCACGGAAAGGGAAGCTTGAAAGACTTCTGATTCGAAGTTGCGTCCCTGATCTACATGTATCACATGGGGGACACCGAAACGACAAAACACTTGGTCCACCAGAGGTCCAAGTACTACTTCAGCAGTTTGGTTAGCTACAGCAAAACATTCGGACCATTTCGTTAAGTAATCCATTACAACGATAATATACCGATTTCCATCCTTCGTCCGAGGAAGGGGGCCAAGGATATCGATGGCTTTTTGTTCAAAGGGACAGCCTGGTCGGCTAGGTTGGAGTTCTCCGCGAGTTCTTCGTTGGGGGACCACGTCGAGCAGTGCAGGTTTCGCAGGCCATACATTTAACATCAACGGTACGCCCAATCCAAAAGTAACGACTTTTGAGTTTAGAAAGTGTCTTCTTTTGGCCTAGATGACCACCATAAGGACTATCGTGTAAAGATGTGAGAATTTGTGGAATACATGCCTTGGTAACAACGATGAGTTTCTTAACGATGGTCTGGAGTTTCTTCCCAAAAAAAATCTTCTAAGACGAGTTGATCGTACAGGGCTCAGTAAGATCTTAACTCTGAACTTTGGTTAGGGATGCTGGCTTTATCGGGTCGATTGTCTTCTTCCTTCCACTTGATCACCATTGCCAAGCAAGTGTCTTTTCTCTGCTCCTCATGTAGATTTCCTGAAATGGAAGTAATAAGAGCATGCTTTGAAGATTCCTCTTCTAGCTCTTCTGCTCTTGAACAATGCTTGCAATTACCACAAACAGTGCGTCTGCGTTTCCGTGTCGTGCACCCGGCCGACGTTTTGGAAGCTGTATTGCTGCAACAGTTCAAGCCATCTCGCCATCTGTCCTTGGGGATGTTTCAAGTTGCAAAGTCATCTCAAGGACGCATGATCAGCCCAAAGAGTGAATGTGCGACCCAAAAGGTAGTGGTGGAAATGACGGGTAGCTAGCACAACAGCCAGAAGTTCTCTTCTCGTCATACAGTAGTTTTTCTCTAATCGGTTTAAAGTTTTGCTTAAGTATTCAATTACTACTTCTCGATCCCCTTGTTTTTGACTTAGTACGGATCCAATACCGAAATTCGAAGCGTCGGTATACAGGATGAATTCATCGTCGGGAGTAGGGAAAGCCAATATTGGGGCAGTAATAAGCTTTTCTTTCAGCTTGCTAAACGCGCCTTCGCAGCTAAGGTCCCAAGTGAAACGGCGTTTTTCTTCTGTCAGTTCAGAGAGTGGTTTGGCTATGGTAGAGAATCCCTCAATGAATCGACGGTAGTAAGTTGATAGCGCTAAAAGCAAGATCAGCTGGAAATTTCAATTCTCGACCGAGGTTAAGATACGCCGGAGAAAAACCTGTGGGTTCATGTTCCGCAGAACGGTATGCTAGAAGGGCTGGTTGTAGGTGAAGATCCCAGTCGGTTTGATGACGATTTGCAAATTTGGCAAGATAATCTTGTAGTGTTCGATTGAATCTCTCAACCATGCCATCTGACTGCGGATGAAGGGGCGTGGTTCTAGTTTTCTTGATCCCAAGCACGGAAAGGGAAGCTTGAAAGACTTCTGATTCGAAGTTGCGTCCCTGATCTACATGTATCACATGGGGGACACCGAAACGACAAAACACTTGGTCCACCAGAGGTCCAAGTACTACTTCAGCAGTTTGGTTAGCTACAGCAAAACATTCGGACCATTTCGTTAAGTAATCCATTACAACGATAATATACCGATTTCCATCCTTCGTCCGAGGAAGGGGGCCAAGGATATCGATGGCTTTTTGTTCAAAGGGACAGCCTGGTCGGCTAGGTTGGAGTTCTCCGCGAGTTCTTCGTTGGGGGACCACGTCGAGCAGTGCAGGTTTCGCAGGCCATACATTTAACATCAACGGTACGCCCAATCCAAAAGTAACGACTTTTGAGTTTAGAAAGTGTCTTCTTTTGGCCTAGATGACCACCATAAGGACTATCGTGTAAAGATGTGAGAATTTGTGGAATACATGCCTTGGTAACAACGATGAGTTTCTTAACGATGGTCTGGAGTTTCTTCCCAAAAAAAATCTTCTAAGACGAGTTGATCGTACAGGGCTCAGTAAGATCTTAACTCTGAACTTTGGTTAGGGATGCTGGCTTTATCGGGTCGATTGTCTTCTTCCTTCCACTTGATCACCATTGCCAAGCAAGTGTCTTTTCTCTGCTCCTCATGTAGATTTCCTGAAATGGAAGTAATAAGAGCATGCTTTGAAGATTCCTCTTCTAGCTCTTCTGCTCTTGAACAATGCTTGCAATTACCACAAACAGTGCGTCTGCGTTTCCGTGTCGTGCACCCGGCCGACGTTTTGGAAGCTGTATTGCTGCAACAGTTCAAGCCATCTCGCCATCTGTCCTTGGGGATGTTTCAAGTTGCAAAGTCATCTCAAGGACGCATGATCAGCCCAAAGAGTGAATGTGCGACCCAAAAGGTAGTGGTGGAAATGACGGGTAGCTAGCACAACAGCCAGAAGTTCTCTTCTCGTCATACAGTAGTTTTTCTCTAATCGGTTTAAAGTTTTGCTTAAGTATTCAATTACTACTTCTCGATCCCCTTGTTTTTGACTTAGTACGGATCCAATACCGAAATTCGAAGCGTCGGTATACAGGATGAATTCATCGTCGGGAGTAGGGAAAGCCAATATTGGGGCAGTAATAAGCTTTTCTTTCAGCTTGCTAAACGCGCCTTCGCAGCTAAGGTCCCAAGTGAAACGGCGTTTTTCTTCTGTCAGTTCAGAGAGTGGTTTGGCTATGGTAGAGAATCCCTCAATGAATCGACGGTAGTAAGAGCAAAGTCCCAAGATTTCGAGAAATCGGCCACTTTTGCACGGCCTCGATTTTCTCCGGATCGGTGATCAGACCATGTTCTGATACAATATGTCCTAAGTAGTGTACATTCTTGCACAGGAGCGGCACTTGGAAGGGTTGAGCTTTAAATTCGCTTTTCGAAGGCGTTGGAAGATCTCTTCAAGTATGGATATGTGTTGATCGAAGGTTTTCCTATAAGCAATTATGTCGTCCAGGTAAATAAGCACAGTTTGCCAAGACATCCCCTGGAAAACCTAGTTCAAAGGTGACGGGGGCATTGCAGAGCCTAAAAGGCATTACATTGAACTGCCATAACCCATCTCCGGTAGAGAACGCAGTCTTTTCTTTGTCTTTCTCGTGCATTTCCACCTGCCAATATCTACACTGTAGGTCCATAGTAGAGAACCACTTTGCACCGGCCATGGTTGAGAAGATGTCATCTATTCTAGGTAATGGGTACGAATCCTTCTTCGTCTTGTCATTAGGCAGCCTATAGTCTACACAAAAACGATAAGACCCATCCTTTTTGCGCACCAAAATGACGGGAGAGGCCCAAGGGCCTTTACAAGGCTCTATAACGTTTCGATCCTTCTTGTCTTGAACAAGTTGTGCAACTTCTTCTCGCTTTGCTAACGGGATTCTGCGAGCTGGTACTTTAATGGGTTAAGAGGTTCTAGTATCTATTGTATGTCTTGCTACATCGGTTCGTCCTTAACCTTTGGGGCCTGATGAGAACACGTCCTGGTAAGCGAGAAGAAGGTTACGATAGTGATTAACCTGTTCCATTGTCAGTCCTGTGGGAAGTGGGTTCAACAGCTCCTCTAGATGTTTTGCACTATAAGGGGTAAGAGTGGCGGGGTCACAAGTTTTGGCCATGCAAGCACGTCCGATAACCAGATCTTCTTCGCATGTATTAATCATTCGTTTGGTAATTTTTTGTTGTGTAGCATCCACTAGAGTACGAGCTAAGAAAATCCATTTTCGCAGTAGGTTTTGGTCACAGGGTTCAACCAAAGCTGTAAAATTTCTTAGGTCAAAAGGTCGTGGCATCGGAAAGACTATTTCTGAGTGGGCTGGGAGGACTTCGGACACTTTTGTCACCAGGAGAACGCTATGAGTAGATCTCGGTAGGTGAAGAGGGAGCCTTCTCCCTTGTACTTCTAATAAAGGTTCCGTAAAGTCCAAACTGCAAAGATTCTCTTGTGGAAAGTCTACTCCTAGGATGGTAGGTACTTCTTGGTCCATTACAACAAAAGATTGGTTGTATTCCTTATGGTCCAACACTACAATGATATCTGCCGAGCCTAGTGACCAAAGAGTTGCTCCGGAAATTCCTTCTATACGAAATTTTCGTCCAGGTGGTTGGACTGTCTTTGGAAGATGTGTCTTACTAATTATTGATATATCCGCTCCAGAGTCGATGAGAAAACGGTGTTTCTTCCTATCAATATAGCCTTCAAGTGAGAGACCCGATCCATTGGCCACCCCTATGAACACGGAATTCAAGTTTGATGCGGAAGAATTTGGAAAGTCTGGTTTGGGAAAAGTTGGTTGAGGGGAAGCAAATTGTATTTTTTCTGCTGGTGTTCGCTTCTTAGCACAGGCAGATTTAAGTTTTCCGCCTCGAAATTTGGGATGGAAGCTGGAGTTTCTGATGCAGGTGCGGCACTAGCTAAAACAGTTCGATTACCTCGGCGCTCAAAACGAGAGGTGAATTCCTGAGCAATACGGAGGGCTTCTTGTAGATCAGGAGGTCGTCCAACGGCCACTAAATTTTGGATTTGGGTATCTCTTATTCCATCTATGAACTGGTTGAGCACTATTTCTTTCACCACTTTCTCTGCTCCAACAGATGGAAAAGCGGACATTGCAAGGCGTTTTAGGTGAATTTCGAATCAGCGAGTGATTCCTTAGGGCGCTGAACTCGATTTCTAAGAAGGGTGTAGCTTGTTTGGTCATCTAAGCGAAAACGTTGTTTTAGAAATTTACGCAAAGTCACATACTGTAACGGTTTTCCTCGTGGCATGGCGCTCAGCACTGATAACGCTTTACCGTGGAGCTTCTTTGCCAAACCATGAGCTCGTTCATTCTCTGTCCATCCATTTAAGTTTGCAACGATTTCGAACCGGGTTTCGTAATCTTCCCAAGAAATCTTACCGTCATATGGTTGGTCTAGTTTTGGATTAAAGTTCGTAGTTTGCGAAGCTGCCGAGGGAACCATACTCTGAACTTCTGGTGCTGGGCTTATTCTAATTGGTGCTGTTGACTGTGGAAGAGATATACCGGCTTGTGGCGAATGGGCTTCAGTTGTATTCTCGGCAGTCCTGCTTGTTAAAGCTACCGGTGGTAATATTCACTGGTCTTCTGAGATTTGACTTTTTCTGATTGGTGCTGTCAGAGTCGAACAAAATATATCCGCCGGTGAGGAATGTGTTTCCACACCTTGTTCACCATCCTTGCGTGTTGAAGCAGCATAAACCGTGACTGCCTCGGCTGCCACAGATGATGATGGACCGCTGATTAATGGCGGTGCCGTGTAACGCCTTTGGTCTTGTGGTACGGTAAATTGAAGAAGGGAGTGACTGACATCGTCTGTTGGTTCACTTTCGAAATGGAGAATGTCTTCCTGAAGGAAGGGATTGGTAGAAGATGAAGGGCGTCGAGAAGAGTGCGAGGGTACGGCGGCAGCAAAAGCACCATTGCTAACAGTTTTCTCGAGTTCCTCTAATCTTCTCTCCATAGTCGTCTGGGATGGCGAACTCAGCCTTCCACTGGGCAATTTTCGCCTCCCAATAAACAGTTTGGCGAATTGTTTGCTCCTGTAGGAGGTTTCTCATCTCTTCAGCGTTCATATTTGCTTCTGGGATACAAGTTATCAAAAATCTATTTGAAGATACCCCACATCTGACACCAGTGTTACAAAAGTGAAGACTTGGCGAAGCTTTTGTGAACGCTAGAGGAAAAGGAAAATAAGAACAAAAAGCGAATCAGTTTCAAAATACTGATTTCCGAGAGGGTTTGTTTATTTTTGTTTAATTATTTATCAAAAAGGATTGAAAATTTTGAATTTAATTATTCTGCTCTTGTAATATGCTCAAGACGAGTCGAAAGTGAACTTAGTATTCTGGGGCTTATGTAGCGCTTTATATAGGGCTTTTCGTGGTTTGCAGATATTTTCCAATCTCCGCTGTCATCTTGCTGGAAATTTCCCCTTGGCTGCTATTTTCCCGCCATTTTTGTCTGTTTTGGCCATGTATAACATTTTCACCATGACTTTATATCAATTTAAATTTATTTTATTCGTAATATCTGCAAAATTTCCAGGCGATTGGTGTATAATACGTGGGTATTCTGTCCAACACCAAACTTTATTTAATTACACCTGAAATTTTTTTATTTCAGTGATTAATTAATTTGTTGCAAAGAGCACCTGATTTCTTGAACGTGGCCATTTCATCAGACACAGAACAGCTGTCTCAACGTCATGCATATTCCTTATGTCAGTCTGACGGGCATGCTTTTTGAAAATAACCTGCAAAATATGACAACAAGTGTGTGCTACCTCTCCTGGGCTTCTGGAAGCGATGTTGAAGCCATTGACTGGGTCTACTATGGGAATTGGCGCAGCAGCGCAGGGATTACATCGTTGCAGCAACAACTTTAATTGCCTCTTCCCTACCAGACTTGGCATAGTGAGCTTCCAGCAGACTCTTCTCGGTGCGGACTATTTTTTGTCGGTGCTAAAAGTGAAAACCCTAGTGATCGTGGCTGGGCAAAAGAACAGACATCAGCTTGTTTGTTGTGACATGGTGAAGTACATAACCTTCCAGTGGACAGGCGGACGGACGGTGGTTTGGTTATAATTGACGCAGGTTGTAGATACTCCCGTGAAGTTGGCCCCCAAATTTTCAAAAAATTGATTTTTTTTAGAGTTCTGGCTAGATTTGAGAGCGTTCTAGAGTTCTGGCCCAAAAATAGCAATAGTTCCCGGTAACCTTGACCAGAAACAGAAAAAAACTATATTGGGGGCCAACTTATCATGAAAAAGTTCTGATAAGAAATTTCTGTTCTTAATAAAGAGTTCTGCAGTTCTCAATGGGTTTTGGAAATAGTTCTGCAAAATTAGAATTAGAAAAATTACAAATGCTAGGGGGGTGCTAATTTCACACTTAGTTTTTTCTATTTTGTCGGAGTTCTGGGGAGTTCTGTTTAGAGTTCTGGGTAGCCCTACAAGAGTTCTAAACAAAACTCTAACAAACTTTTTTCTACCACCTACACATAAAAAGTTATAAGCTTAAAATTAAGAAAAATTACCAATGCTGGGGGGGCTAACTTCACACTTAGTTTTTTATATTTTGTCGGAGTTCTGGGGAGTTCTGTTTAGAGTTCTGGGTTCTGGGTAGCCTTACAAGAGTTCTAACCAGTACTCTAATAAACTTTTTAAATTGTACGTACATTTCGAGTTGGCCCCTTCAGAATTGGTACTTTGTTGAAGCCTATAACTTTGTATGTATAAGTCGGACAAAAAAGTTTGTTAATATTCTATTTAGAACTCTTATAGGGCTACCCAGGACTCTAAACAGAACTCCCCAGAACTCCGACAAAATGGAAAATACCCAAGCATTGGTAATTTTTTTTAATTTTAAGCAGTAGTATAAATATCGGACTTGAGCAATGAATTCTGCTTCTCGATACAAAGAATTTGCTCCCAACACCAAAAATTGCTCCTCGAGGAGTAGAGTCAGTGCTCAGGTCATTGGTTGTGTAGTAGCCTGGGTAGTATGCATTGAGTGCCATGTGCGAGGAAAAATGGTGGATGAAATGTGGAGGATCTATTTTTAGAACTGAAAGAAAATGTGATGAGAAATTTGGACCTGATAAATCGATGAAAATGTGAGGAAAAATGGAAGGAAAAATGTGTTTGTCAGAAAACTATTGTTGGGACTGTAAAAATATAGTTTTCGGGCATAGAAATAGGGATGAGAAAATTTGATGTATGTTTAATACAACAACAATGCAGTAGTACAAATATCGGACTTGAGCAATGGAGCACTTTTGGGATGATTTTTGTGGTTATAAAAAATGAGTTTTGGGTTGAATTTAGTTTTCGTGAGTGTAATTGTGGCCAGAGATGTGCAGAGATATTTGTATGTTTTTGCTTGAAGATTGACGTGGTGGAAGTCTAGTATATATGCTAGAAAAATGAATTCTTGAACGGTTTGTAGGTAGATTTGAAGTGGGCATGTTGATATGAGTTTTGAATGGTAGTGGGATCATGTGTCATAATATGTCAGTTCATTGACTTTTAGATGCATTGGTAAGTTGAAGGGAGATAATGCTGAAAGGAAAACTAATTTGGGAATAGAAAGGAAACAAATATTTTATGTCTTTTATAATAATTGTGATTTATTAATCCATGAATTGTTAGCCGGTAAGAAGGCTAGCCATTTAACATATACATTGTCTCCCTTACTTTTAAGTACTTTTTCAACGAGATAAATATTAGGGTACTTAGTCTTTTGTAAATGTTTTTCATAAAAACATCCGCTGATAGGTTGACCTTTAAAATCTTCAAGGAGATATGTTGCTGGACTTGTTAGGTTTACTTTTCTTATCTTAAAAATTTCCGTTGTCCAATTAGGTGTGTAGCCTTTCTCGAAAACGTGTTTGAACTTGCTTATTCTAGCATTATCGTCAACTCGAAATTTACCCTGTGGAGCGATTTTAATTCTGTTATAAGCATTAGATAAGAGTTTCTTAGAGTTTTCTTGATTCACATCGATTGGGCACATTTTTATAGTTCTATGCAAAGAGTGATTGTATTCAGTCACAAAATCATCAATAATAGATGTCCATTTCTAATTACCATTAAAACTAAATTCCTTCCACATTTTCTCCTTGATTGTGCGATTAAAACGTTCAACAATTGATGCCTTAAGTGAGCTGAATGTAGAGTAATGATTTATGTTATGTAATTTCATTAAATCATGTAATGTCTTCTTAAAAAATTCTGTTCCATCATCAGTTTGTAGATTTTTAGGCTGTCGCGATGATTTTATGAAAATCAACTTCAATGCTTGAGCAACAGATAAAGCTGTCTTATTTTTTAAAGCAACTACCCATGCATATTTCGAGAAAGTATCAATAACTGTCATAAGATATTTATTGCCATTATTTTCTTTGTGATGTGGTATCATTTCAACAAAATCAGCTTGCCATAGGTCATCAAACCCCTTGATAACAACCCTACGTCGCTTAAAACTCTTTCTTGCTGACCTGTGGAACTCTTAAACAACTTGTCAAAAATCATTTGTATTAAAAAAATGTAATATGCAATATGTACATATATTGGTTTAATAACATTTATTTTAATCTGTGATACAATAACATCAGTTTTCTTAATCTTATCAAACGCTGTTCAATTAAACAACATCCGCAAGTATCGGGTCCCACTCTACATGTATTCGAAGACCACGAACAGTTTGTGAAATGACATCCATATTTGGATTTAACTTGATCAACATATTTATAGTTACTAAAAAATGAAATATTTCTTAAAAACTCGTCATGATGTTCTTCAAGCAAATCATGTTTATGAAGCCTTAAAAAGGTCAAAATTCCATTTAAAATTAATGATATATTGATATTAAACATAGTTGTGGTATCGTTTTGATTTACAAATAATAACTGAATGTAAAATTGGTTAGTTATGTTTTCTTATATGAAAAAAATTTTGTTTCCCCTTCTTGATTCTCTTTAACTTTTCCTATCTCAAGAACAAAATACTTTCGAAGATCATCTATCAATCGGATTGTATTGAAATTATGTAGATCAATGTACTCTCTCAATGTTTTTTCTTTATTTTCTAGTTCATCATCCATGTATACTTTGTTTACTGCTTGATTGGACGTTATTGGACTCCCAATATTGTGTAGACGTTTTCCTTCAATATCAAAGTAACCATTCTCAGTTTGCTTAAATCCATTACCAGGAGGTCCTGGAGGACCAGCGATTACTCTTTGAAATTTGCTGGAGCTCCTTCCGAACTTGTCAACACTCATTTTGCAAATAAATTAAATTTTGTTCCCGCAGTTCTTCCACAATCGAATTTATTTCATTTTTATGGTTATTATGCCCTGATATCTCAGATGCAATTAAAAGTCTCAATCTATCTACAAGCTCATTTGGGTTGTCCCAATACACATAATCAATAGGATTTGCTGAGTAGATCATTGCAGGCGAATTATTCATGTATGCATTTCCAACGTTCTTTTGTTTACTTTTTGTCATACTCTTAATCAATGGTTTGATGATTTTCTTATACTTTGTTCCCCTATTACCTTTAACTTGCGATAATACTGCTCTAAATCTTGACTTGAATAAACATTCTTTCGAGGGTTCTTATGCAGAACAAGTTCAAGAAGACCCCCAGTTCCATAGAAAATTTCTTCATCAATTACAATATTGTTGGCATCGTTAATTTGAAAATTTGATTTCCCCAACTTATTTGAATTTGAATAAACGTCAAAGTATGGGCCAAAGATCTTATCATGATCTGAATTTGAAATTAAAGTTCCGTTAATCGAAGTACTTTCATTGAAGCTATTTGCAGGTGTTTTAAATGAAGAATCGTCTTCAGCTATCATTGAATTTGATAATGGTGAATTCAAATCTTTCTGTCGTGCAATATCTTCTGCTTCTTCTTCTCTAAGACTTTTAAATTGAAGTCGACGTTTTACAGCGGTTGATTTTATTTCTTTTAACTCGCCATTCATGGTTTCATTATTTTTAACATTTTTCGCGATTCTGCTTAAGGGTTCAACAATTGTCTTAAAAGTGTTTTCGATTTCAGTATCTTTAATGAATTTTCCAGTTTTGAGGAGCATATATTTTTTCTTCAAGGCTTCTTTTGTCTTAATAAGATTTTTAAATGTTTTTATATTGGTATCCATATCTACAAAGAGTAGTTGAGTGCAGAGCGGTTAATCAGACCACTTCACAGTGTGAATATAGGGCAGTAAATAAAGGGCAGTTCAATACAGGTCTGTAAAATACAGGGCAGTTCAATACAGGGCTGTTCAATACAGGGCTGTTCAATACAGGGCTGTTCAATACAGGGCAGTTCAATACAGGGCTGTTCAATACAGGGCCGTTTTAAAAATAGGTGTATTAATATGAGAAGCAGTTTAATGACTGTTTCGATTTATAAGATTACTGTTTCTTTAAATGATTTTTTATACCGATTATTTTTAACGCAACTATTTTTATCAATAACTAGAAACCCATACAATTCTTTCCAGCACTCTGAACTTAGCTCTTTAAATTCTTTAAATTACATATCTGAATTTATGTGATCATTATAAATATGTTTCAAATTAAGATCATCTTGCTTGAAGAGAATTATGTTATTTAGCATTATCTCGAATCCAATGTTTTGGAATGTGTGTAGATAAGTAGAAGCTATCTACTCCGCTATGACGCCCCATACAGAAATAGTCTCTTATAGTATTTTGTTTTTTGCACAAGCCACATCATCAAATATAAAAACTGAACTTGGTTTAGACTTAGATGGCAGCATAATTTCACAATTATTTGAAAATTCGTAATACTGCATTCCTTTTATTGATTTGATAAGTTTTTTAGGTATGCATATTTTGGTTGATGTAATGATTTCGAATATATGTAAATGTTTTCAAACTTTAAACCATTGGAATCTAAAAGAATGGTCAACATAACGTTAGTTTTCCCACAATTAGATGGACCTACAATTATTCCTCGAATACTATTAGGAAATAATTGACCATGCTTCTTTTTTTGTTTTGCATCCTCATCAAAATTTTGTATAAAAATTGATTGTTGCTGCCTTACAAACTTCATTCTGTTGAATGAAGCTTTTTCATATAAATCTACATGTTTTATAAACATTATTTGATAATCGTTTCTTGCGTCTTATACAACAGTTATATAATGCTTAATTTTGGAGTAAAATCATTCAGTTCTAATAATTCAGTTCAGGGAAACGGATTGGTTAATTCATTAATAAACAAGTTTCCATTTGAATAACATCTGCTCTCTTATAATTTTTGTGGCCCCGGGACTTAACTTAAGGAGCGCCTTGCTAGAGGGGATCGGGGTATTAATCAAGTAGTTGAAGCTTGTTGGGAACACGATATAGCATACAGTAAAAGTAATAATTTAAATTACAGACATACAACCGATACATTTGTATCAGACAAATCCTGGCAGAGGTTCAAAGCTAAGGATTCATCGTTTTCAGAAAAACTAAATAGTCTTTTGGTTACTAAGATGATGAAGGCTAAATTTTCTATCGGAATGGGTATAACATTAAAAACAAAGACAAAGAAAAGCCGTCAGTGTTCTCGGATTAAGAAAACTAATTTATTTAAAAATGCAGTTAAAAAAGCTAAAGCGGCAATCAAAAACCTGTACATAGAAGACCCAAATAAACTAGCCACGACTGCTTTACATGCAGCTAGACAAATTATTAAGAAAAAGAGAAGTAATATTACATAACCTAGAGTAATACCAATTTCAAAAGTTGGAGGACTTTTAGCATTGCTTCCTATCTTGGCAGGATTATCAGCTGTAGGTTCTCTAACCGGTGGTGTTGCAGGGATGGTAAAAGCTATAAGCGATTCAAAGATTGGTAGAAAACAGTTGGAAGAAAATAAACGACATAATAAAGCTATGGAAACAATAAAACTCAAACATGGAAACAATAAAACTCAAACAGGGGAAGGGTCTTTATCTAGAGCCATATAAAAGTGGTTTGGGGTTATTTTTAAGTCCACAAGAATCAAAAAACTATTAAAAATGCTACCAAACCGTCCTCTCACTAACATTGAAATATTTAATTTTGGTAAAAACTATATCCCAAATTTCCGAGGTGTTCTTATGAGGCATACATTGCCAACCAAACCATTTAAAATGGAAAGTGGAGTCGTAAATTTAGATAATAATAGTGAAGTCGGTACACATTGGGTAGCTTATATTAAAAACAATAATAATGTTAAATATTTTGATAGCTTTGGTAATTTAAGACCTCCATAGGAAATAGTAAGATACTTGCATGCATATAATATTTACTATAATCATAAATGCTTACAGCGCTTTAATACCTTTAATTGCGGACACTTATGTTTAGAGTTTCTTGTAAATCAAAATAAATAAGCTATACAATATTACTTTTGTTTCATTTCTTTCACACCGATAATGTCGATAACACTTACGCTGAGCGGAAAAAAGTCTACTCTCACAACGGAGTACTTCCCACCAATAGTATAAGACTCAAATTTTGTGTGTGGATTAGTTGATTTTCAAACATACAACTCCATACCTAACGTAGATGTAATGAATAACTTATTTCATGTAGGTAATGATGTAATAGCCTTTTCTGTTGGGTTACGAAATTGAAGATATAAATAATTATGTTCAAGAAGAGCTTAAAGAAAAAAATAGTATAGCAAGTATAAAGATTAGAGCAAATAACAACACTTTAAAATGTGAAATATATTCCACTGAACATATAGATTTTTCACACCCTTATTCGATTGGCTCGCTTTTAGGATTCAGTAAGAAAAAAATGATTGCACAACAAATACACGTATCAGATCTTTACGTTGATATCAATCGTGTAAATACAGTGAGAATTGAGTGTAACTTAATTGATGGAACATTTATAAATAGTCAACCTGCTCATATACTACATCAATTTGCAATCAAAGTCAGCCCGGAGTATAAAATAATTGAGGTCCCTAAAACGGTTATTTATTTACCTGTGAACGTGAAGAAGATAAGTTCAATAACAATAAATTTGTTAGATCAAGACGGAAACCTTATAAACTTTCGAGGTGAATTAATAACGATACGATTACACCTTAATAATCAAAAATGATAATTTATAATACTATCCCTGATGCTACTAATTTATATAAAAGACTGGATTCACCTAAGCCTAAATCAATACTTCATCAACTCCTAAAGCGATAGTACAAACGTAAACAGCAGAAAACCAATCGTTTTTATTATCATAAGCATTCACATTGAAGAAAAGAGAAGAATAACTGTATGTAACTTAAAAAACTTAAGATATGCTGAATATTTTTCAAGAACCAGCATTTGATGATAGTATTTCAAAATACGATTATCATTCCTATTCACCGTATTTAAATAATTTTGGTAGAAATGACATCATCCACATCTGCGTGCAAAATCAAAATCTCAATATATTACCTTCGGAAAGTTACATTTATGTTGAGGGGACTGTATCGAAAAATGATGGATCGGAAGTCAAAAAGACCAAGCTTGTAAGCAATTGTATAGCATTTCTATTTGACGAAATCCGATTTGAACTGAATGGTATTGAAATAGATAGCAATCGTAATGTGGGGATCACAACTTCTATTAAAAATTATATTTCCTTGAGTCAAAATGAAAGCGTAATGTTGTATAATGGAGGCTGGTGTCTTAATTCTTCAGTAAACTTAGATCGATCACATTTATAAAACTTATAAACTTATGGGTTTTGCCGAGGATTTCAAAAAAATAATTCCTAACGCGCGACATGACCTTATTCTAACGCGTTCTCGTACTGATGAAAATTCACTAATAGCTGATGCAGATGAGCAAGCGAAGATAACATTACTCAAAGTTCAGTGGAAAGTGCCACATATTCATCTAACTGATTCTTTGAAATTAAAACTATTCAAATCTATAAGTAATAATGACATCATGAAAATCGCCGTTCGTAATTGGGATTTATATGAATACCCAGCTTTACCTACTAGTGACCATCATATTTGGAATGTAAAGACAACTTCCCAAGTTGAAAAGCCTAGATACATTATTGTTGCCTGAAAAACTAACAAGAGAAATCAACTGAAAGAGAATCCCACCTATTTTGATCATTTAAATTCTGATGTTTATCCCTATGAAGACCGTAATATATCATTTGAAAAAAATAACTTTAGTATTCTTTATCATATGTACAGTGAGTTTAGAAGAAATTATTATAATTGGCCTGTTGCACAGCCATTGCTGAAAAGAAATCTCTTCAAGTCACAAGCACCTATTTGTGGGATTGATTGTAGACATCAGAATGAAATAATGAAAACTGGACCAGTTGATATTCGTTTGGAAATTAAAACAGCTAAGGAACTACCACCAAATACATCGGCGTATTGCTTAATGTTGCATGATCGAATTACAAATTACAATCCTCTTAGTCAATTAGTATCTCGAAATATTTAAATGATTTAGTTCAATATAACTCTTAATCAAAAACACACCAACCTCAGCAATGCCGTTCATCATTGATTGATTGATTGAAAAGTTTATAGTTAAAGAAATAGCTATTATGCGTGATCGTAACCATCACCACTTCATAATCACACCTCCGTTTGACTTTAAGCATTTAACGACATCATTGAAAAGACAAGCAAAATGGCTCTACCAAAATCATCATGGTTTTCACTGGAATGGCGGATTCACCGAATATCAAAAAGTAAAAAAATTTCTTCGAGATAATTTTATAAATCGCATCGTTTATGTCAAAGGTGATGAAAAATTACAATGGATAAAGCAACTTCTAAATGAAAACGTTGATGTAATAAATGTTGAAAATATAAACTGCCCCAGCTTCAAAGAACTAAAAAAACCTTTTCCAAGCGAACCAAGATGCTTATCACACAGCAAATGCTGTGCCCTCCAAAATATATTCTTATTGAATAATTTTTTACACAGTCAGCTTTCACAACACTTTTCCTGACCATTTTTCTGTTTTAAGAAATAAGAAACACATTGTTACATTTTTTTTTTTATTTTTAAATTTTTATTCGTACATATTATAAGTTTTTCATGTACATTTTTACAATTTTCTTAATAAAATAAAAATAATTAAATAAATATAATTTACTTAAAACTAAGAGGGACTGTTTTATTAAGTTAGTCTAAAATGACCCCAAGCATAGGTACTTATGCCATCTTCTCTTATAAATCTCTTGTCATCTTGATGATTTAAAACAATTTTATTGAGCTGTTGGGTGTATATTTGATGAGCGCGAGATCGAAAAATAAACATTTCTCCGTGATATACTCGCCTACTATAAAAGCAATCTTTATAGCTAGCTAAATGTATATCTTTAAGAGCTATCTCTTTGACGCCTTTAGCTTTTTTTACTTCAGTTTCTTCCACCGAATAGGAGTACATTTTCGATCTCAAACCGATAAATTCCTTCATTATTTTACCTGAATTTTCATCCTTCATCATACCTAAGACTTTTTTATTTTTCAACGGCATATTATAGGGATTTTTTATTGAGTATTCTGAAGTATCTATGTCATTCTTTATTTCGTTGTAAAAATCTTCAGTTTTTATTGAATAAATAAAAGAGTCCGTGTCCATAAATTAAGTTTAAGCTTATGTTCATACTTAGGTTTCATATAACTATAGTGAAAGTCATACATTTTCCACTTTGTAAACTCTAAGACACAAAATCCTAAGAACAAAAGCTTGTTATAATAGGTACTAACTCTTTTCATTTGAATGACCACCATGTTTTCTGTTAATTTGGTCAAACTATGGAAATTCGGTCTTGCTAGCTCTAGCTCCAAGACGCTTTTTGCTATTTTCCCAAGAAGTTACAATCTTAACGTCTTTTCGCTTGTCTACATTTTCCATAGTTTTTCCGAAATCACTTTTATTCATTAATTTGAAATTTTTTTTCTCGAAATCACTGGTGGCTAGAGTTCGATGCTGATTATTCAAGTCTTTATACTTTTAAAGCCAACGCGACTGTTTAA
Organism: Melangyna quadrimaculata; assembly: GCA_949320155.1. Classification (NCBI taxonomy): domain Eukaryota; kingdom Metazoa; phylum Arthropoda; class Insecta; order Diptera; family Syrphidae; genus Melangyna; species Melangyna quadrimaculata. Next base: position 215,015,422 of record OX439483.1, read on the forward strand.
ATTCTAAAACCCACACGAACAGTTTTCAGTCCATTAATAATACATTGCTGAAGAGTTTTATAATGAATGATATAATTGCGTTTTGGTGTTAAATCTGCAATAAGCTTATACAATTTTGAACTATTAACCTTTTTGTTTTCCACGCAAAATGGCAAATCGTTGTGTAAATCATGAAGAGAATTGGGGTATTCTAAGTCAACTTCAAAAATATATCCTTTTTCTGATTCGTCAGAAATATTCATTAGATCAATGTTTTTAAATTCTGTAACCCATTTGATCGCAGAATATGGAAGAGGACATGACATAGCCCAACCATACAAATTGTTTGCATCAATATACATTAAATATGGAGACTCTTTTTCTTTATCATAGCTCTCCATGTATTTGTTGTTTGCAACGGTATGTCGATAAGAGCATTGAGATATACCTCCTCTTATCCCCTTTTTTATAAAGTTATATGTGTCAATATCTTGAATAAGCTCAAGATTGATTTCCGTTGTTCTTAGCATACCATCCCAAGATAATCCCGGGGCTGTATAGTAATGACAGGGATCTAGCTTGTAAATATTTTTACAAATACTCCTGAAATTTTCAAAAATATCTGCCAAGAGAAGAACATCGCGTTTCAAATATAACTTCATATAGTCTAAAAGGTGTTGACATTTAAAAGTATTCCATACTTCTTTGGCATGATTATACTCATCTTAATAGCAAGGTTCTCCAGTTAACTTATTATCAAAGTTATGTTGAGGAGGAAGATTTGTTTCTTCTTAACTTTGCCATGACTTCATGTAATCATATGGAAATATTCCTTTCCTAGTCAGAAGCTTAAACTCTTCTTCAACTGGAAAGATAGAATTCATGATTTTGAAATCACTAGCTGTTAGATTCCTTGCCAATGAATCAAGACTAGAAGGCATGAATCGGAATGAATCTAAAAACCTTAATTCAAAGGTTTTTTTTATCGGGTAAATAGATTGTCTTCGACACAGAAACATATTTTTCTTTATTTAGAGGGATAACAGAAATATTACCCTTAAGTGAGGCTAATTCTTTAATCAATAAATGACAATCATAACCCGAGAACTTGTGGACAAAAATAGGAAAGAATTTCGGTTTTTTATAGGCTAAGTTGCATGAATTATGTGCTGGACCATTATATTTACCAGTGTAATACAATGGTCAGCAACTCGATCTAAACCTAAACTTTTATTACAAATATGGCACACCCGACAGCTCTTTTGATAGCTTAAATCTATTTGAGATAGTTTATCAATCGGTTTGGCTTAATTACGAATTAATTCCATATAGTCCCTCACTAGAGAATTTAAAAAAATATTTTGTACAATTTCTACCTCCAAATGATTTGAATTTACTTAATGTACTATCATAAGACTTAATATAATATGCGCTAGCGCACGGAACATGTTTTTGCAAAAAATTATTTGTACCTTGTGCCGTCACATCTTCCAGTATGCACTAAAAGTCTGCATACACGACGAATGGGACATTCATCTGCCTTTTAGGATGATCAAATCTTAAAATGTCCTTATCTTCTTTGGGCACCTTGGTGACCATCCTACAGCATTCACTTATGTGAGATGTGATGCTAGCCTCCGATCTGAATCCCAGCAAACATGTATTACAAAACCAAGTCCTTCCACTGTAATTTTTAACTTGGTTTGATATAAGTCTAGAAATAAAACAGAAAAATTGTAAGTTGAATGAAGAGATAAGTCTAACATTTATAGGATATGTTTTTTATCCATATATAATGAGACACCTCTTCTTTCTGTAAAAGAAGCAAATTTATGTGCTTTTGCTTCTCCTGACTCGTTATATAATACGGTCCTATGCAGTAGCGGATCCAGGGGGGTGGCTATAGGGGCTAAAGCCCCCCCCCCACAGCCGAATCATAAAATAATTTGAAATATAGAAAGCAATACATTACAACGTGTAGAATTTTATATTCCGTCCAAAATATTGTTAAGCTATAAAATTTGATGGACAAAATAACGTGGTTGGGGCTGAACTATTTGCATACATGTTATGTAATTTTTTTTCTAAGTCCTAAGATTGGGGCTGAAGCCTGAAGCGCATTGGACAAAAACTAAGTTGGGGGCTATGAATATATTGGACAAAAAACCTAGCCAGGGTTAAGCAACTTACTTCCTAAAAACTAACCTTGTTCCAGAGAGTTTTGGGGGCTCAAGTCTAGGGACTGTCAAAGTTCGAAGTTGGGGCTAAGGCTTGAAGAGATAAGTAAAAAGAGATAAAAATGGTCGAGGCTTTACATTAACGTGTCAAATGCCCCAACTGTATATACTAAAAACAAAGCTAATTTACTGAAAGAAACGCATTTGTGGCTTAAACCATTGGAGAACAACGGGATGTCAAGTTAAGTGTATGTTTAATACAACAGGAATTGTTTCTTACGGCCTTGGCTGGGCTTAGAACATTTTGGGGCTACGTTTTCAAAATTTGAAAGGTCCAAGGCAATTGTACATACAAAACATAGAAATTCTCTAGTCAAGGAGCCAAATTCCAAAAGCGTGAGTTTTCTCTGTGCGCGCTCAGAAAATCATGCAAAAGCAAATGAATATTTGCAATCCCTCTAGACTCTAGAGTGACGTGCAAATTTGTCGACATATTTTTTTAGCATGAATATAAAGCGTTTGCAGCGTATACACGAAAACTCATTCACGCTTGCAGAATTGGGCCGCGGCTTATTTCTTAGAGCAGCTTTGTCTTATGTCGTAAAGTGTCATTTTGAACAAAATAGTTTCTCTTTGATTTGGATAATTCAGGAAAAATGAGATCTTAGAGGACTAATACCGTGTCAAAGCACATATATGAGGTTTTGCCAGTACGAACACTTAAATATAATTTTTCTGAACTAGCCAATTAAAAACAGTTTGCAAATCTTGTCAAAAATGGGAAGTTCAAAACATACCCACAGCTAATTTAAAAATATAACTACATAACGTAGGTACCTAATCAATTTTTAAATAATATAAATAAACGAATTTGTACGCGTGGTTCAAGCATGTATGGCTAAAAATTATTGTGCGCCTTTGAATTTGCTTCTATCTCCGCTACAGCAATGATGAATAATTGTTATTGTACTTTGTATTGAAAACATTTTGAAGCGCAACAGGAGCGGATATAAAGGCACACAAAAAATGGATATCATTAAAGGAAAAGGAAAAAAAAATACTTGAGCCTTAAAGGTTAGGCGGCACTCGGCGCAACTGCACTGCATCGGAACTACACTTCACACGAATTCGTATGAATTTGTATGAAGTGCAGCTGCCGCTGAGTGCGATATAGCTCCTTAAATTTCATAAAAAATAATGTTTTGCCGCGTTGTCGTTAAGTTTAGTTCGACTAAAGTTGAGTACGGTCTTGCATTAAACCTAAACTGATCTCTATTATTTGTTATAAATTATAAAATTTATCTTCGGACAAGCAAATTTTATTACTTAAGGTCTCAAAATGGATATCCAAACTGCAAGCCCCCCCCACAGCCAAATCCTAGATCCGCTACTGGTCCTATGACAGTTTTCTTTTCCTAATCGAGTCCAAAACGTTTACACTGATGTTTGGATTAAGCCTTTCAAAATGAGAGATGTCCTCTATTTTTATCGGCTTCCAAAATCTATCCTCTGACCATTCTTGTACAAAACTCTTGCACTGATGCCGTTTATTCTATACGTTTCCAGTTTTTCCAAATTGCTCTTGCCTTTGCTGAAGAGAGCGGAGATTATTGCCCATTTAAAGCAATACACATCCTCGTTTCGAACATTTATACATGCTCTTTTTCTCAAAACGAATTCAGGTAATTGCAAATACATTGATCCTTTTATGGGTGTGTATTTGTTTATGTTGATTTCAACATGTAATATTCTGAGCAATGCCCAACCACTATCTTTTTCTTGGAAATCTTGGGTTTTGGTATTGATTTCATTTTGATGCAGGTCAATTTTTTTAAATGCTCTGCCAGCTTCTTAAGTATAGCCTCTTTTGCCTCTTTTAAAAATTTTAAACTTAAATTATCCTCTCTCTTATTTGGATAGATAAGCGTTTCAATTCTACCCTTGAAACAACTTTTTACAACGCGAAAGTCGTTTGAATCTAATGTAGAAACAAGCCTTTTATGTTGGAAACGGTTTTCATGCTTGTTATAATCACCTTCCACTTCTACCTCACAAATTTCGCACCATTTCTTCTTTTCAGTTGTTTGCCGGTTGTCAACTTCCATTTCCGTAAGAGTTTCCTTACTGAGATTTAAATGGACGCTATCCATAATATGCTCGTTCCATTGGCACAAAACCACATTTTTTTCAATAATATTTCACAGTATTTTTTTGCAGGAGCAGCTTGTTCATCACAATCCATATCATTAAATAATTCACGAGCCAACAAAGTATGATAGTTGGTTTTGATATGATCACACCACTGCCCCGAAACAACACTTTTTTCGCACAAATTACAAAAGTCTTTTGTCACTGGTTTTTCAATCGAAATGGCATGCACGTTCTTCAAATGCCTCTGTAAATTGAAATTTCTTTTAAAGACCCTACCGATAATTTCGCACAAAATCGATTTCATTTTTAATATTGAGTTGTTATTTTTATTTAAAAAAAAAAAATTAAAGCAGAGCTGAGCACACGATCGTACTGGGCGAGGAATTCTTTAAGAATAAGAATATATTTAAAGGACTTCAACTCAAATCTCAGTTTACCCATACATTTTATAATTTTCAATGATGATCAAGACCCTGATTTAATAAAGAGAGCATCCAAATTTTCTGATATGTATATGTCAACTCATAAAAATGTACACTTAATGACTTTCAGTTATCTAAGTCAAATGAAAAACTCAAACCCCATTCTTATCAAGGAAAACTGTACTGATAACTGGATCCTCAAGTATATTAAAATTCTTAATTTTCCCGCTTGTCTATTCCAAACCCATTCTTATCAAGGAAAACTGTTCCGATAACTGGATCCTCAAGTATAATAAAATTCTTAATTTTCCCGCTAGTCTATAAATCTTATAATTATTTTTAGTGACAGTTGACTAATTAATCAAAAAACTATAAATACCTAAGTACATCGCTGGGTCAACAACCTCATTATTCCGAAATAGAAACAAAAGATCCTGATATCAAGTATAAGAAAATTTTATTGATTGGTATTCATTTATAAGCATTTTTTTTTTTTTTATAATTTACATATTCAGGCGTGCTTGCACGCGACGAAATTTGTGTATACCCCAACGTACGAGGGGCATAATAAAAACCGAAATCTTCTCTGTCTATCCCGAGCTTATCGAATCTCCAAATTCAATTTGATGTCTGTTTAAAATGCGTGATGAGTTGACGAACGTTCCACTGCTATCCGGCAAATTTTAACATACACCCGGTCATCCTGGGGGGTTATATACAGCGCTGCATGCCTTGCTGAAACTAGGTCCATGGGTATTACTAGGTTGTTGGATAAACAACCGCCATTCCCCACTTCGATTCTCCCTTTGTTTAATGGTATTCTCACCTGAGATACCACATTCACCAGCAGCCACTGCGAATTTTGCTTCAAGTTGATACTTTCCATTTTTGTATTTTTGTTTTGTTTTAAAAATTTAGAGCAAAGCTGAACACACGATCTTACTACGTGAAGAATTCTTTAAGAATAAGAATTTTTTAACAGGACAACAACTCAATGAATCCCATTCTTTTCAACGATTAGCAGATTCCCACCTCTTTAATAACGAGAACATCAAAATTTATTGATATATGTATACGTGCCAACTCATAAAAATGTACACTTTATGACCTTCATTTATATAAGTCGAATGAAAAACTCAAAACTCATTCTTATCACAAAAAAACTGTAGGTACTGGTAATTGAACCCTCAAGTATAACAAAATCCTAAGTTTTTATCGCTAGACTATAAATCTTATATAAAATTTTTAATGATGAAGCTGTTATTTTAAGATAATAAATATTCACTTATATGGACTTATCAACTCATAAATATACACATTATGACTAAATTATGAAAAAACTATACAGCTAATTAAATCCATCGTTGGTCAATGACCTCATTATTCCAGAATTAAAACAAAAACTCCTGATATCGAGTATTAGAAAATTTTATTCAATTTGTATTTATATTTTTTTCTTCTATGATTATCTTAAATGTTTTACCCACTAGATGCAAGCATTCAAGAGTGAAGGATCCCTGATTTACTTCCTATACAGCGACATCGGATAATTTACTATAGCGCATTGGCAAGAAAATCTGAAAGAAGAACAAATATAATATAGTAAAAATATAGGTATTTCTGTAATTCGTAAACACATATGAATTTTAAATTACCTGAAATTCACCTAAATCTGCCACAATTCTGTCACCATATTTTGTTATGCAACGTCTCAGTCGTTTAATGGAATACTTTTCATTTTGTTTAAGTCCAATAACCTTCTTACAAGGCTTGAAATTAACCGCTGCTTCAACTTCTAAAAGTTCTTCTTTGAAATTTATAGTTGACTGTAAGAGAACTCCTTTACCAAAAGCGCTATTTATACAAAATTTAAAGTAGCATTCATCAAATGAATATTCATATCTACGTATATGCGATTACACAAGCACATTCAGACAAGATTGAACGATCAAGTTCTCCTTAAAGATTCAGAAAATCTAAACTTATAATGCAATGCTAGAACAAACAAGTTCAAACACGTTTTCGAGAAAGGCTACACACCTAATTGGACAACGGAAATTTTTAAGATAAGAAAAGTAAACAAGTAACAAGTCCATCAACATATCTCCTTGAAGATTTTAAAGGTCAACCTATCAGCGGATGTTTTTATGAAAAACAATTACAAGAGACTAAGTAGGGGTGCGGGGGGCTAGTTGTAACAATTTTTTGTTTTTTCGCTCTGAAAGCTTACATGTTTCGTATTTAGGAAATCTAGCAATAACATTCCAATTTACAACTTTTTAACTATCGATTTCAAAAAAAAATTTAATCAAACCTGTAACGACTTTTTGTAGAAACGATTTAAAAAAAATGACGAGTGTTACAACCTACCACGTGATTGGGGCTAGTTGTAACAGGCTGGGGGCAAGTTGTAACGTGTGGAATAAAAGACCAGTATTATATTTTATAAAGTTTTATTTCCTGAGGCATTAATGGCACATGCTAGAGTGACGGGGGTACCTCTTTCCGCAGAAGTAATAGCCCCTACTTGTTTTTGACCTCGTGGAGCCACAATTTTCTTTGGTTTATGGACTGTCGTTACTCCAGTTTCATCGATGTTATATATACGTGATGGTGAAAATTTATACTAATCCATAACATCCGAAAGCTTCCCAAAAAAATCTTGAACGTTGGTTTTATTGAATGATTTTGCGCGGCTTAAAGATGTAGCTTCAGGGGTCCTTATAGACAGTCTTGGATTCCTTTTCATAAAATTTTTGAACCAATCGGATCCAGCTAATTCATTTTCACGCCATGGCGGAGGTAGGTTTTTCGCTTTAATCACAATAGCACACTGGTATGCCAATTTTCTGACTTCCAAAGGAAGCAATCCAAAGTAAATATTGGAGCAATTAACCAAGTACTCAGATATTTTTGCTTCTTCTTCCTCTTGAAAAACCAATCTGGGTTTGACATAGCCAATGATAAAAGTTTACCATTCTTCTTCTTTTTCAAATATCTAGATAGCAATACATGACATAAATTAAACTCTTTAGCAGCTTTTCGTAGACTGGTCTTATTTTCCAAGACTTTAACAGAGGCCAATTCGTAAACATCTTGGCTTTGGGTAGCACGTGCAGTTTTTGTTTGTTTCTAGTGTCTCATTCTGAAATATACATAGAATCACCAAAGTTCAATAAAAAAGTATGCAAAACATGAAAAGAAGAAGTGTAAGTCAACCCACGTAATATCATAGAACTAATACAAAAAGTACGGGGCAAGTTGTAACATGTTACAACTTGCCCCATAAAAGTGTTACAACTTACCCCACAGGGACTTTTTTTGAAAAAAATGTTATTAAAAAAAAATATCTTACTTGATGTCAAATTAAAGTAAATAATAATCAAGCTAAATAAATGCTTAATATATTTGTATAAAGCAAAAATTGCTAAATAATTTGAAATCTACGCTAGTCAAATTCTTATAAACAAAAAAAGTTCCAGAAACTTACCTTATCGGAGCGCATGCACACACCCGCTTCTTACGACGTCCAGTGGGATACTGACTGTGCTTATATGATGCATTGCGCATTAAATAAAAGTTTGAGTTGAAAAAAAATTGCAATTTTTCTATTATATAAAAAATTATATAAAAAATGCGTGTTACTACTTACCCCTGTTACAACTAGCCCCCCCGCTCCCCTACCCTAATATTTATCTCGGTGAAAAAGTACTTAAAAGTAAGGGAAATAATGTATATGTTAAATGGCTTGGCTTTCCACCGGCTAACAATTCATGGATTAATAAATCACAATTATTATAAAAGACATAGAATGTTTGTTTCCTTTATATTCCCAAATTAGTTTTCCTTTCAGCATTATCTCCCTTCAACTAACCAATGCATCTAAAAGTCAATGAACTGACATATTATGACACATGATCCCACTACCATTCAAAACTCATATCAACATACCCACTTCAAATCTACCTACAAACCGTTCCAGAATTCATTTTTCTAGCATATATACTAGACTTCCACCACGTCAATCTTCAAGCAAAAACATACAAATATCTCTGCACATCTCTGGCCACAATTACACTCACGAAAACTAAATTCAACCCAAAACTCATTATTTATAACCACAAAAATCATCCCAAAAGTGCTCCATTGCTCAAGTCCGATATTTGTACTACTGCATTGTTGTTGTATTTAACATACATCAAATTTTCTCATCCCTATTTCTATGCCCGGAAACTATATTTTTACAGTCCCAACAATAGTTTTCTGACAAACACATTTTTCCTTCCATTTTTCCTCACATTTTCATCGATTTATCAGGTCCAAATTTCTCATCACATTTTCTTTCAGTTCTAAAAATAGATCCTACACATTTCATCCACCATTTTTCCTCGCACATGACACTCAATGCATACTACCCAGGCTACTATACAACCAATGAGCTGAGCACTGACTCTACTCCTCGAGGAGCAATTTTTGGTGTTGGGAGCAAATTCTTTGTATCGAGAAGCAGAATTTATTGCTCAAGTCCGATATTTATACTACTGCTTAAAATTAAAAAAAATTACCAATGCTTGGGTTTTTTCCATTTTGTCGGAGTTCTGGGGAGTTCTGTTTAGAGTCCTGGGTAGCCCTATAAGAGTTCTAAATAGAATATTAACAAACTTTTTTGTCCGACTTATACATACAAAGTTATAGGCTTCAACAAAGTACCAATTCTGAAGGGGCCAACTCGAAATGTACGTACAATTTAAAAAGTTTATTAGAGTACTGGTTAGAACTCTTGTAAGGCTACCCAGAACCCAGAACTCTAAACAGAACTCACCAGAACTCCGACAAAATATAAAAAACTAAGTGTGAAGTTAGCCCCCCCAGCATTGGTAATTTTTTTTAATTTTAAGCTTATAACTTTTTATGTGTAGGTGGTAGAAAAAAGTTTGTTAGAGTTTTGTTTGGAACTCTTGTGGGGCTACCCAGAACTCTAAACAGAACTCCGACCAAATAGAAAAAACTAAGTGTGAAGTTAGCCCCCCCCCCTAGCATTTGTAATTTTTCTAATTCTAATTTTGCAGAACTATTTCCAAAACCCATTAAGAACTCCAGAACTCAGTATCAATAACAGACATTTCTTATCAGAACTCTTTTTCATGATAAAAGGGGGGCCGCGTGAAGTTAGCCCCTAATATAGTTTTTTTCTGTTTCTGGCCAAGATAACCGGGAATTATTGCTGTTTTGGGGCAAGAACTCTAGAACTCTTTCAAATCTTCCGAGAACTCTAAAAAAAAATCAATTTTTTGAAAATTTGGGGGCCAACTTCATGGGAGTGTTGTAGATCAGACAAATCGCAGTACAAAGCCTTTCAGTGGACAGGCAGACAGACGGTGGTGAATTTGTTATCGTTGAAGCAGATTGTAATTAGGGAGCATACAGTAGCAGGCTATTGGGTAAGTTCCTCACAATACTGTTCCGAAACAACAACAAGCCTCGATATGGATGATTTTAAAGTTGACGACCCCAGCAAACGAAACAAGGACAATGAATTTCGGATCTGCACGTGGAACGTCCTGTCCTTATACAGAACACGTGCAGCCAAACAATAAGTGGAGATCCTGGTCCTGGACAGGCTAAGGGCTGACGTAACAGCCATCCAGGTAGTGCGATGGGATGGCGAGGGTATACGGGGACTGAAATTTCAATCTGTACAGGGGCTAAAATAATGCATCTCTTCGATATCTTTAATGAATAAGCATTTAACAAGCTCAAAAAAGTAGTGCACACTTTTCTTTCAGAACTCGTTAGGAGGGGGGGTCATAAGGCATCTTTATGTTGTTTCTGGGGAAAATTGGTCTCCTGCCAAAACTGCCACCTTGGATTTACTGAAGTACAAGTTTTTAGTATTAGGAAAAGAAAACTTTGAATATAAACAAATTTATTGAAAAACAGTGGCAACTCTTACAATCTTTTGGTGCTTAAAAAAAAGTTTTTTTAGTGATTATTTTTTGAAAAATAAAGTTTTCAAACTCAAATTTTTTTTTTAAATCTTTTAACAAACAAGTTGATGTTTTTTTTTTCCTAAGGTTCATGTTTCCAAAGTAATAGAGGAAAATGTCGGAAAAAGTAGTTGATTGTAGCGTTTTTTTTCACTGTTGCATTTTTCCTGCAGCGAGCATAGGTTTTTCAAAGTTGCAAACTTAGGCGAATGCTGAAAACCGGTTTGATTAAAGTGATTTAAATCTTAAGAAAATTGATATATTCAAAAACTACTTATTTCTTAAAAAAAATGATTGAAAAAACACGAAATCAACTTCATTTTCAGACATCCGTGTCTTTCCGTGTTGTCAGTTCTGCGGGATTGTTAGATTCCAAAGATTCGCCGGAGCAGTTTGCACATAAAACAGAACAGAACAGTAAAAAGCATAGAAAACATAGCACGACGAAATTGAAAATGTGACAACTAATTAAGGATTAATCAACGACAAATTGTTAAGCAATAAACTATTCAATATAAGAAGTTTTAACCCCGTTTTGATGTGTTGCTTTGCTAACTTGACATCGAATTATGAAAACAGCAAAACAAATATAGAAAACATAGCACGCATAAATTGAAAATGTCACAACTAATTAACGACTAATTAACGGCAAATTATTAAGGTATAAATCATGCACTGTAAAGAGTTCTTACTACTTTTCTTGATATCAAGTTAGCAGAGCAACACAAAAAACATAGATAACATTAAATAAATTCGAAATTATCAGAACTAATTAACAACAAATTAACGCCAAATTATCAAATTAACAATTTTTTGATGCGTGAATGTTGTTTTGCCAACTTGACCCTCATTAGTCTAGGAAAGATAGAAAATTTAATATGGGCAAGGGGGGACAAATTAATTCATAAAATTTTATTGCTGGTATCGACGCAGAATTTTATCGTCAACAACATACATAGCCAAAGTCCCCCAAAATCCTTGAAATGTTTTTTTGTATAGACGCATTTAAAGAGGTTGAGAGGGGGATCAAGCTGAAAAATTTGTTATAATACAATCTTATCATATGACTCATGTTTTTATGGTGCTTTAAATCACTGATTCTAAGGAGACCAAAACTTAAAAGATACATGTATGCTGCAGAAAGTTAAGGTCCTTTTTATGGAATGATTACTTTTTTAATGTACAACAAGTAAAATATTAACCAAAACCATTTTATAATAATGGGATATTAATTAAATTTGTTATAAATGTTTAATTTGGCATGTTTACCAAGAATCAAAAGAGTCCCCAAAAATATCTGTGGTGCTCCCAACACCATCCCTCTCCACCTCTTTAAATGCGTCTATACAAAAAGTCAATGCGGGGATATTGAGGGACTTTGGATATGTTGTTGAGGATAAAATTCTGCGTCGATACCAGCAATTAAATTTCATGAATTAATTAGTTTTCGGTCAGGCTACATTATATTATGTGTTATAGTTAAGCATTGAAATTAAATATCGAGGTTTATTGTCTTTTAAATAATCACATACTGCACCCCCAGAATCAAAGCGACCTAACTCAAAATTCCTGTAAATTCAGATTTCGCAATAAACTGAACCTAAAGAGGGATCTCTAAAACTCTGTGTTGAAAAAGATACCGAATTATGAGTAAGAAAGGGACAGTCTTTACATCGGTCACTTTAGTTGATCAATCTATTCACCTATGCATTTTATGTGAAAGAGACCAAATCGGTTTTGCGTCAGAGGTGCTCGCGAGTGGATGTGTGGTAGTTAATTGCAAATACTGTGAAGGTAAGTACATTACATTTTTTGTGCTAAGCTTACTCTTTTTTGATATAAGTCTGTTTTTTTACAAAATATTTATAAGATTTTGGTGACCGTTTTTAGATTGAGTCTCAGGAGTTGTGGCATCTGGCGTCTTAAACAGGCTGAACTCGTAAGAAGTTCCAGAAATACGGAAATATTTTTGCAATAGAGTGACTCAATTTGAAACTCAAATCAGTCACTTGTTTAAAAGCTAACATTTTGATCCAAAGAAGTCCGTCCGGTCTGAGAAAATACTTTGCAGAACAAAATCGAAATTGATCCTGAATCCTTAAACAGTATACTTTGTATTATCTTCCTGTGGAGACAATTGAAATTCATGTAGGTACCAGAGTGCGGTGCGGACGAAGGCAAAACTTTTAAGCAAGCTTCGTCTCTTATTCTTTATGCTCTGAGTGGAAGAAAAAAATCACTTTGTGGACTGTTTTAGCTCTTTTTCCAACTAAAAGCATCACCCCAACCATCTAAGTATAAATAATACACTATACTCATCATCACATAAAACACCTAAACGTTATCCATTCAGCCTGAATCCCCAATTGGATACGATGTGTATGTCTGAATAAACAGAGTTTGAGTGTGTTTTGTGTTGGAACAATCCTTTTGGAATACCCAAAGCTTGTGGCTTAAGTCCGTTTTCGTTTGTTCAAGTTTTAGTTAGGTTTAGGTAGAAATTGGTCAAATAGTTTGAAATGAGTTACAAATACTTTTGGAAACCAATGAAATGACATCAATTCGTCGTGTTTCTCTATTTAAGAAGTATTGTTGTGTTTCACAGTCTGAAATAATGGGATGAGACAAATGGATGACCTAAATTATCTCCCAATATCTGTATATAGGTACAAACATTATGTTTCCTCTGTTATTGGTTTTGAGTGGAATTGGATAAAGTCAAGGGAAGAATTCAGAATTTATAAATAAATAAAAAAATAAAAGGATTTGAAAAGGTACCAAGTTGGGTTCAAACTATGTATTTTCTAAAATAATGAAGGTCATTGTTACCATAGTGTACTTGAAACAATTTGTTAAATGTTTTCTAACACCCGATCTCCATTTTTCTTTCACCCATTTGAGCTATTTTGTAAGGTTTTCGTTTGCAAAGGTAACACTAGTCTAAAATCCCGCCCGATGTAGGACAACCCATTTGTGCTTGGGTTGCACAATTGTTATCAATTTTCTGATCCAGCTAAGAGGGTTAGTTCATACACAATCTAGTTTTTGATAAGGTACTACAGAGTTTCACATAGATTCTGGCAAGGGTTTAGCAAGGGTTAGCAAAGGCTAGATTATTAAACCTTTTACCTCGTCAGGCAAAAAAAAGTTGTCTTATGTGGTATTTGATCCGCGATCTTTTGCTTGTCTGTCCAATTCGCTACCCATTGGGCTAACGTGCTATACAAACGTTCAGTCTAGAAAGTGAATAAGTTTCATACTCTAATGTTTCATACCATAACAAATACACTATACTACTTAGAACTGTTTTTTCGTCGCTGAACAATCCTATGATATGCAGATGCCTCACACCCATAGTAAAACGTGTGATATGAAAAAGAAGACAAATGATAGAGAAAAAAGTGTGGTATAATACTGAAATTGCATGGTGCTTAAAAAATTTCAGTTTTTGGTGTACAAGAGACATTCCTGATGGTGTACCAAAACAAATCCAACAATTTTTTACTAGGAAGGGCTATACCAGTCTTTGAAAAGTTTTCCTCGCCTAAACGTTTGTTACTGAAATCCAGCAAGGACTTCTTAAGAATCTGGCAAGTTTTCCTCGTCCAGATTTTCCTTACTGAACACTAACTAGGGCCTTGCCCAAACCAGACAGAAACCTGGCATTTTTTCAGTCGGGTACCTATAAAAAAAAAAAAAAAAAAAAACCGTCAACCCTTTAATTTTTTTTAAACTCGCAATTTTGATAGGGTAAATTAGGCTGATTAAAGATAGAGTCGAGGATGTGTTTTAGAAATGGAAAATGTTTGAGAGTTGTTTTTTTTTGCTATCAAAAGATTATATAAAAAGACAAGCAAGAAAGAACATCCATGAAACCGTCAACCCTTTAATTTTTTTTAAACTCGCAATTTTGATAGGGTAAATTAGGCTGATTAAAGATAGAGTCGAGGATGTGTTTTAGAAATGGAAAATGTTTGAGAGTTGTTTTTTTTGCTATCAAAAGATTATATAAAAAGACAAGCAAGAAAGAACATCCATGCAACTGGGTGAGAACGTTGGATTTACAATACGAATAATGAATCAAAAGCGTCCATAAAAATATCTGTGTTCCACGAGTTTTTTTTTCTTATTTTGCAAAGTTTGTGTTTGTAAACAAAAATTGGAATCCGACTTAAGCAGACCTGCAAAAACCGAATTACGTTCGTAAACATCAAAAGTGTGTAGAAATCAAGTGAGTGGCGTGCAGTTTGTGCAGAAAAGAAAACCATTCTGCTGAAAAAAAGTAAATCCTGCTAAAAAAAAATTAAAACAGTAAAACATGTACGTACTTAAATGAAACGGCGTCGAAATATGTACATTGTACATATATGTAATATAGCATAAGGTTATTTGTTTATCAAAAAATATTTCATTCCATATGTCACCCACAAGCACTAAATTCGTAATTTGCCGCTCGAAAATGAATCTTAAAAATTTCGGGTTTTTAATAATAATTCTAAAAAACAAAAATTTCAACCCTGCTATGTATGTTTATGAACACAAATTCATTAAAAAACTACGGCCTACTTGCTTTATGCAAGAAGAAGAAAAGTAAAATCAATATGCAGATGCAGAAGCTGAGCAGGCTTGCGGCAGATTACGAACTCACCATTTTTTGAGGGGAGGAGGGTAGGAGGCTTGGGATTATTGAAATTAAAAAATTATCTTGATACAATTTAAACATATGATATTGATATAAGGGTTTTTTTTCAATTCTGAATCTATTGGCATTAAAATCAAGGCGATACGATACCATAATTGCTTCTACATGCATATGAGACTGCAACTTCAGAATTTCATGAGAAGCTGCTTCCAGTGTCATTTAAGTAGGTACCAGCAAACTTTAACCTTTTCGGGTCTAACCGTATTGTTTAGGTATTACAAAGCCAACTTTACCTTGTAGTTAACTTTTAAACGATTTACAATTTTTGATCCATATGCCATTTGTTGGGCAGATTTTGTGG
Source organism: Melangyna quadrimaculata (assembly GCA_949320155.1). Lineage (NCBI taxonomy): Eukaryota > Metazoa > Arthropoda > Insecta > Diptera > Syrphidae > Melangyna > Melangyna quadrimaculata. The sequence goes on from OX439483.1 coordinate 215,031,141, forward strand.
TTAAAGCACTTTCCCTCTCTCCAAATAGATATAGATATCTTTTTGAACTCTTTTTATTCTTGGTTCTTTTTTAAAAATTACACATATCCGAACTTGTATCGTCAATTTTCTGCACAAAATCCCAACAAAGCCTGCGAATGTGAATGGCCGGCTTAATAAATAAAACAAAATTAAAAATTGTTAATTATAGAGTTTTTAAAGCTCACTTTATATTCCACTTGCGTCATCTTCTGCAGTTGCTCAATAGAATATAGAAGAATATGTTAATTTTTGTTTCTTAATTTGGTGATCTTTTAAAAGTAGCTTTATGTTATGCGTATCTCATAATTTGTAATTTTTGGAAAACGGGAAAAATTCCATCGATCCTCACAAGACTTGATACGACTCGACAGAACGAAAATCAAAAATGAGTCTGGGGTCGACCCACACTGGTAACTTCCCATTGGTGCACTTCATATACATATTAACCTAAGTGGTTGGTGGTAGAGTATATATTACATAATTATATATTACTAGTATCGGCCAGTGGCCGAAAATTCGGCCTAAAAAGTAATTAACACACTTTTTGGAGAAGTAACAGAAATGAAAAATAACCAATAAGTTGGATTTTTTTTGAAAACCTTTTCAGCACCTTATGGCAATATTATCTGTAAAATAAAATGTATCCGAGGTCGATATCTTTATGCGTTCTCGAGATTTGGTGGACGAAAAAAGTAAACGTACTTACATACACACATACAGACATCTTGCTAAAAACGACGGATTCTGATTTCTGATTCTAGAGACTTCAAAACGTGAAGATATGTCAAAATTTTCAATTCGACAAATCGCACCAATGACAATAACTTCCATTGGGAAGTTTAAAATAGCACTGAAATTAAGTTGTTGTTGTTTTCTACATTATGTAAGTTTGTTGGTAGTTACTCGCAAATAAAATCAAAAAGGAACAAATCTGACGAACACACCCGGGGTTAATTTTTAAAAAAGAGGTGCGACAAATTTTTTTATTTCACGACAAATTTACGACAATTAATCCCATTTTTAGATTCTTAAAAATTTGAAGTGGTGATGCTAACTTGACAGACATCTAAAATGATGAATTTAACGGAAAATATAAAATGTTTTACACTTTTTTTTATCCGCGGGCACAAAAAGGGTTATGGCTACCCTTGAAATGTTTTTAACACAGCACGAGCAATAAGGTAAGCAGGAGATGAGGTAGAAGGAGTTACCGATACACATTGGCTTTGAATATTTGCACGTTGAAATAAGAGGGGAAAGTCGAGTCGGGTAAAGCATTCCACATACGTGTGGTGCGACTGAAGAAAGAATCTCTGTACTTAACAGTTCATCCGAAGTTGGGCTCGAGGATAAACTGATAGGCATTCCTAGAAGCGCGAGTATTACAGCTGAATTGTTTAAAGGGAGGAATGCAACTGGCTATTTCACTAGAACTTCTCACTATAAAAATAGCGGCAAAATAGAGAAGGACATGAAACATTACGGCGGTGTTCAAGAGTTGTAATTTTTTCCGTTATAGATCTTTCACCTATCATTTTTAAAGCTCTCTTTTGTATTCGGTCCAATAAACTTAAGTAAGTTTTTGGAGCTCCTTGCAAAACACGAGAATTGTACTCAAGTTTTGGACGAATAAAGGCTTTGTAGATCATAGTCAGATCAGAAGGGGAGAAAAATTTCTTGCATCTACGGAGAAAACCTAAACATTTTTTTGTAGATTTTAATATTTTCTAGAAAAAATACTTTAACACTTTCTTATGTATAAGAGATTTATTGCAAGATATTGTAACATCAAAAATTTGTCAAACTTCGAAAATATACTTTTATATGTTTTATTTAAAAATCCTGATACTTAGGCCTTTTTTGCTGAGGAAAAAGGCATACAATTCAAAATATGTCTCAAACTAAATTTTCGATTGTTGGCCCTTACGCGATTTTTTCTTAGGACTGCAGTGTGGATGTAGTCTCATCAAACACAACGATAGATTGACAAATAGAAAAAGAGAATTGTTGTATACATTTCATTAGCCATTTTATCTATAAATATCTATATCATTGGAAACTCTAGGTCGACTTTTCTAATTTTACTTTGGTAGCTTTATAAAATAGAGGGGAACTATAGTAGCTACTTATTATATATAAATAAGAAAAATGATGAATCCATCTAACTGAAGCATTTAAATAAAAGCCCCACCGCAAACCGCATACCCCTCTATTCCAAATAAAATTTCATGAATCTCTAACTAAAGAGTATGTTCTTGGAAAGAGATAAAGAAACGTTTTCTAAGTATCTTCTTATAAATGAGGTATAGAAAGATATACTTCCAAGTCCTAACGTTTTGTCTAGAAACGAAAGAAAAAGTTATTGAGACACGTCCTTCGTCTGCCAAACTTATTCGCAATTTCGCAATCGTAATTCAGATGGCATTGGTCGGTCGGATGTGGTTTTTTTGTGTTATTTTTTTTTTAAGACGCCTTCTATGCTTTTTTATTGGTTATTACCTATACCGAAGAAGTTATTTTTGAGGTTGGTCCATTTTTGGTATCCAAGAAGACGTTGTAACTTATCCATTGCCATAGAAAGAAAGTTTCAAGAACTTAATCAAGTAGCGAGGCGAGATCGACAAAAAAAGTACAAGAAACAACGAAATTTTTGTTATTCTTAAAATTGTTGAGCAAAGTTTTAAAGCGTCACGCTGGTATATCGAGGTAATAAATTCACGTGTCGGTGGAGCAGAAGCTTGCACCACATTAAAGGTATGTAGCAAAGATAGTAGCGTATTGAACAAGCTATACTTACGTTTGAACTTTGTATAATACCATCAACCTTAAGTGGGTTTATTCTCCCAGTGAGAAAAATTTTGCTATTTCAGATACCTTTACCTCTATATACCCTTGATAACTCATATACCCATCCCATATATGTACACGTACATATATGTAAATGAATGTGTTTGTAACTTTTGTATAATATGGCAATTACTTAATATGGTTATAAGAAAGTTCCTTGTTGAATATATTATACTTCTTCGCTGAACTCCTTCCTACAAGTAAACTGTGTTAAAAATTCACTTTTAAATATTCATTCATGCTCATGGAATAAATGACTGGAGGACAGAGCGAAGTTTCAGCCCAGCACTGGAGGACCGAAATAATGTCTATGATTTAGACGGAAGCGGCGGAATATATACCACCGTTAAGTTAAATATGCGGGTAAGGGTAAACGAAAAGATGAAAAGCAAGTTGGTATAGGTAAGGTAGGTACCTATGGCTTGGAGAGAAAGTTTTCGTATGTAAATCAGTTTTAAGAAAGTACTGATGCATCTTAACAAATAAGCGCAGGCTGAAAATTTTGTCTAAGCTTGAAGCATGATAAACTAAACAAAACTTAAAAATAACTAACGAACAAAGAATATATGTATTATGTATGTAGGTAGGTACGTATATGTAAATTGTACTGTAAATACTCTGGCTAGGTAAACTGTGTGACTAAACAATTCTTTTAACATGAAAAAATTCTTAACTTCCCGGCCAGAAAAATGTCAAGTTTCTGTCTAGTTTGACAACTTTTCAGATACTTGGCAAGCCCTTGTTGGATTTCAGTACCAAAAATTTAGACAAGGCTAGATTTTCAAACACTCGTGAGGCCCTCCCTAGTAAAAACTTGTTGGACATGTATCGGTACCCCATCAGGAATGTCTCTTGTACACCAAAAATACAAATTTTATAAGCACCATGGAATTTCAGCACTTTTTTCTCTCTTTCCTTTGTCTTCTTTTTCGTATCACACTTTTTACTATGGGTGTGAGACATAGGATTGTTCAATGGGGAAAAACCCAGCGGGAAATATCGTCCCCAAAGAATTTTATTGCTGAATTCTTCAATCAATTCAATAGCCAAATAATAATAGGAAATGGCGTGCAATGATTTAGTGAGTGGAGAGTCATACGAGGTTTCCTCAGTTTTTTTTTTATTTTTTTTTTTGCTTTGTGTGTAGGAAACAACAAAACAACAGCAATCAATTCACTACCCAGATAATAAAAGAAAACGACATGTAATGATTTAGTAAGTGCAAGGTTTCCTCAGTTCATAGATTTGAACCCACTTTCTGCTTTGTGTTTAGAAAACAACCCTTTCTTTCGTTGAATTAAAAATTGCTAGGGAAAATTGTACGATGAAAAAACTGTTGAAAAGTCATGTACAAGTTCATCAGTTCATCGTCTATGTCAACTCATATGCTTTGTAAAGTGTGCAACGCCATTTTGTGTTTTGATAAAAGTTGATTTTTTGTTGTGTTCTCTGTGTTGACATTGTCTACTGACAGTAAACATTATAAGAGGACTTGTGAATTTCCATTAATAACTTCGCTGTCCCATGAATCATATATGAACACAGCATTCTTCGCCTTCCCTGTCCCATGTATCATATATGAACACAAAACATATTTTATGAAACTAGCTTTACTGTCCCCATACAAACTGCCTTTAATACATCACTACGTTCATTATTTTTGTTCAGAAAAAAAGACCTCCACCCCACGTCCCATGAATCATATGATTCACAAATTTTTTTTTGTCCTTCGGCTTCCCTGTCCCATGTATCATATATGATACACAAATATGAGTTTACTAAAAACAAATTTATTATATAAAAAAAAATGAATAAGAACTTAATTTTCTCATAAACGTATAGCTTACGTCTTGTTCTTAACAAAACTGCAAAAAACGTTGTAAAAGTGTTTTAGAAAAAAATTTCGTTTCCAAAAATGCATCTATTCTTTTTTTATGAAAAAAATAAAATACAAAATAAATACATAACAAAAAAAAATTATTAAAAAAAAACTACAACTGTCGTGTTATAGCTTTTTTTTCAAGCCAAGACCTTATTCTATAACTTCCAATTTAAATAAAGTTATGTAAGCAAATAGTTTCAAAAAAATTAATTTTCAAACTCAAAGTTTTGAAAAAAAAAAAAATATTTTTTTTTGTTTAGACTGATTTTTATCAAAATGTTACGCTTTTAGCTACTGTTTTCTGTTTTCAATGTTCAATACCCTCATCAATTTTAATTGAAACACTGAAAACCATATAGTTTTAGGTATCGCAGTTGTAAAGATTGTTGGGAATAAATGAAACAAATTCAAGTTTGCTTTAAAAGTTCAATTCGATAACTGAAATAGCATTTGATTTTACAAGGTACATTTCGATTCCATTTCATTTATATATTAGCAAATCACTCAAAGAATATATATGTAAAAAGTGTTCCCACTTTAAGTTCATATTAGTTATATGTTAAGTGCAAATTTTGCAAGTACTAAATTCAACACGACCCCTCAAATATATACTTTTATATAACATATGTAAATATAAATTTAAGAATGTATGCAAAAATAACTAACTATAATAATCCTAACTTTTCACAATTTTGCATATGCTAAGTCTTGTTAAGATTTTTTGTTAATATGTCTGCAATCATATCGCCAGTTGGCACATAATTTAGTTTAATAATATTTTGGTTATAAACTTTACGTATATAATGAATTCTTATATCAATATGCTTACTTCTAGTATGATAAATAGGGTTTTTAACTAATTGTTGTGCACTTAAGTTTTCTCCATTAAGAATAGTAGCACCCTCAATTAGGTTAGAAAAACCAAGCTCTTTAATGAAGTTTCGCAAATACACAGCTTCCTTTGATGCGGATGAAAGTGCCATATATTCGGCCTCCGTACTGCTTAGAGCCACTGACGGTTGTTTTCGTGACTCCCAGGACACTGCACCACCACTTAGAAACACAAGGCCAGTAAACGACTTCTGGTCATCGCAGCTCCCAGCGTCAGCATACGAATGTAACCATTCGGTGGTTTTTCTGAAAGATATTTTGAAATTTATAGTGTTAGATAAGTACCTCAAGACATGTTTAGCAGCCACCAAATGCTCTGCATGATGATCCATGTTAAATAGTGCAAGTCTACGTTTAGAATGCAAAATATCTGGCCTTGTTGATATACCTAGATACATCAGAGAACCAATTAGTGACTGATATAACTTAGGGTCCACCTTACGACACTTCGAACAATCGCTGCACTTCCTTAATTTAAATCCAGGTTCTAAGGGGGTACTGCATTTCCTCGACTCTACCATGTTGTAACTTTCGATCAAATCCAGGAATAATTGACGCTGAGATAAGTTGATTTCATTGGTCTTGATGTCTCTGGTTATTTCCATTCCAAGGAAGTAGTCAACAGGACTTTTATCAACTACTTCGAACTCCTGTCCGATAAGAAACTTTATTTCTTCTAATTTCCGCTGACTTGAACACGCTATCAATAAGTCGTCCACATAAACGCCTATTAAAGTGATTACGCCTTCTCGATTTATAATGTAAACACATGTATCAGCCTTGCATTGTTGGAACCCAATAGTTTTTAAAACTTTATCCAACTTCGTATTCCACTCCCTCCCTGACTGCTTAAGTCCATATAAGGATTTCCTTAGTCTGCATACTTTACTAGCGTTATCCGGATCCACGAACTCATCTGGCTGTAGTATATATACACCTTCCTCTCATGATAGTCAAGTCCAAATTTTTGACTACAGCCTTTTGTCACCAGCCTAGCCTTGTAGCGTTCTATTTTGCCATTCTTATCGCGCTTGATATTGAATACCAATTTTGATCTGATTGCCTTCCTATTTGTTGGTAAACCGACTAGGTCCCAATATATGATTATTTAAAAGAGTACTGTATTCTGATTGCATAGCTTTTTTCCATTGGTTTCCATCGTGTTGGTTAAGGGCCTCTTCGACTGTGGTTGGGTTCACAAGAAACTCATTAGATTTGATCAAAAAATTAACAGAAATAGATCTTCGTTTACTTGACCGCACCCACCACTTCCTTGTTTTCTCTTTTGGTATGTTTTGCTCAACCTCTTTTTCACCATCAACAACAACAGTCGACCCATCATTTCTGACTCCATCGGCAATAACATCATCATCACTCACATAAAACACACTGACTCCATCGGCAATAACATCATCATCACTCACATAAAACACACTTCGATCTGAATCATCGGTTCTAACGTGCTCACTTAAAGGACTGTTACTCATACAATTGGCATCTTCAAAATCATCGTTTTCAATCTCATCCTCATGCACAACAGGAACATCATCTAAGCCATCCTCATTAACAGCAACAACATCAGCGGCAAAAACATCGTCATTCACATCCAACACGTTCACAGATTTTTTCACACGTGTAGAATCGGCCTCAAATTTAAGGGTCTTAACCTTTTCTCCTTCAAGGAAACTTGTTCTTGGTTTTTCTGTTTCTTGTTGTGGAATCAAATCGACCTCTTTGCATAGACTATTATTTACCTGTTCAAGAAAACGAACATCGCGACTTTTAAAAATCTTATTTGATTTTGGATCATAAAGGCGATACGCTTTAGATTCAACAGAGTAGCCCACCATAAAACATTCTGAAACTCTTGCTTTAAATTTTGACTTCAACGGACGCTTGTCCAACATAAACGCCTTACATCCAAATATTCTTAAATGCGATACATTTGGCTTTCGTCCACTCCATGCCTCATATGGTGTTCTGTCGTTTAAACCTTTGCAACGGTTCTACCGTGCTTCCGTCTTTGTTTTACGGGAAGAGTAGAATTCGGAGAGTTAAAAGCTTTAATTTTATTATTTATTACTTTATTATTATTACAATATTATTATTTATTACAATATTTATTACAATATTATTACTTTATTTTGAGTTCCTTCCCTTCGACTTCACTCTGCTTGCTGGCTCTTCAACCATTCTTGCAATTGCGAAAAGTCTTCACACAAAACTATCATCCCCTCCACAAAATATACATTTCCTGCACTGCGTTGCAGTTGCAGGTCATTCATATTTTACACACACTGCATTTACCACAACAATAATCATTTCGTCAATTCAATCGATTTAACATACATTTTACCATCGAATAAAAACAGGAGACTTATAACAATAACTTCAAAAGCGAACTCCTAAATTATAAGACAGTGGTTACATTCGACTGATTACTCCGATTTTTTTTTTGAATTTACAAAAAAAAACGTCAACAAAAAAATCCAAAAATTTAAATATTGAAATTTTCATAGATTTTTGTTGACTTTTTCTTTTGTGATGTCAAAAAAGTTGGAGGAGTCAGGCGAATGTAAACACCTTTTAAGTGAGCAATAACAAAAAAAAAAAAGAAGAACTTAAAAACAGTCACATTTTGTTTAAAGAATTCATACATTTACAATTATTTTGGCCATTATTTCTTTTATATTCGCCATTTAAGAATTTTAATTTATTGAAAAATATAATAATGCATATTGAGTCTAAAGGCGGCCAACAATGTTCTTTGGCGTCTATTAACCCTTTAGAGAGGAGTAGATTTGTTTTGCTACGCAGTAGATCTTCGTTTGGGACTAAGCGCAGTAGCTATAGGAGTAGGGTGGCAGCACTGATTGTCGGTGGGCAAAAGAATCTTACGAAATAAATGAGAAACGATCACTATTATGAGAAGCAGATGTGATTCGTGAGAGGAGAGACCACAATGGATGAATATGGGGTAGGATGACTTGTAGTGATCGTGTAGTGCGATCACTACATCCTTCCCCCCTTCGAAAAAGAAAATTCAAGGTGGATTTTCTGTATATGAATGGTATGGTTGAAAAGCCATATACAATAGTTAACATTTCAAATTTTATTTAAATTAATTTTGAATACCTATTATAAGCACAATTTTTTTTTATTTTATATTGTATATACTTCTTTTATTTTTTTTTTTATAAAGTTAACATTTCAAATATTTTTTTTTTGTAACTAAATAAATTTTTTAATACATATTATTAGAAGAATTTTTTTTCTTTTACATATTGTAGGTATATACTTTTTTTTGATTTTGAACATTTAAAAGTTTTTTTTTTTGTAATTAAATATTTTCATATAAAGTTAAATTTATTGTTTATTTCTTACATAATTTAAACAAAAATTTCAATATTTTCATGTATAGTTGCTACGTATTTTATATTTAATTTTTTTTTTTTTAATTTTAATGTTTTTTTGTTTTTTTTTTTTTATAAAGTTCAAATTTTATTATTATTTTTTGTAAATAAATTTTTTAATGCATATTATTAGATGAATTTTTTGTTCTTAGGAAAAAGAAAACAAAACTTTTTATTCTTAGTTTTAACGTTTTCTCGGAAAAACCTTTAAATTTTAATTCTTTTTAAACAACAGTTGTTAACACCAATTTCGGTGCTGTAGTCGGGAGGGGTTCGGTTTTTACAGCGACTTGTAGTACGGTTAGAGAGGGTTTATTGGTTTCCTGGATTTCTACTACTACTACTACTACTTTTTAAAAATTTTTGTTTCCCTCTTATGCATCGAACTAAACAAGGCTAATATTGTATAGATCACTGTATATTGATGTATATCATGAGAGCTAATTGGCAAAAGTGGAGTGTTTTCTTCAGACTTAAGATCTTTTATTCTCTTTGATATAAGCTTAAGTTCGTTCTGGCTTGAGAATTTTATAAGCGCTAACTCATTTTTATTTCTACTGATTACTGGAAGAATAATGTTGTTTAAGAACTTTGAAATGTTCATTGGCGGTATATAAGAAGAGTGGGAAATGGTATCTTGTTCATTGTACGAACGTATTATCAGATCCTTAGATTTGATATAGCAATTTCCCGTGATCTCAAGCTTAGCCGTTCCTTGAAGTGTGTACGTTGTTAAGTCGTCCTGGCAAATTTCTTCTATTTCATAACTGTGTGTTGTAGAGAAGAACCATTTGTTATGGGTGGAAAGTTGTAACTTCGCATGAGGGTGGTAAAATTTCCGATTTCCGTAATAATTCTACCTCGCAGTTGAATAGTTTTGAATTTAAATTGAACAAAGGGTGTAGCATTGGGCATAAGAATGTATTCTTCCGGTTTTTACAATTCGTTAAGTCATTTGCATTGATAGGACTGTAGTATTCTTTATTATGATCTATTATTAGATATTCTGTTGCAGGTTGTATGAATATAAAATGGTTATTGAAATTTGTAGGTAGGGGGATAACTTTATAAACGTGGAAATTTTCGGTATATGGGAGTGGAATTCTAAATTCATAAATTACTTTTTATTGACGTATAGTCGCGCTGATTGTACTAATTTGGTAAAGGGTTAGAATGTTATTGGTCACAATCGATGAAATTTTCATTATTGCTTTCGAAAGTACAATTGTTTTTTAAAAGGCTTATGTCTGCTCCCGTGTCAATTAGTAATGTAGTATATTTTTTGTTTGATGGACTAAACTTTAGACGTATCGTTGGCTCTCTGAATTCAGGACAGAACGATACGTGGAATTTAAGATTTAGTTCTTGTTCCGGTGTACATCGGCTGTGGTAATTATCCGAGAGGGGCTGCCGTTTGTCTCCTCCCGAACACATTCGTTTCCCGAATTGTATTGTTGAGGATAGAAGTCCTCGTCCGATTGCCAATAACTGTATCCCGGTGCTACGTTGTACTGTCGGACATTATTCTTGAATGGGTTTGATCTTTTGCTATCTCCTTCTAGATTATTGTTATATGAGGAATTACGATTTGCGTAAGCTCTGCAATTGTTAATAGAGTGGTTGGGTTTTTGACAATAATCACAAGTCAAAAAGTGAGTTTCTTTCTTCAAAGGCTTTTCTTTAGAAAAACTGGGAAACTGAGTATTTTTGTAACAAGTATCTTGTGTATGTCCCTGCTTACCACAGATATTGCAAAACCGCGGTGTTTGGTTAGTTACGGGATTTGGATAGCTAGAAAAGGAAGAGCTGAGTTCTATACGAGTGGCATGACCTTCAGCATGGGCAATGGTTTTTTTTTTTAGATCGACCCCCCCATAAGCTTTCGCTATAGGCTTAACCTGTTCGTTCTTCAAACCATCCTCAAAAACTTGGATGGCTAGTCTTCAATTTTCTGCTACAAGGAATGCTCTTACAGTATCATCACTGGTTGTGGCAAAAGTAGCGGAGTTAAGACAATTAAGGGCTGCAATAACACGTTCACCAAATTCTTTCACGGTTTCTTTAAACCTTTGTTTTAAAGTCACAAGTTCATTGTGAGCAGATGATCGTGTTTTTACCTCCACATGATATGAATTTAGCCAATTCTGTTGGTTTTCCATCAAAAATAGGAATGATGTTGAAAACATCAGTTATCCCTATTTTTATGTCCATTTCTATATTTTCCCTTACAGACTGTTCAGGAGAATAAAAAGGTAAATTTGTAAAGAGATCCGCAATAGTGTTGGCCTCTTTAGTTGCCTTTCTCGTAATTTGTAAACGAGGAATTTTCGTAACGAAATCAGAATTGGAGGAAAAAAAAACGGTTAAGGAAAAGGAATGATGAAATATACAGCAAAAAAAAGTAATGTGTAGGTAATGGGTGAATTTTTAAGAGGTTTAGAACTTTAAAAAAAAAAAACACAAACAATTCGAAAAAATGAATGAAATATTTATTTGAATCGATAGTTTGAACCTTGCAATTTAATGTTTAAAGATAATTTCATGCAAATGTTGACCGCGGCTGCGTCTCAGGTAGCCCATCCGCTGAGTCCAATTTTGGCATACTCTTTCACACATATCGGCCGGTATCTCACGAATGAATGCATGGATGTTGGCTTCCAGTGCGTCAATCGGAGCGGGCTTGTCCCTATAGACATTAGCCTTGACATACCCCCACAAAAAATAGTGTAATGGTGTCAAATCGCACGATCTAGGCGGCCAATTGACCGGCCCGAAACGTGAAATTAACTGTTCACCAAACTCGCCTCGCAATTGCGCCATTGTTTCGCGTGCTGTGTGGCATGTGGCACCGTCTTGTTGAAACCACATATCATGCAAGTCAAGAACTTCCATTTCGGGCAAAAAAAAGTTTGTTATCATCGCTCGGTAGCGTTCACCATTGACAGTAACGCTGTGATTCGCATCATCTTTGAAGAAATATGGCCCAATAATGCCGCCGGCCCATAAACCGCACCAAACAGTGGCTTTTTCGGGATGCATTGGTAGCTGTTGCAATGCTTCTGGCTGATCTTCACTCCAAATGCGGCAATTTTGCTTATTTACGTACCCATTCAACCAAAAATGAGCCTCATCGCTGAACACAATTTTTCGATAAAAAAGCGGATCCTCGGCCAGCTTTCCAAGAGCCCATTCACCAAAAATTTGGCGTTGTGGTAGGTCAGCTGGCTTTAGTTCTTGCACCAGCTGTATCTTAAAAGGCTTTACGCCCAAATCCTTCCGCAAAATTTTCCACGTAGTGCTGTAACAAAGGCCTAACTGCTGGGAATGGCACCGAATCGACATTTCGCGGTCTTCTGTCACACTAGCTGATACGGCCGCAATATTTTCTTCACTACGCACAGTACGTAAACGTGTTGGTGGTTTAATGTCCAACAAAGTAAATTTGGTGCGAAATTTGGTCACAATCTTCCGAATAGACTGCTCAGAAGGTCGAGAATGCCGACCATAAAATGGAAGCAGCGCGCGATGAACATTTCGAACCGAGCACGAATTTTGATAGTAAAATTCAATAATTTGCAAGCGTTGTTCATTTGTAAAACGATCCATGGTTAAATTGCAAACCAAACTGAAGCTGCTTGACAGTGACACAAGGTACTAAACACACGTCAGCTGTCAAAACCAGTGTTGCCAAAACAAACCAGCTAAAAAATCACCAAAATCAAATCAAAAATAATATAAATATTACTAAGAGTTGTTTTTTGTTTTTTTTTTACCTTAAGAAATAATTATTTTTGCTGTTGTTATATTATGATAACTGCTATACTGTTGTTTACACTGTGCCAGGCAGACTTCACGCCTTAAAGTTGCAGATTACAACCTGGTCTTTTACAATACCTATATTTTGCCTCCGCGTCCTCTTGAAGGAGTTCGCCAGGTCTTATGGTCATAGGATTTTTTTCACACTGAAATTTTGTCTCACTATTATTTTCAATTTGCTGGTGTATAGCCCCCGCAATACGCATCAAAAGGAACGGCCTTTTGTGTTTTTTGTACAGTATCCCACCGCTGCCACCAATTGTAACGGTTCTACTGTGCTTCCGCCTTTATTTTACGGGAAGAGTAGAATTCGGAGATGTTCAAAAGGGTAGTTATGTGCATTCAAGAGGACACAAGCGTCCACAGGTTTTTCTCAAAACCCACCTCTGTCTACCAACTCCTACTCTCACCTCCACGTGGTGAACATCGGGTGTCTAGTACCTCAGCTGGAGACGGGGTTTAAATCCCCGTGGAAAGCTGTTGGGGACAGCCAACGAGAGAGGGGGGGAGGAGTGTTCCCACTAAGGCACTTCTCCTTTCATCGAGGCGGCAGCGGACGAATTCTCTAGATGGAATCAACGGTGGCGTCTACAGTTCCAGTTAGGTTGAACTACTTAGTGAACACCTTATATGGGCTACTATGACATATTTGTAGCTCAGGCCTATAAGGAGCGGTTTATCCGGCTCCCTACCCTTGGAGTTATACGAAGGGTCTGGTCCTCCGGGTCGGGGATTGTGCGTCGGGGTAACTTCCCTACCACGTAAAAAAAAGTTGTTCCGAAACAACAACAAGCGTCGGATATGGATGATTTTAAAGTTGACGACCCCAGCAAACGAAACAAGGACAATGAATTTCGGATCTGCACGTGGAACGTCCTGTCCTTATACAGAACACGTGCAGCCGAACAATTAGTGGAGAACCTGGACAGGCTAAAGGCTGACGTAACAGCCATCCAGGAAGTGCGATGGGATGGAGAGGGCGTACGGAGACTGAAAACGTGTGACATCTACTACGGCGGGTGCTTGAAGGAACAGGGTCAGCGGCTCTTTGGTTGTGGTTTTGTGATAAGGGGAAGACTTAGGCAAGAAGTCTTGGGCTTCCGAAGTGTAAGCGAGCGCCTGGTCACAATCCGCATCAAAGGCAAATTTAAGAACATTTCGCTGATTTGTGTTCACGCCCCCCATGAAAGGAGAGAAGACTCAACCAAAGAAGCATTCTACGACCTCTTGGAGACAACGTATGATATGTGCCCGAAGTACGACGTGAAGATCATTCTTGGTGACTTCAACGCAAGATTCGGAAAGGAGGGCATATTTGGTTCGATAGTCGGAGGACACAGCCTACACGACGAAACTTCCGGCAACGGACACAGGCTGGCAGACTTTGCGGCGGGGCGAAATGTCATCATCTCAAGCACCTACTTCCCACACCTCAATATACACAAGGGGACTTGGCGGTCGCGTGATCAAGTAACCGTCAACCAAATCGACCACGTTGCGGTAGACGCGAGACATGCTTCCAGTATCATGGACGTCCGAACGTTCCGAGGGGCCAACATTGACTCGGATCACTACCTGGTGGTAGCTAGACTACGTATGCGGATATCCATGAAGCGACTACGCAGAGCAGATGCTGTGAAAAGATTCGATGTCGAGAAGCTTAAATCGCAAGAGACTGCCAGACTGCCAGAACTTTTGCAGACCACGTAACTCTTAATCTCTCAGGAGGTCCGCCACCAGCATCAAGTGCAGAGGACCAGTGGAAACACTGTCAACAAGCCATCAGAAGTGCCGCCTCTGATGTGCTGGGTTTCACTAGGCGAATACAACGAAACCCCTGGTTCGATGAAGAGTGCCGGCTAGCGCATGCAGCTAAGGACGAGGCCTACCAGGCAATGCTGCAGACTCGAACAAAAGCTGCTGAGAGAGTGGCCCGGGAGCTCTACGGGCTGAAACGAAAAGAGGAACGCCGACTTCTCAGGAGAAAAAAGAGAGAGCACGAGAAGCGGGCGGTAGAGTCTATTGAGGGTTGTAGCGGTAGGGGAGATGTTCGAAAACTTTATCAGAGGGTGAAGCGATCCACCCAAGGATTCAAGGCTAGAACGGAAGCCTGCCGAGATGAGAGTGGGAATATGGTAGTAGACACACAGTCAGTGCTGAGGATCTGGAAAGAACACTTCTCTAGACTGCTTAATGGCGAAGACAGCCAAGATGCCGCTAATAGGCAGAACGCTCCATTCAACTTGGACGATGATGGCCAAGAGTTCCGTCCACCCGACCTAACCGAAGTTCGGCTGGCGATATCCAAACTTAAGTCGTACAAGGCTGCAGGTGCGGATGGCTTACAAGCCGAACTATTTAAATCAGCGGGAGATGAATTGGCTAGGAGCATACACCAGCTCATCTGCAAAATTTGGTCGGAGGAAAGTATGCCAGATGAATGGAACCTCGGTATAGTGTGCCCCATCCATAAAAAGGGAGATGTTCTGAAATGTACCAACTACAGAGGAATTAGTCTCCTAAACGTCGCTTATAAAATCTTGTCGGCCATCCTGTGTGACCGCTTAAAACCTTTTGTCAACGATCTGATCGGCCCTTATCAAAGCGGTTTTAGGCCAGGCAAGTCAACCGTCGATCAAATGTTCACACTCCGACAGATTTTAGAAAAATCCCGGGAATTCCAGATCGATACACACCACCTTTTTATCGATTTTAAAGTCGCATATGATAGCGTTAAAAGGGACGAATGATACAGAGCCATGTCGAGTCTCGGCATCCCTGCCAAACTCGTCCGCTTGTGCAGGATGACGATGGAGAAATCTCGCTGCTCCGTCAAAATTGGTAAGAACACCACCGATTCCTTTGATGTTGAGAAAGGATTGAGGCAAGGCGACGCGTTATCATGCAACCTATTCAACATCGTTCTTGAAGCCATTGTACGCAACGCACATGTCAACACCAGCGGTACAATCTATCAAAAGTCCGTTCAATTGCTTGCATATGCGGATGACATAGACATTGTCAGCAGAACGAAGCGAGCTGTGGCAGGGGCATTTGCGAGCATTGAATCGGAGGCGGCTAGAATGGGATTGGCGGTTAATGAGGACAAGACGAAGTATATGCTGTCATCGAGAGAGGAATCTCAACATCGTCGACTCGGGCAAAATATCACGATGGACAGATATAACTTCGAAGTTGTCAAGGACTTTGTCTACCTGGGCTCCACTATTACATCGCAGAATGACATCAGTGCAGAGATCAAGCGAAGAATTACTCTTGCCAACCGCTGTTTCTTCGGTCTAAGAAGGCATTTAAGTAGTAAGGCCCTCTCTCAGAGAACCAAGGAGACTTTATACAAAACCCTAATCATCCCGGTCCTGCTTTATGGGTCAGAAGCATGGACACTGAAAGATTCGGATAAAAATCTGCTAGGGTGCTTTGAGAGGAAGATTCTTCGTGTGATTTTCGGTCCGGTGTGTATCGAAGGAGTATGGAGGAGAAGATTCAACGACGAGCTATACGGGCTATACAGCGACGTTGACCTGGTCAAAAAGCTGAAAATACCGCGGCTGAGATCGCTGGGGCACGTGGAGAGTATGGACTGCAACGCACCTGCCCGACGAGTCTTCGAATCCAACCCCGATGGGGTACACAGCAGAGGAAGAACCCGTAACAGGTGGCGCAATGAAGTGAATGACGACATCAAAGCACTCGGTGTGCGCAACTGGAAGCGGCTAGCTAGGGACAGAGCTGGCTGGAGGGGCTTGTTAGTTGAGACCGAAGCCCATCCTGGGCTGTGAGCGCCATCAAAAGTAAAGTAAGTAAGTAAGTAGAATTCGGAGAGTTAAAAGCTTTAATATTATTATTTATTACTTTATTATTATTACAATATTATTATTTATTACAATATTTATTACAATATTATTTCTTTATTTTGAGTTCCTTCCCATTGGAAGGTCGACTTCACACTGCTTGCTGGCTCTTCAACCATTCTTGCAATTGCGAAGAGTCTTCACACAAAACTATCATCCCCTCCACAAAATATACATTTCCTGCACTGCGTTGCAGTTGCAGGTCATTCATATTTTACACACACTGCATTTACCACAACAATAATCATTTCGTCACTTCCATATTTCGTAAGCCTGACCTCAATATAGTGCAGTGTACCTCCGTCATTAATTAAGTGTTGATATTTGACACTTCATTCTGTATTGTACTGCGCTGACCCATACTTGCGGTGTTTGCCCTTGGTAGTGGATATTAGATATCCACTGCCAAGAACAATTGAAATATGTATGCATTTTCGTATTAGTCAGCTATCAGTCAGAATGAGTGTACCTACTGATGACACGTTTATATGGAGATACACATACAATTCGTCGATATTGTGACGTGATCTTTATTTTTTTTATTTATTTTATTTTTATTTTTTCATGCCGAATGCAAATTTCATAATCGGCATGATTAGCTTTTTTGTACAAAACAATGAGACACAAGTTCGGTTTCTTAATAATTTGCTAAAAAACGAAAGAAGATGATGTCTAATGCATTTGTATTTTTTATTTCAGGTAAGTCATCGATTGCAATTAAATAGTAATGTAATAATGAAAATGGGCGGATTCCACGCCCCCTTAATGTTAAATATCAAATTTTAAAATATTGCCTTTTTTGCATTTCAAGCCCTACAAAATTTCATCATTCTACGACAATCAGAAGTGCTCCAAATAATTTATATCATTTCTATGAAAATGGGCGGGTACCACGGCCCCTGAATACTATAAAATCTTAAATTTTCGATGTATGGTGTATGCACCACAAGGCCTACCGTTGTGGAAATAAAATGATTCTACGATGTTGGGAAGTGCTCCAAAATTTTGATGATCTGTCAGTGATGAGTGAGTGAATCAGTCAGTCAGTTACGGTTTTTGCGATTTTTGTTGTCTGATATTTCAGGAACCACTAATGCTGACTTTTTTGGTACTAAAGCTAAATTAGAAAGGGGTCGAAAATCGCCTGAGTTTGGTCCTGTAAAAAGTTTGTAGTACCAGAACTTTGGCTTTGAATTAGGCCTCAGCAATCTCAGTTGCAGGGACTTAATCCCTTAGCAAAAAAATATGTGAGTACCGGGACTCAAGGGGATGATGTGTAAACACAGTGTAGTATCTAGTTTATATTATAGCATACAGTATACAGGGTGTCCCTTAATTCGTCAATAGTATTTTAGGGTATGATTCTTGGATATATTTTAAGAAAAAAATCGTTCATTTAAACGCAATTGCAAAGGCTGGCATTACTTCTAAAAAAGGAGGCCTGAACGAAGTTTCTATCATAAGTACTTACAGCGCAATTAACGGTAACATTGATCAGGGTTCCCCAAAGTAAAACATTTCTTAAATTTCCGATGAATGATATCAAACTTGGAGATAGGCCCTTATTCTTCGTTTACATTGGAGGCGAAATGCGGTAATTTCGAAATTAGCGCATTTGGAACGAATAGGAAATGACGTTCCAAATGAGCTAATTTCGAAATTACCTCATTTCGTCTCCAATGAAAACGTAGTATTACTGTACAACAATTTTTTTCTTAGAATATACCCCAGAATCATACCCTAAAATACTATTGACGAATTAAGGGACACCCTGTATAGTAAACTGATAGGTTGCCAAAGGCGCCCGTCGAACATGTTATGTTATTTCATGTGATTCAGGGCTGAGCGTAAATATGTATTTAATTTAGATCATAACCTCACCCTCCACTTTCAAAACAAGTTACTTTTAGAGAATGTGGCAACCTTTAAAATCATACCCAATTTAGGCTTTTTATGGCCTATCTTCGTACATATTGCCTGTATTTTTTTGATTCTTCGTTTAGGTGCAGGAGGCTGTCTTCGGTTGGCTTCTTTGTTGGGTGCCTTGTATATGAAAACTATAGTACTATCATGGACAACATTTTTTTGTGCAACAATGCTTCGTTGGTGGCGCCACTTTAGCTCGGCGGAGACTTCCATTTTTGGGAGACAATTGTCGGCGGAGACTTCAATTTTTGGGCGACTTCCATTTAGCAGAGAATCGAAACTAGGTAGTTAGAGCAAGAGGAGTGTATTTTTTTCGATTCTGGTAAGAATCAAATGGAGTAAGCGAGATTACCAATCGAAGGTTTTGTTAATCGTCAATGATGAGAAAAATGTGAAGAGAATGGCAAAAAAATGTTCGTATCCTCTTTGATTGAATGTGCAATGCAAGGTTATTTTTTTTTTGCTTAATTTACTGCTTATGGTATATGCGAGAAGAGAAGTGGACATGCATCCATGTAAGTAAGCTTTTTTGCGGCGTCGTTGTCATCATCCTTGAAGCAAGGAATATAGTTTTTTTTTGCGGGAAAGAATAATGCGTGGAGGTATGCATTCTTATATTTTCAAGGGTAGGTTGATTTTAATGCGCGAAAGAAAAATATGTTCATGTTGTGTAAGTATATTTGTAGGTATAAATGCAATCGTATGTTATTGAGGGTAGTTTTTATATTAAATTTGCCGTGAAATTTGTTGCAAGTGCAAGATTTTGAGCATATTTTTTTGCGGGAAAGGAAAATATACCTACATATAGGTCGAATTATATATGGTATGGTCAATTATGAATGGTAGGTTTTGTTAATATTTAGGTTGTTTGCATGATTTGAGTTTGACTTGAAATTTTTTGCAAAGAAATTTACAATTTATTATGCCCACGAATATAGGTTCATACATAATACATACCTTATATGTAGGTAGGTATAAAAATAAGTTAATGAAAAAAGGGAGAATTTCTATGCAATATTGGGGTAGGTACAGAAAATAAAAACTAATTTCCTGTCATTGGCTTAAAATTTGTTTCTTTGATTTTCAGGATACCTAGGTAGGTTTATTTGCTTTGACTTTTAATTCACAATTTATCATACGAGTAGGCATGTAGGTAGGTATGTATGTAGGTATGATTTAATTGTTTGGCACTAGAGTCTGTCTTTTTCTTTGTTTTTGCTAAGGGAATTCATATTCTGTCAATCTGACCGACGGTTTTATAAAGTAGGTCATAAAAGACTTGTAATCATTAAAAAAAAAATTGTATTTAATTGTTTGACACTAGAGTCTGTCAATGTGGTGGTTGAATTTTAGCCAGTGGACGATATCCTAGTAGATTGGTCTTATAAGTTTTAGTTGTCAACTATTTTTTTTTTTATTTGAGTGTAGGTGGTTAGGTACCCAGACATTTTTGAAATATAGCTAGGTATGTACCTATACCTACGTACATACCTACAACATTTTTCGTTTAATTAAAGCTACCTAGGTATGTACATAGGTATGTACCTAGGTAGGTACCTACCTACATTTTTATTTTTTCAAATCAACCAGAGAGAGAAATTTAATGAAAATTGCAAAACGGCCAGTGCACTAAAAATTGAATTATACACAGCTGGTGTAGGTAGGTATGGACATAAAGGTTTGTAGGTAGGGGTATATATATTGTTAAAAAAAGGAAGAAACGAAGTCTTAGTCGTCAAATAAAATGTTTTTTATTTTTGTGTGTAGGTACAGTCAACTCCGCTTAACTGAAAACATCGGTTATCTGAAACAAGACATTTATTCCGGAGGCTTTTTTAAGAATTTTTCACACAAACTGCTTCGTATAACTAAACTCCGCTTAATTGCAAACTCGGGATAATTGAAACAAAATGAATATGTTTCACTCAACTCCGTATTAGTGAAACGACCGTTTTTTTTGTTTTTAATTATTGTACCTACATAGGTTTAGTCATATTCGTTTTGTGATTTAAAATGTAAATACCTTTGTTGTTTGAATTGTTTCATATGGAAATATAACTACATACCTACATACATGTTTTGACACAAAAAATCATACCTATTTTTTTTTTTTGATTTTCAGGCTAAATGAAATTTAGTATTTGTTTTACAAAAAACTCCGCTTATTTGAAACAAGTTTCAGTTATCGAAAGTTCGGTATTCGGTTAACTGAAAACTCCGCTTTACTGAAACAAATGGTCTGCAATTATGGTGCTGCAGTTATGCGACTGTCAATTTCATTTTTATATATACCTAGGTAGGTAGGTTTATATATATACATACCTACGTAGGTGTGTACATTTAAAAAAAATTGTTTTAACTAAACCTAGATCTAAATTTTTATTTTATTTTTTTCAAATCAACTAATTGCAAAACGTGCCATCAGGTAGGTACCTACCTACATACCTATTTTAATTTTTATTTCCGATTTTTTGATTACAGGTAGTTTACAAAATAAATGTTTTATTGTAGACAGGTAGGTACCTACCTGTAGATACCTACCTACCAATAACTTTTTTCGTTAGGAATTTTTTCCTTTTTTTGAAATTTAAGTGTAAAATAAATTTGAAAAACTTAAATATGAATTTTTGCATACCTAACATAATAATAATAATTATAAATTGTTCCTATTTTCGTGACCTTTTTTTTATAAATTTCTGAAAGGAATACAATTTTATAAACTTATAATAATTTTAATTAGTTAGTGTTTTTTCTTCTATCTCCCTCCGTTTGTGGGATGGGGCAATTTTATAAAACATATGCTTTAAATGGATTAAAAATTATTAAAAACCAACGATATTATTTACAATATTATGCGATTGCTTTTTTCAGTCTATTTTTTTCAAATTGTTTTCAAAATAAAAATTTTCAATGAATAGTTTTTGAAACAAATTTTTTCAAAGTCAAAATTTAGAAAAAAAAATTGAAAAACTAAATTTATTTGCATTTTTTACTTCAGAATTTTACGTAACGTTTTTAGTCAAACGCTAAGAACCAGGAGATGGTATATAGTTTAGTTTTAGAGAAAATCGAAACTTATGAAAGTACTTTTTTCTTCCAAAATTATTTTTTTGAGTAGGTATTTAGTACTTTTATACAGGGTGATTTGCATAAGGTGTTATAAAAGGCTAGAGCGTGTAGGTTGGATTAGACAAGACAAAATTCGTATGAGAGGGGGTCTATTTTCCTTCGTTTAGGCGGGAGGGGCAATTTCCAAAAAAAAAATCACTTAAAACAGAAAAAAAAATATTAAAAAATAACGGTAACACTTACAGAGTGACGCTATAGCATATTGAAAAGCCAAGTCTATTTTTTAATATAATTTTTAAATTAAGTTGTTCGAGTGAACAGTTTTTGAAAAATAAATTATACAAGTCAAAATTTTCAAAAAAAAAAAAAAAAAAAATTTCAAGCTAATTTTTTTCAAAATTTTATGTAATTAAGCATAATTTTTGTTTTCAAAACTTAATGCTCTTTTCAATTTTTAGTCAAACGCTGGAAACCGTATGGATCTAGTATATGAACAAATTAATGAAGCAACTTTCACATTAAACTAAGAAGAATCCGGCTAAATGATCATTTCAGCAACCAGTTGATTATCGTTAAGTTTAAGTTGTAAAAATTGGCAGAAAAATAGTTATAATATTAACTTTAATTTAGCCCAAATAAATCTATTTTATCTGTCCAGGCGTATTAGCACTAAAAATTGTATAATCATCTAAATATTTTATACCTATGTACATATGTATTTATGTGCTGAGGAAATAACTTTCTATAGACATCTAAATTTTTAAATTCGGATAAGTACTTTTCGATTTATAACCAATTTTATGCCGACAAATTGACAATTGACAAAATTCTGGATTTGATCTTTTTTATTAGATTTATTAGATTTTCAAAATTTATAATTTTTAAATTTGAAAATATTTGATAGGCGTGTTGACAATATAAAAATAGAATTCCTTGAAAAAGCATGATCCACTTTGCATTTTTTTGGTAAATAAATCAATAAAACTAACTTTAGAGTGGCTTTTGTTGAAATAATCACTTACAATTTATAAGCAATATTTTAGAAGAGGATTAGAGCCATTAGGGTGTTGGTTTTGTTTTTCAAAATTTCGCAATTTTGTATTAAAAAAAAATAAATAAATCGGGTGGCACAACGGCTCATGAAGAACCAGGGCCTAGATGGCTAGACGAGAAGCACTTATTCGTGGCAAGTGATACTCTTGGAGGATTTGTCAATTCCTCGCAAGAGGCAGAACCCCTAAAAAAAATTTTTTAGTTTTTAGGTGGACGAGGCTGGGGAGCGAACCCAGACCTCCAGCGTGACAGTTGAACGCACTAACCATTACGCTACGGGCTACTACAATTTTTTATTAACGTTTGCATTTAAAGTACCAAACATCGAATTGATTTTTCACTAAATCCCATTTTTAGTATACATTTCTTAAGATTACGCAAACATTTTAACACAGAAATTTAGATTATAAATTTCTATTTTTAATTCATGTATCATTTGTTATGAACTATTAAGTATTACTCAAGTTTGAAGCCTTGGTTAAATAGAGCTTAAATTGCCCTACTTTTTTCCAGTTAGATTTACAAATACAAAATTACTCACATATTTGTAGAAGAAGGTTATACCTATAAATGTGCATCATTATTTTTCGAAAATATATACATTTTTCATTAAATTTTGAATTTAAAATACGAAAAATAGAGTTGATTATTCATTAAAACACATTTTTAGTACAAATATTTTGCAATAATTTTGACACACAAATTTAAGTTAAAAATGTCTACCTAAATTTCATGTGCATATCATTTATTATGAACTATTAAGTATTACTCAATTTTTAAGCCTCTAAAGTTGTCTAAATGTAGATTTTTTGTAATTTATGATTTTTTATATTAAAAAAATAAAAAAAATAGATTTGAGATAACGTTGCTTTGCACTAGTTGACGATTGTTGACAATGAACAAAGCAAAGCATTTCTATGGATTTTATTTGAATTTTGATGAATTTTAAAAAATCAATTGTGACACTAATACATTGACACTGTTTATTGAAAAGATATTAATAAAAAAAAACAAAAAATTTCAAAATGTTTACCCTTTCTTAAATAAATCTATCAAATAATAAGTTAGAAAGATAACATTTTTACCATTTAATTGCTATCAAATATATCTATAAGATATTAAAATTTTAGACTTTTCCAACTACCCGTTAAAAATCAAAAAGATTGAAAAATTGACCAAAATAATTTACCCTTTTTTAAAAATCATTTTGGGTATGAAAAAAAAATCCTGTCAAAAATTGCTTAAACATGGACAATTTTTTTGTTCATCCCCTATAAAAATATGTATAAATAAAAAAAATAAAAAATGTACCCCCTTATAACTACTAAGTACTTTTCGAAACGACTATTTATCAATTTTCAGTTTTAAAACCGGGTATATCTCGGTTTGTAGATTTTTAATACAAAAAAGTTGTGTATATTTTTTGCCTAATTTTTCAATATCTTTCAAATAAAAAAATCAAGTTTCTACGACGTCGCGTTTAGAAGTTAGTTTTTTGACTTTGATTCAGTTTTACCCTATTTTACCCTATTAAATGTGCGAATTTCAAAAATTCCGTTCTTAGTGCAACCCTGAATAAAATTTGCTATTATATAAATTTAAGTATATAGATGCCTACCTATTTTTAATACTTCTAGTTATTTAAGCTGTTGCAATTTTTATTCTTTCATTAATATCTATAATATAAATAAAATAAACATTCACATACAAATAAGGTACGTACCTTCTTACATGTACCTAGTACCTACATAGATATTAATACAAATTATCTACCAACATACCTTCCTTTCTAAGTTAAAATAAAAAAGCGACATACCTAACTACCTACCATGAGCCATACTCATCAAAAAACATCATCGCCATGAAACTCATGAATTATTGCATCACTGATATTCTTGCCAACAGACCTACATACATAAATATATAGAAAGCAAACAAAAAAACAATCTACCTATGCCTTGACCTTCATGCCGCTGCCGGCCGACGCGACGTCACGATGGTCTTCTTGATTGCACACATGTTGTAAAAAAAACCACCCCTTCCTCTTTAAGCGCACAAGACCCAACAACCCAAGCAGAATTCCCAAATTTTGTTCAAACTTTTTAATTCTCTGCACCTTTGCATAGCAAAGTAATCGACAAAAAAATGTAAACCCTTGTATATAAAATCCATAGTACTATCATGGACAACATTTTTTAGGGCGACCCACTGCCTGTGGTGGCGCCACTTTAGCTCGCGGAGAAATCCATTTTTGGGAGACAATTTTCGGCGGAGACTTCCATTTTTGGGAGACTTGCATTTATCGGAGAATCGAAACTTATGTAGTTAGAGCAAGAGAAGTGTATTTTTTTCGATTCTTATAAGAATCAAATGGAGTAAGCGAGATTACCAATTGAAGGTTTTTTTTAAACGTCTATGAGGAGAAAAAAGTGAAGAGAATGACAAAAAAATGTTCGTATCCTCTTTGATTGAATGCGCAAAGTATTTTTTTTTTCTTAATTTACTGATATGATATATGCGAGAAGAACAAGAGAAGTAGAGAGTAGACATAAATTATGTTAGTCGTTTGCGTCGTCGTTGTCGTCGTCGTCATCAACCTTGAAGCAAGGAATATAGTTTTTTTTGTGGGAAAGAATAATGCGTATAGGGTAGGTTGATTTTAATGCGGGAAAGAAAAATATGGTCATGTTGTGTAAGTATATTTATATATTTGTATATGCCATCGTATAGGTATTATTGAGGGTACTTTTTATATAAAATTGTCTGGCAAAGATTTCTTATTTGCCGTGAAATTTGTTGCAAGTGCAAGATTTTGAGCATATTTTTTTGCGGGAAAGGAAAATATAACTAAATAGGTATAGATATATTCGTATAAATAATGAATGGTAGGTTTTATTAATATCTAAATTGTTGGATGATTTTGAGTTTGACCTGAAATTTTTTACAAGAAATTTACAATTTATTATGCCGAGGAATACCTATATAAGTTAATGACAAAAGTGAGAATTTGTATGCAAGTTGAGGTAGGTAGGTAGATTGTATAGGTACCTAGGTACAGAAAATAAAACAAATTTCCTATTTTTGGCTTGAAATTTAATTGTTTGATTTTCAGGGTAGGTAGGAGGTAGGTAGGTTTATTTGGTTTGACTTTCCATTCACAATTTATCATACTAGTAGGAATGTAGGTAGGTATGAAGGTACCTACCTAGGTAACTTTTAATTGTTTGACACTAGAGTCTGTCAATGAGGTGGTTTCAGCCAGTGGGCGATATCATAGTGGGTAGGTAGGTTTTATAAGTTTTAGTTGTCAGATAATTTTTTTTATTTGAGTGTAGGTTAGGTAGGTACCTACCTGCCTAGCAGTTTTTGAAATATATACCTAGCTACGCCATGTACCTACAACATTGTTCGTTTAATTAAAACTGCCTATAGGTATGTATACTACATAGGTATGTAGCTAACATTTTTATTTTTCAAATCAACCAGAAAGCGAAAATGTAAATTGCAAGATGGATAGTGCACTGAAAATTGAATTATACACAGCTATAGGTAGGTATGCACATACTTATAGGTATGTATACAGGGTGTCCGGTAATTCATTACCCATACTTTGGCATGTGATTTTTGGTCATATTCTAAGAAAAAAATTGTTTTATAGTAAAGTCTGATTTTCAACTTTGACATCATATTTTGATGTTTTAAAAAAAGGCAAACTTGGGTGTACCCTAACCCCTGTTAAGGTTAATTCCTCTGTCAGTGCTAATGGTAGGGACTTTTTTTAGTAAGAAATAACTAGCCTTTAAAACTACGTTTAAGTTAAGCCGATATGTGTTTAGGGTTGCTAGATATTTAATTTTAAATGGTGTTCAATTTTTCTTGCCCGAGCAAAATTTTGACTTTGAGGTCAATTTTTTATTCAAAAAATGCCTAATAACATAAAGTTTTATTATTTTTACCTGATCAGCAACATGCTGCAATGATAATTAAGTATAAAAGATTAACTTTAAAAATAAAACAGTGTTGTTTCCACTTCAAAGATTTGAAATGGAGTTTGAATTTATTAACAAAAAAAAAGGTCACGGCTAGAGCCGTGGCTACCTATAGTTTGTTTGTGACAGCCACGCGAACGTATGCGTGCACGCAATCGTATGCGTTCACGCAAACGTGTGCGTGCACGCAAACGTGTGCGTGCACGCAAACGTGTGCTTGCACGCATACGTTTGGGTGCACGCATACGTTTGCGTGCACGTATACCTTTGCGTGCACGCATACGTTTTCGTACACGCATACGTTTGCGTGCACGCATACGTTTGCGTACACGCACACGTTTGCGTGCACGCATACGTTTGGGTGCACGCATACGTTTGCGTGCACGCATACGTTTGCGTGCACCACACGTTTGCGTGCACGCATACGATTGCGTGCACGCATACACAGAGAAAAAAACAACGTAAAATCAAAGCAAAAAACTTTGATTCTAATATTTTTCGGAACGATTTGGCGCCAACGCCGAAAATTCTCAAATCAAAGTAAAAAAAAAAAAAAATAAATCGGGTGGCACAACGGCTCATGAAGAACCAGGGCCAAGTGACTAACAACTCGCAACTATTTCTGTGTGCGCCTTTCGACAGGAATGGAAGGGACCTACAATTTTATGCCGAATCCGAACGGCTAGACGAGAAGCACTTATTCGTGACAAGTGATACTCTTGGAGGATTTGAAAAAAACCTTTTTATTTTTTTAGGTGGACGAGGCTGGGAAGCGATCCCAGACCTCCAGCGTGACAGTCGAACGCACTAACCATTACGCTACGGGCTACTACAAATCAAAGTGGAGCGACTTTATTTCAAAGTGATTTCATACTTAAAAACGAACTAGATTTTACTACGTTTATATGTTGATTTAAAGTGGAATCAAGGTTAAATAAAATTAATCCATCTTTTAAAACAACATTTATCTACTTCGAATCAACGTAGATTGAAGTTCGCTTGGTTAGGTATTGATTCAAAATGGCTACCTACGCCACGCTTCTTTGTTTAAATTTATGTAAGACAAAGACAAATGTATATTCATGCTCGATGCATTTCATATTTGTGGTGAATCATTTATTTGTGACGCTTTAAAATTAATCGTTTAATGATATGAGTATTTCATATTAATAAATATAGGAAAAGTAATTAAATACTGATTTTCGATTATGTGAAAGTGAATTTTAAGTGCGCGTTTAATTTTTTCACAAATGTAAGGGGCCTACCTCGAAAAACAACAACGCGCTCTCGAAATTCTTTATATTAAGCTTACAAATACAAACAAATTGAGGTTTACTTGACTATGCAACACTTTGAAACTACGTTGATGGCACTTTAAATGCCATAAAAGTGGATCGCAATGAAAAATGTGGATTTCAATGTAAAAATGAATACGTTTCACTTTGATACAAGGTTGAGCGCACTTTAAATGTGGATCTCAATGTAAAAATGATAACGGTTCACTTTAAAACAACGTTGAACGGAATGTAAATGTACAAAAGTTGATTTCAATGAATAAATAAAATTGTTTTACTTTGAAACTAGGTTGAATCTCTTAAAATTACGTCGCATATTAAAATTAACATTGTTTCAATGTAAAAATAAAAATGCGCCACTTCATTTAAAATACTTTAAATCAAATACGGTCGTATTTAATTTTAGATCGCAATTTTTCCCTCAGTGTACGTTTGCGTGCACGCATACGTTTGCGTGCACGCATACGTTTGCATGCACGCACATGTTTGCGTGCTCGCATACGTTTGCTTTGCTTGCACGCACACGTTTGCGTGCACGCACACGTTTGCGTGCACAAATACGTTTGCCCCAACTAACAATTTAGCTTGTAGTAGGTTCAATACAAGCTATTTCCTGGCTTGTATAGTAACCATAACAGGTCTTATGCAAATCATTTTGGCGTAAGTTATACAAGCTAATTAACTCCACAAGAACTTCCATCACAAGCACTATGTAAATCAATACCTTTCCACGAACATCTTAATTAGGCCTTAAAAAAGCTATTTACAGTTTTCAGATGAATGTGAAAAGTCGAAAAACCGATGTCACGGTCCACGCTCTAACTCCAAAGGATAATGAGCAAATTTGCACTTAAAATTCTTCACTATCTTTAATGTAGAAATGTAGAAATCTATGGCAAATTTCGTTTTCAGTTGATAGTCAGGAGTTACTCCTTTTTTATTGTTTCTGTTCTTTTTCTATCGAATATTAAAAATCTGGAATAGAGGGAGTAATTCCGAACTGAAACCAAGATTACGCTCATCAGTTTCATTGCAAGAACTGCAGTGGAAAAAAACGTTCATCCATTCAAATACATAACTTCATTTTGAAAACTAACAAATTTTTCCGAATCACATAAATTGTTAATACTCCTACCTACGCGTCTGTCTTGATTTTTTTCTAACCAAACATTATTTTACACCCACAAAGTAAAGCATTTTATTTATCAGTTTCGATATATTTTACGCTTGACTTACAAAATCAGATGTTTAATTATTCTATTGCAATTGTATTATGAATGCCTGTTCATACAAAAGTATTTAGGAAAAGTCCTGCTATTTAATTTAGGCCCTTTTTCGTTTTCTCTTATGGGAAACTTTGAATGCAAAATCGAAAAAAAAAATTTATAACACATACAGGGTTTGTTTTTCATATTTTGATTGTGATTTTTGATCGACATTTCGTGCTCCGGGGTTCATATTCTGCTGGTAACCAATTTTTGTTTTGTTTTGTTAACAATGAAGTTAAAACAAAATGAATATTAACATCAATACTTATTCACTACTTATCGCTGAATTTCCATGAAATGCAAATTAGGGGTATTCATGCAAACACAGAAAATCCATAGAAAGCTTAAAAACGATAGAATTTTCTATCGGTAGAAACGAACTGTCAAAATTTGTATGGGAAACATTTTCTGCAAAACATAGAATTTTATCTCACGAATTTGAAGCGGAAAGCGTAGAAAAACCCCTTGCAAACATTTCTAATGGGGTGTTCATGTAACCTTTTGCGTAAAATTATATTTTTCTACAAAGCGAAAAATTATCTCGTTACATGAATACCCTTATTAATTCACAACGCACAATAAGTATGATAGGTACATAATATGAACATATATATAAATATACATACATACTGTGTAAATTTTGTTCAGCAAATTCAAAACGTACAAATGCTGTTGTAGTTCCATAAACATATATAAGACGGCTACAAAAAAAATTGCAAAAAAAATTGCTTATAGTAACTTGCTACATAGTATATACAAACCCATGTGGCTTGATTTGTTTTAGTTGGCTATATACAAACCGCAAAGACCTGATTTTTTGCATAAGAACGAAATAAAAAAGCTATAGCTTGTAGTAATTTGCTATATGCAAATCCACGTGGCATGATTTGTATTAGTTGGCTATATACAAACCGCAAAGACCTGCACATTTGCATAAGAACAAAATGCAAAAGCTATAGCTTGTAGTAGTTGGGTATATACAAATCCACTTGGTTAGATTTTTATAAGAACAAAATGCAAAAGCTATAGCTTGTAGTAGTTTGCTATATACAAATCCACGTGGTTTGATTTTTATAAGAAGAAAATGCAAAAGCTATAGCTTGTAGTAGTTTGCTATATACAAATCCACGTGGTTTGATTTTTATAAGAACAAAATGCAAAAGCTATAGCTTGTAGTAGTTTGCTTTATACAAATCCACGTGGCATGATTTGTATTAGTTGGCTATATACACACGCACAACCTGCACATTTGCATAAGAACAAAATGCAAAAGCTATAGCTTGTAGTAATTTGCTATATACAAATCCACTTGGCATGATTTGTATTTGTTGGCTATATACAAACCGCAAAAACCTGCAAATTTGCATAAGAACAAAATGCAAAAGCTATAGCTTGTAGTAGTTTGCTATATACAAATCCACGTGGCATGATTTGTATTAGTTGGCTATATACAAACGCAAAACCTGCACTGCACATTTGCGTAAGAACAAAATGCAAAAGCTATAGCTTGTAGTAGTTTGCTATATACAAATCCACGTGGTTTGATTTTTATAAGAACAAAATGCAAAAGCTATAGCTTGTAGTAGTTTGCTTTATACAAATCCACGTGGCATGATTTGTATTAGTTGGCTATATACAAACGCAAAACCTGCACAATTGCATTAAAATAAAATGCAAAAGCTATAGCTTGTAGTAATTTGCTATATACAAATCCACTTGTCATGATTTGTATTTGTTGGCTATATAAAAACCGCAAAAACCTGCACATTTGCATAAGAAAAAAATGCAAAAGCTATAGCTTGTAGAAGTTTGCTATACACAAATCCACGTGGTTTGATTTTTATAAGAACAAAATGCAAAAACTATAGCTTGTAGTAGTTTGCTATATACAAATCCACGTGGTTTGTTGTTCATGATAGTACTATGGTTTTTATATACAAGGGTTTACATTTTTTTGTCGATTACTTTGCTATGCAAAGGTGCAGAGAATTAAAAAGTGTGAACAAAATTTGGGAATTCTCCTTGGTTTGTTGGGTCTTGTGCGCTTAAAGAGGAAGGGGTGGTTTTTTTTACAACTTGTGTGCAATGCAAGAAGACAATCGTGACGTCGCGTCCCAGCGGGAAAAATTCAAAAATTCATTGAGGAAAAATCAGCTTTTTCCTTGAGGAATGGCAGCTGCACCGTCCACTTTGCAGCTGATTCCTTTGATGAAATTAACATGGGCATGTCCTAGGCGGGAAGCACATGCTGAAAATCCGATGAAAATTCGCCAACGAAATCACTACTTCGTTGGAAGTTGTTTATTCACCGACCCAGATGATGAAAAACATGATGGTTGCATAATCTGTGAATTCACTACATAAATGTATGTGGTTTATTCATCAGTTCAATGTTTTCGATGAAAATGGTAATGCAAATTCAATTATCAAATCAAAAGATTAGTGGTAGTTGTTTATTCAGCAATTATAGTTAATTCAATATGAAAAATGTGAAGAAAATTAAATAAATAGTGAATTCATTACTCTGTTGTGTATGTGTTGTGAATTTATGATTGGTTAATTAAAATAAAATATAGATTTAAAACTTTAAATTTAATTAAAGTGAAATCACTAGGTCAGTGGTTGTTGGTTAATCACCACTTCATATGCGAAGTGGTGATTAACCAACAACCTGAAATACTTTGAGACAATCTGAGATTTCCTCATTTTAATAGAAATTCACAAGTCGTCTTATAATATTTACTGTCAGTAGGCAATGTCAACACAGAGAACACAAACAAAAATCAACTTCTATCAAAACACACAATGGCGGTGCACACTTTACAAAGCATATGAGTAGACATAGACGATGAACTGATGAACTTCTACATGACTTTTCAACAGTTTTTTCATCTTATAATTTTCCATATCAAAAGCAATTTTAAATTCAACGACAGAAAGGGTTGTTTTCTAAGCACAAAGCAGAAAGTGGGATCAAATCTATGAACAGAGGAAACCTTGCATGACTCTTCACTTATAAAATCATTACATTTCGTTTATTATATTCTCTGTGTTGACATTGTCTACTGACAGTAAATATTATAAGACGACTTATGAATTTTCATTAAAAAGAGGCAATCTCAGATTTTATCAAAGTATTTCAGTTTTTTGGTTAATCTTCACATCGCATATGAAGTGGTGATTAACCAACAACCACTGACCTAGTGATTTAACTTTTATTTAAAGTTTTAATTCTATATTTTTATTAACCAATCACAAATAATTCACAACAAAACAGAGTTAATGAATTTACTATTTATTTAATTT
Source organism: Melangyna quadrimaculata (assembly GCA_949320155.1). Taxonomy (NCBI): domain Eukaryota; kingdom Metazoa; phylum Arthropoda; class Insecta; order Diptera; family Syrphidae; genus Melangyna; species Melangyna quadrimaculata. The sequence continues at coordinate 215,063,789 of OX439483.1, forward strand.
TCTTCACATTTTTCATATTGAATTAACTAATTGCTGAATAAACAACTACCTACTTCTATATCTTGTGATTTGATAATTGAATTTTCATTACCATTTTCATCGAAAATATTGAACTGATGAATAAACCACATATATTTATGCAATGAATTCATAGATTATATAACCACCATGTTTTTCATCACTGGGTCGGTGAATAAACAACTTCCAACGAAGTAGTGATTTGGTTGGCGAATTTTCATCGGATTTTCAGCATGTGCTTCCCGCCTAGGACATGCCCATGTTAATTTCATCAAAGGAATCAGCTGAAAAGTGGACGGTGCAGCTGCCATTCCTCAAGGAAAAAGCTGATCTTTCCTCAATGAATTTTTCAATTTTTCCCGCTGGGTAGTGGATTGATTGATGTTATCTTGTTGTTTTCTACACATAAAGCAAAAAGTGGGTTCAAATTTATGAACTGAGGAAACCTCGCATGACTCTTCACTCACTAAATCATTGCATGACGTTCCCTTTTATTATTTGGCTAGTGAATTGATTGAAGAATTCAGCTATAAAATTCATTGGGGACGATATTTCCCGCTGAGATATAGCATAATCAGTAAATTAAGCAAAAAAATAACCTTGCATTGCACATTCAATCAAAAACGATACGAACATTTTTTTGCCATTCTCTTCACCTTTTTCTCATCATTGACGTTTAACAAGACCTTCGATTGGTAATCTCGCTTACACTCCTCTTGCTCTTACTACCTAGTTTCGATTCTCTGGTAAATGGAAGTCTCCCAAAAATTGGAGTCGCCACCGACAATTGTCTCCCAAAAATGGAAGTCTCCGCCGAGCTAAAGTGGTGGTACCAACGAAGCATTGATGCACAAAAAAATTTTGTCCATGATAGTACTATAGTTTTCATATACAAGGGTTTTTCGTCAGGCTGGAATAATTGAACGAACCCTTTTTAGAAAAGCACCATCTAGCAGACTCTAGACAATTCTAGAACCCTTTACTTCGGATATAAATACAGGGCCACCAGTCCGAATCAATAATGTGTGAATAAAGAGTTGCATACTTGTGCTTGGTTATAATTAAAGTATTAGAAATAAAAGTATTTGAAATAAAAGCGTTTTATTTTGTGAAGTAATTGTTGTTCAGTTTGAATAAAGGAAATAAGTTTTATTTGCGAACCCTTAGTAAAATATTACATTGGTGTCAGAAAAAGTGGAATAAAACTTATTTAATCTGTGAATGTGAATTCAGATAATTGATGGTGACAAATTGATAAAGTGTGTAGATTAGTGAACAAATAAGAAAGGTGTTTGTTAAAAGTGACACACAAAAATATAAGAACAAAATAGAAAAAAAAAAAAACAAAAAATGGGTAAAATTGTGAGTGCATTGAATTGTGTTGAACTTAAACTAGAACTAAACAGACGAAGCCTTCCTACTGGTGGAACAAAAAACGACCTCATTGTCCGTCTGCAGGAAGATTTAAGGCAACACGATGAAAATCCAGACACGTTTCTATTTGAAATTGAAATTCCGGAAGAGCAAGTAAGTACAAGCTTAGACATTTCTAGTATGATGGCTCAGCTGCTCGCCCAGTTTGAAGACCAGCGAAAAGAGCAAAAGAATCTTCTAGAGGAACAACGAAATGAGCAGATAAAATGAACAAAAGAATCTACTTGTACGATTAGAAGAACAGCGAAATGAACAAAAGAATCTTCTAGAGGAACAACGCAACGAGCAAAGGAACCTTCTAGACGACCAGAAAAACCTAATCGAAAGTAAGCTTAATTCATTTGAAAATAAATGTATGGCTCTTGATGAACGTGTTGAAAACGTCGAAAAACAGCTCGAGAAAATTAAAGACAAAATGCAGAACTTTGCCAATGAATAAGATAAGGTTAGGAAAATGAAGGTAAGAGAGGGCAGTTGCGATTCTCCTAAGAAGAAAGAAATGCATCCACCAAACTTTGACGGACAATCTTCTTGGTCAATCTACAAGAAGCAGTTTGAGGCAGCCGCAACAACAAATCGTTGCCCTGACGCTTGCGCTTAGAGGTTCTGCTGCTGAACTATTGCAAACCTTACCAGCAGACAAGAACGGCAACTTCAGTGCTCTTGTTCAGGCCATTGACAAACGCTTTGGTGATGGCCATATGCAAGAAGTTTTCCGTGTCCAACTCAATACCAGAATCCAGAAAAGAGGTGAAAGTCTGCAACAACTCCAAGCGGACATTGAGCGGTTGGCGCATTTAGCATACCCGACTGCAGGAGATGAAATTACCAACCAGCTAGCAACGGAGGCTTTTGTCCGTGCAGTTTCTGACATCAACCTCCAGTGAGCAATTCGAACTGCTGGTAAACACACGCTTTCTGAAGCATTAGCGTTCGCTCTGACTATGGAAGCATCAGAAGAGGCTTCCTTAGGAGTTCATCGGGTAAGAGAACTTGAAGTTGAGGAATGTTCTTGCCAGAGATCTGAATTCCATAGAAGCCAGCGAGAAGGACCTGCTCGATGCTGGAATTGCAACAAAACCGGACATCTCCAGCGCCAGTGCAGATTGCCACCAAGAAGAGTCGCCTGTCAACATTGTGGAAACAGGAATAATACCCGCGAGGGGCAGAAGCTGGTTTTTGGTATCAATGGCCCCAGAACCATCATCCAAGTCTCGCAGACTAAACGAAACAATAAAAGTCTGACAGTGGATGCAACATTAAATGGCAAGAAACAGTTGGCTACAATTGACACCGGTGCCACAGCCTCCATTGTAAGAAAAGACTTTGTCAAGATGACATGGCTACATAACACCAATGGCTACCGTCTGAAAACTGCGACAGTTGAGGCGGCAAGAGTATATGGAGAAGTTCGTCTGAAGATCTGTTTGGCAGAACTAGAGTTTTCGCACCTATTTTTGGTAGCACACATATGTGATGAGTGCATAATTGGAATCGACTTTATGAAGGAGCAAAGAGTAATTCAAGATATCGGTAAGCAAGTGCTGAAGTACCAAAATGTAGATTCCTATGGTTTATGGCAACGAAAACTCATCAATTCTAAGAACCGTCATCAAAGAAGACATGTGCTTGCCTCCCTCTTCAGAAGTGTTTGTTTGGACGAAAATAGAGGGTGATTTAGGTAGCCATCGATACCTCATGGTGAAACCAGAGTCTGAGCAATCTTCCCAAAACATCATCTTAGTGAAGACTCTTATGAAACCAAAGAACAACATGGTACCCGTACGGATTCTGAACATCAAACCGTACGAGGTCAAGCTCAAGAAAGGAGAAATAATTGGAAAATGCGAATCTGTGACCGCAATAACTAAAATCACAGAAATGAACGAAGAAGAACCCATGGACCCCGGAAAATTCAGCTCCATGAAATCCAAAATTCTCAAGCCATCTAATCTAAGTCAACATCAGCTAAGTGTTGCTGGAAGCCTTCTTCATGAGTACGCTGATATATTTTCTTCACCGAGTGGGCAGTATGGTCGAACACAACTGGTACAGCATCGAATCGACACAGGAGATGCGAGACCGATTCGACAACCAGCAAGACGTCTCCCATTAGCCAAACAAGCCAAAGTTGAAGAAATGATATCGAAAATGAAGAAAGATGGGCTAATCGAAAATTCCAAAAGCCCTTGGGGGTCACCAGTGGTTCTTGTCAAAAAGAAAGATGGAAGCACCCGATTTTATGTGGACGATCGTAGGCTGAACGATGTGACAAAAAAAGACAGCTACCCTCTGCCCAGAATCAGCGATACATTGGATGCAATGGAAGGAGCTCAATGGTTCTCGACGTTTGACATGAAGAGTGGCTACTGGCAGGTAGAAATCCATCCAGAAGATCGAGAGAAGACAGCTTTCTCAACCGGAAATGGTCTGTGGCAGTTTAAAGCAGTAGCGGATCTAGGATTTGGCTGTGGGGGGGGCTAAGAAATCCAGTTTGAGGTAAAAATGAAATTTCACTTACAAAAGCTCTTTTATGTGTTTCGGCAGTATGAGCTCTCTGGAGATCTCATTTTCGTGAACTACCCAAATCAACTAGTATAGTAGGTACAGATTGAAAAATAAAATGTCAAAACTTTAAGACTTTTAGCCGGACATAGGGCAAAGATACTCCAAAAATAGCATGCGGCCCAATTCTGCAAGCGTGAATGAATTTTCGTGTATAAGCTACACACATACACTTACATATATGTAGCCTGCTAAAAAAAAACATGGCAAATTTATTGCACGTCACTCTAGAGTCTATATAGATTGCAAATATTCATTTGCTTCTGCATGATTTTCTGAGTGCACAGAGAAAACTCACGCTTGTGGAATTCGTCTCCTTGACTAGATTTCTTGTATGTCATCGCTTAGTTCAAAAATGTTTTGCATGTTAAAATTGAAATAAAAGATCGAACAAACACCTTTTTGTCACATAAAGTTTTTTTTTTTTTAATTTTAACTATATGCCTGTAAGACCTCAGGTCTTTTAAATGCAATGCACGGCACTATTTAGAAGGAATAGAAGGAAAGGAAAGATTTTTGTTGGCACAGCAGATTGAGAATTAGGTGTTTATTATCTCATGAAATTCCACGAGTGGCATCCAGTTGAAACTGGGGAATATAGAAAAGAATGCTACCTAGACTGGGGCTCGAACCCACACGTCCAGGTTAGCAGTCAAACACTATATCCACTGTGCCATTGCCAGTTTTTTATTTAAGAACAATTGCTTCGACGCTCCCTGCGTCCTCATCAGCTGTTAGAATTCGACCCTAACTGCTGATGAATACGCAGTGAGCGTCGAAACAATTGTTCTTTAATAAAAATTTAACTTTATGTGACAAAAAAGTGCTTGTTCGATCTTTTATTTCAATTTTATATACCGTCATATAGTCCTCCAATATTAAAACATTAAGTTTAGCATGTTTAATTGACTTCGACATTGAAAATATAAGCCCCATGATTCTCTAAGCCCTGGCGGACCGTAAGAAACAATTCTTGTTTTTTAAAAAATTACACTTAAATTGACACGTCGTTTTCTCCAATTCTGCATTTTTTTGTTAAATAAGCTAAGTTTTTAGGGTAAATTGTTGTTGCATTTGACATGTGAATTGTTGAGCCCTGACCCCGTTTTTTTAATTATCTCTTCAAGCTTAAGCCCCAATTCCGGACTTTCACAGTCCTTAGAGGTAAAAAAACCCTCTGAATTAAGTTAAGTTTTTAGAGAGTTGCTTAACCCCGAACACATCTTTTTTTATCCAATCCTTTTCAGGCCTTAATCCCGAGCTGTTTTTTTTTCGTCCGATTTTTCTGGCCTTTTCTTTAGGGAATATTTGTCTTTGATGAAACATAAACATGTCCATTATACGTACGGACTTGATTTATCTTCAATTCGCTTAAGGCTCTAGCCCCAATCAAATTATTTTGGGGCTTAGAAAAACAATTACATAAACATGTAAACTGATCAGACCCAAACTGATTTCTATCAAAATTTTACAGATTAATTTAATATATATAAACTCAACACGGTATGTAATCTATTGCTTTCTATATTTCAATTAATTTTAGGAATCGGTTGTGGGGTGGGCTTTAGCCCCTATAGCCACCCCCCTGGATCCGCCACTGGTTTAAAGTGATGCCATTCGGACTGTGCAACGCTCCGGCAACATTTGAGCGTCTGATAAGTGTGTTCTTCAAGGCCTTACTTGGAAATCATGCCTTGTATATTTAGACGATGTCATCGTTTATGGAAAAACTTTTGACGAGTATTGTGAAAACCTTAAGGCTGTATTTCCGAGGCTTCGAGAAGCACACTGAAAATTAAATCCAGATAAATGTGCGTTTTTAAGACCGAAGTTAAATACCCGGGACATATCATATCATCCCAAGGAGTAAAGACTGATGCTGAGAAAGTTGACACTGTGAAGAATTGGCCAACACCACAGGCTTAACATCAGCTCCGTAGCTTTCTTGGTCTAGCCACATATAATCGGCGCTTTGTGAAGGACTTTGCTGGAATCGCTAAGAGCTTGCATCAACTAACTGAAAAGGGGAAGCCGTTCAAATGGTCAGGTGAGTGCGAGAAAAGTTTTCAGGAACTCAAGCTACGTTTGTGTAATGCTCCTGTGCTGACCTCTCCGACTCCTGGAAAACCTTTCATCATCGATGCCGATGCCAGTAACGTCGGAATTGGAGCTGTACTGTCGCAAGTCCATGAAGGAGAAGAAAAAGTCGTCGCCTACTACAGTAAGGTGCTCTCGAGGCCAGAGCGCAATTATTGCGTGAAAATGTGATACTTGTGCTCTTACCAAGGGACCAGGTAGAAAGCTTCAAAGTAAAATGCAACAGTAAAATGTGGGCACACCTTTCGAAAGAATAGCAGTAGATGTCGCAGGTCCGTTTCTGGAGACCAACAGCAGAAACCGATGTATCCTTGTAGTCATGGATTAATTCAGCAAGTGGCATCCCGAAACAAGAAGCTTAAACAGTTGTTGATCAGATTATCTTCAATTGGGTGAGCAGTTTCGGCGTACCTTTGGAACTGCATTCTGACCAAGGAAGGAACTTCGAATCTAATATCTTTCAGGAGGTTTGCTCTTTCCTTGGCATGAAGAAGACGAGGACAACACCGCCTCATCCACAATCTGATGGGATGGTAGAACGATTCAACGGGACTCTTAAAGAACATCTGTCCAAGGTTGTAAGTGACTACCAACGAGACTGGGACCACCATATTCCATTGTTCTTGATGGCCTATCGAAGTGCGGTTCATAGTTCAACAGGATATACACCATCGGAGATCCTGTTTGGAACAACAATACGGCTGCCCAGTGAAGTCAAATTTGGATGCCATACAATGGAACCGGAAAGGTCAGATGAGTATGTGGATAACCTCAAAGAAAGACTCATTGACATTCATCAACGGACAAGGAAAAACATAAAAACCGCTAGTGATAGGATGAAAACACGGTACGACGCCCGTGCAACAACGATGGGATTCCAAGAAGGAGACCTGGTGTGGTTTTACAATCCTCACCGACAAAAGGGACTGTCACCAAAACTTCAACAAAACTGGGAAGGCCCATATACCGTTGTGAAGCGAATCAATGATGTGGTTTACCGCATTCAGAGAGGAGTAAGGTGTAAGTTTAAAGTAGTTCACTGCGACCGTTTACATCGTTATAACGGTGGGAATAATGGATTAAATCGGGACGCTCAACCCTTAGAGGGGGGCAATGTGGTGAATACGCCCAGTTATGTAAACAACGACACATTAGTACAACTTTGCGCGCCATCTTTGAATGAAATAAATGATTAAATCCATCACGGTTGGTGTACAGGCTCGTTCGTTTTTCGTCAAGCTGGAATAATTGATCGAAACCTTTTTGGAAAAGCACCATCTAGCAGACCCTAGAAAATTCTAGAACCCTTTATTTCGCATATAAATACAGGGCCACCAGTCCGAAAACAGCAGTTTGATTTTGAAAGTGAATGAATAAATGTCAGTGTGAATAAAGAGTTGCATACTTGTGCTTGGTTATAATAAAAGTGTTAGAAATAAAAGTATTTGAAATAAAAGCGTTTTATTTCGTGAAGTAATTGTTGTTCAGTTTGAATAAAGGAAATAAGTTTTATTTGCGAACCCTTAGTAAAATATTACAATACATATAACACAAACCCTTATTGCGGGGATGTTATAAACTTGCTATGTGATAGACAGGTACTTTATGTAGGGGTTAGTTAAAACAAATTGATTAAAATATAGATAAATTATATTATTAAAAAAAAAACAAGCAAAGAAAATGCATAGGCACTTACAGTTTTCAACTAGTAATACAGCAATTTTTTAAAAAAATGTTAATTATACAAACATAATTAATAAAATTTGAATTTTACTTATAGTTAGTTACTGAATTAAAATTATTAACATAAATAATGCCATAAACCAATATTATTATAAGCAAAGTAATTCTAAACTGGTTTTTGAAATAAAATCCTGAAAAATATGGATGAGCAGTAGAGATTTAAAAATAACGCTTTATTAGCGAATTAAAAAGTGGTTTAAAAATAATGACAGACAAAAAGAAAGAAAGAACTATGGTGTCCGTAACTAACATCGAGCCAGTAATAGACACCCCTGTCGGTCACTGAATTGATTGAACATTACATTTTAGTTATGAACACCCGCGTTAAACTAAGTTATTTTATTATTTTAATAAAAACAAACTAACAAATAGATCCGAAAATTATTGCTCTCAAATAATATGCCCTGTACACATATGTACAAAACAAGGATATATTAATAAAATACTGATTTATACTAACTTGTTTCTTAGGGAATTTACAAGTTTTCTTGGGTCTACAGAGGTTATTCGTTTATTTATTTTATTAACCATCAATGAATAACTACAAAATATCAACTGAAATCTTTTATTATGATATTTGCATGCCTGAGTACGTTAAAACTAGCGTCGACAGTATCCAGCAACAGGAAACCTTAGCAAAATGAAAAAATAGTGATAGGTGACAATAACTGGGGAGGGTGTCGGTCATTGGGTAGTTTACCCTACCATACGGGCTTTACCAAGTAAATTTTAGAAAATAAAACAAAAAAATGCAAACTCCGGAGTAAATAAAATACTAAATTGTTATTAAAATTAATACAAATACCAAAATGGCTAAAAATACCAAATTTGACTGCGGTATCGCATAATCTTCAAAAATATATCAAAATGTTTGAAATATAGTGTTCTAAAATGATTATTTGGAAAGTAATTCACGTAAGTTTTATCGGGAACGTCAAAACTGTGCAATTGCAGGAAAAAATAAAAATAAAACGACATTACCTTGAAAATATGGACCGCACCGAAGAAAAATTTACGTATAAACGAAAGATGGTTTAATTGCCGACAACCCTGGCCTTACAGTTTTTCCTCTAAGATCAATAGTTTCGCACCCTGAGTATGAAAATTACCTAACTCAAAATTCCTTTAACTTCTAATTTTGCTATAAACTAAAATTTTTTTACTTTTTAAGACTTTATTCGTCATGTTTCACAAATTGAATTTTTTTTAGTTAGGTCACTTTAATTGTAAGCGTGCGATATGTCCATTCGCATTTTGCAAAATGGTGGTTTTCGCCAGGGTCATGGCATCACGAATACCCGGACATAAAACTTTCTAATATGCCACTTTCATTTATAAAGAAATCAGAATTGATTTAGCAGCTAATTTTCCAAAAGCTCTAACTTTAGACTGGGGTATCGCATCATCTTCAGAAATATGTGAACATTTGTTAAACTTTGTGGTCTACAATTTGTATCATGAGAACAATTAACGTAAGTTTCTTACGAAAGGAGGAAAATGTGAAAAAGTAAAACAAGTAAAAAAAAAATAAAACGACATAACCTCAAAAATATTGACGAAGCAGAAAAAAGTTCTGATGACAAATAAAGGATAATTTTATTTCCAACAAATTTGAATACGACAACTTTTCATTTAAAATCGATAGTTTCGGAGATAAAGATAAGTTCGCGTTTTCCAAAATGGCGGACTTCCTTTTCTAATAGCCCTCTTTCAGCCGTTCTATATTTCGTTCTATGAAACGATTGTTTTTTTTTTGCTATTTTTCCTGTACTATATATTCCCATTGTTCAAATTGCTCTTTGACTTGGATGATGAGTTTCTGGTGTAGCCTCGCCTACTTTTCGCTTCAGCACTATAATTGTTTAAATTAAACCTTTTCTTGTTTAATTAAACATGACGACATTGATAAGAAAAATGGATTTTAGGTGCAATGTACACTTCTCTTTTGTATGCACATAAAATAAGAAATACCTGTTTCCTTGTATGCACCTTGCGTTAAAAATCCAATGTAGACAAACACTTATCACAGGGTCTCAATTTGCAATGTTTGAGGCAATAAATTGCCACTTTCATTTACATTTCTTTGAATTCCGCCAATGGAGACTGTTTGGCAAGGCAATATTGCAAAATAGAGGGAAGACTTATTATTGATTTCCATCGTCGAGGCAATAAATTCAAAATTTCCCGTTTTTGGGCAAATAGAGAGGCAATTTATTGCCTCAATCATTGCCAAAGGAGCCGTTGGGATAGGTATTAAATGAAAGACGATGTAATTAGTATGCCTGATATAAGCGAGGCGAGGTGATTTTTCGAGATGGCCCAGTACCCTGCTTATGCGGAGCCCTCCGAAGCGCGGGAAGTAGGTGGTGGCACACTACGCACACTCCTTGGAAAGCCTCTGATGTTAACATCTTTAAAAACCACTCACAGCTTCTTTTGTTTAAATTTCGTTAAGCTGTCAACCAAAAATGCCCTCGCTCCGCTTCATAGTGAGAATAAAGTTAAAACAAAAAAAACCCTATTCCAATTGAACCAACAAACTTAAACAATAATCAAAATTCAACAGCATTCAGAACCAAAATCATAATCTTAAGGTATAACACGTAATTCATTATGAAAGTAACGTCAGAAAGCGACGGGTACCTGGAACATTTCTTACATACCTACAAACATATAATATTTCTGGTTTGCAAGCCGTCAAAATCAGAATCAAACACGAAACCGTTGGTCCAGGTTTTATATTTCTACAATATGCAGTGGAGCTTAAAAAATAAAAAAAAAAATCGAAATCGGTTCTTTATGGTTGTAACTTCACTTTTATTCTTTGATTTCTTTCATGTTTAATATTGCTTGCACCGAGACCTGAAGCCACCATACTCTTTGAACTGGTTATATGGAACATCCACAGAGAGAGCAGCGCTATAGTTTTTTTTTATTTCTATAATTTTCATTCGTTGTCCTTCGATGTTGTTTTCCTGTATTCGCTTCTAAAGATGGTTACCAACCGCACGTACTGACCATTGCATTAAGCTATTCATATTATCCTGCCATAAGTTTTGCTGCATAAACTAGCTATACACAAGAGGAAATGGATTTTTAAAACCCTACGACGTATATGTGGACATTTTACTCGTTCAACTTAGTCTTAAACATTTACAGTAGATGCTCAAAATTATTATATTTTGTTTTCTTTAACATTTTAAACTTTCGTTATCAATTATGTGGAGTTCTGTGGTCATGATTTGTTAGGGCTCATATTTAAAATTTAAATCGGTAAGCGTTTTGAATTGTTGCTTTTTTAGATGAATCAGTTTAATAGCAGTTTTCACCAAAGTAGTGTCCCGGAAGAAGAGATACATCTAATGCAAAATATTTGCTATAGGTAAAGTAAGCATTGGTTTCATGTGAAAAAATGTCAAGGTTTCAATCAAAACGAAAAAAAAATTTTAAACATAAAAGTTACATTATTAACCACAAATTTTGTGTTTTAAGAAAAGACCAAAAACAATTTTTTTTTACAAAACAATTCAACTTTGAATTCGTCTAAATACAAAATAATAATGCCGAATGCAGTTCGGGAAGACAAGTTGCTCATCATTAGCGATTTACGCTAAACTAACATTGCGTCGATCTGCTTGTCAGTTTCGTCCTGATGTACATATGTATATCAAATAAGCTTCAAATTTGGTTAGCAGCATTCGATTTGCATGAGGAAGACTTTGTAGAAGAGTACTCCAAAATCAAAGGGCATGGTAGTGCCCAGCCAAGTTCTGGCACTAAACCCTATTTACAGGATCAAACTCAGGCGATTTTCGAACCCCCTCTATCTTCAGTACCAATAAAGTCAGAAACTCGCAGCATTTGCTAAGTTCACCAGTTTTAGGCAACTCACCAAAATTCAATTATTTAGCACCAGGGGTTCCCGAGATATAAGACGGCAAAAATCGCAAAAACCGTAACTGACTGACTGACAGATCATCAAAATTATGGAGCACTTCCCGACATCGTAGAATTTTGTTATTTAGCACAACGGTAGGCCCTGTGGAGAATACAGAGGAAAAAATCGAAAATTTAAGATTTTCCATTTAGGGGGCGTGGTACCCGCCCATTTTCATAGAATTGATATAAATTATTTGCAGCACTTCTGATAGTCGTAGATCGATGAAATTTAATACAGCGTTTGAACTTAAAGTGCAGCCAAAGGAAAAATTTAAAAATTTTGTAGTTTACATTCAGGGGCGTGGCACCCGCCCATATGAATAGAATTGATATCAATTATGAGGAGCTCTTCTGATTGTCGTAGAATGATGAAATATGGTAGAACGGTAGGGCTAGGAGTGCAAGCAAATGCAAAATTTTAAAATTTGAGATTTTAAATTCAGAAGGCGTGGCATCCACCCATTTTCGCAGAATTGATATCAAAATTATATGGAGCACTTCTAGTTGTCGTAGAATGATGAAATTTGGCAGAGCGATAGGACTTGACATGCAAGCAAAGGGAAAATTGAAAACTTGAGATTTAACATTCAGAGGGCGTGGCAACCACCCATTTTCACAAAAATAATATATAATATTTTGAGAGCCTTTCTGTTTGGTGGAGGATTATGAAATTTGGTAAAGCGGTTCGTTTTCAGGTGTAGGTATACAAAGAAAAAGTTGAAATCATGAAATTTTTCATGCAGGAGCGTTTCATCCACCCACTTCTTATCAATTATTATCATTTCAATGGAGCACTTCTCACTTATAAAAATTGGTAGATGGGTAGGACTTGTAGTATATACAAAAGGCATAAATTAAAAACTTACTTTACTTATGAGGCTCTGATTGGGCGTTTATTCCACCCACTTTTCCTGATAAAAATAACCTTTGCAAAAAGTAGTGAAATCACAACAAAAACATAAAAAAAGAAGCCAAGTTCTTCTATATACAAAAATCATTGCGTAATAAGTCAGCCATAAGAAATAATGAGATTTAAATGTACGCCAAGTTCTAAGTTTATTAATGTTAAATATCAAATATTTTAAGTAGAGTAATATCTAAGAACCTCTAATCTAAGAGACATCTATTATTTAATGATTACTGACTTAAATTGAGTCGGTTTACTTGGCAAAATTTCTTTTTTTACCTAATTGCTCAATTTTGAAATGAAAGCTTGACAAATAATCCAACTCAATTTAAATCAGTTATCATTAAATAATAGATGTCTCTTATAATTTTGAGGTTCTTCGATATTACTCTACTTAAAATATTTGATTTAACATTAATAAACTTAGAACTTGGCGTACATTTAGATCTCATTACTTTTTACGGCTGACTTGTTACGCAAAGATTTTTGTATATAGAAGAACTTGGCTACTTTTTTAACATTTATGTTTTTGTTGTGATTCAGTTTAAGTTATAGGGTAGCCTGCCATACAACCATTTCGGTGGTATCAAGTTTTCTCGAAAACGGCTCTAACGATTTTTATTAAACAATTTGTAAAACATCCTTAATAATATCAGTTTTTTTTTTGCCAAGACATTTTGAGGTTTTTGAGCGAATGGGCTTTTTTTTACATATTCCCAAATAGCATTATTATTAAATCATTTATTTCATAATAGATTTAGTTTTAGGTTATGGTTGCATTTATACAAAAATATATCTTATCAATGGATTGGGCGAGTTTGTCATAATTTACCATTCTATTTTTATTTATTTTTTTTTTTAAGTACATATTACATTATTTGTTATGGCACGTTATATGGTAAAATTAAACTTATAGGACTTATTTTAACATAAACATTCTTTTATCGAAAAAAAATTCTGGTGCATATTGTATTTTTACATAGGTTATTATATCAATAAAAAAATAAAACAATAACAGCTAGGCTATAATACAACATCTAGGTTTCGTAGTCACTCTATCACAACTATGTTGTTGTTGGTATCAGCAAAATCTTGGATGTCATGTCACCTTGGTAAGAGCGTTTGTTACATTCCGCAACTATATAATGGACGGTTTGTCGTTGTGCCTCGCAGTTGCAAGCTGAAGAACGGACGCTTCCCCAACGGAACAAAAGTTCTGCACATTTTCCGTGATTTGCTCGGACTTCGGATTCAGTTAAAAGTCGACCAGAAGTTGTGAGGTAGGTCAAACACAAAGAGTTGGCATGATGGGTTCGAGACCGTTATGCTCTCAGTTTCCGTAGACGATTCCCATTCTGCACATTATTCGCAAGTTTATCCGCAGCTTTATGGTAGGATGACGAGAATTTAGTATTTTTTGGTGTGACCAAAGAATATCAATGTGTTCGTGAATGGGAAGTTTGGCGTTGGTCAGCATTTTGTTGCGCTCTTGAAAGGGTGTTTAGGCGACGCAAATGGGGTGGAGCTCAGCGTTGGAAGCCATCGTGTTGGTGTTGACTTTATAGTGCCGGATATGAGTCGCATGGTAATGTTCTGTTGCACGTCCACCTTCTGTACATGGGCACTATTCAGTCAAACTGGAGCGCAGTGCTGTTGAGTACACTAGTGCAAGTGCTGCAGTACGAAGCGTTGATGCACATGTACCCCAGGTCGATCTAGTTAGTTATTGTAAGATTTTATTGCGCGTTTGGAGTTTACCAGAAACGTTAGGTAAGTGCTGCTTGTAAGTGAGGGATTTGTCCAATGTTACGCCAAGGTATTTAGGGTTTCAGTTGTTGTAAAGTGTATTGTTGTTAAACTGGACGTTAAGTTTGAAGATCGCTATTTGGTTTGTTAGCTAAAAGCAGCAGACTTCCGTTTTGGACATACTCGGACACAGTCTCCACTGTCGGAAGTATATGCTGAGTTGCTCAAGATCTAGAGTTAAGTTCTCCTTTGTTATCCTTATGTCCTTATCCTGGGTAGCTATTGACAGATCATCGGCGTACCCAAATTTCCAGGATATGGTTGCAGTGATATCGTTAATATAAAAGTTAAATAGCAAGGGGGCAAGTACGGAACTCTGGGGAAGCCCATTGTTAAGCTTTCTTACTTTGCTTTTATCAACATTTATGAAAACTTGAAGAAGGCGGTTTGATAGTAGATTGATTGTAAGACGTGAGGTTCTAAGGCAGGGAACAACTTTCAGCAGCTTGAATATAAGTCCATCTCTCCAAACTGTATCGTATGCCACGTTTAAGTCGATAAAAGCAACGGTGGTCTTAAACTTCCTTTAGAACCCTGTTGTCAAGGATAACACTTGGTCTGTGCAGTTTCTACCCGCACCGAAACCAGCCTGTTCGATGGGTATGATTTCATTTATTACATGACTTATCCGATTGTAGATAAGGCGTTCGAGGACTTTATAGCAAATGCTTAGAAGCGCAATCGGTCGTTAGGTTTACCTGGCTTGAGAATAGCAATGATCTTCGTTCACTTAAACGAAGTTGGAATTATACCTGTTTCTTGTATATTGCTGTAGAATTTCGCTAGCCACCGTCTTGTACTTTTTTCGCTTTACACAAGGAACTCCGGGTGCATACCATCAAATCCCGCGGCTTTGCTGATTTTTACTGCGGTGAGAGCAGTTTTGACCTCTCCTGCTGTGAAGTCACTCGTAAACTGTGATGTTAGCGTGGTTTTGTTTTTAGGTTCTTTGGAGCCCGTTTGATGATGACTGTATGTGCCTTGTCCACGGGGGCAAGAGGAATGTCTACAATGCGGTTATGCGAACAATGGTAGATGCGAACAATGGTTCGGGTCTAACCAAGAATTTGTGGTGTTTGAGCTGCTACTTCCTCGAAGTTTGCGTAGGAGGCTCCATGCTTTCCTGCTGTGAAGTTGAGGTGGTTGACCGTTCATGTAGGTACACTTCTTTTTACGATTTGCGTCAAGCGATTTTAGTACTTCGTGTACAACTTCCGGATGCCTCATAGTCGTTATAGAGTTGTTCGCTTTCTTCAGTCCATCTAGGAATGTACTCCTTCCGAAAACCACGGGGAATATGTTTTTGGTTGCTTTTACAATTCGTCCAAATCTGCCATAGTTTTGAGAGAGCGGTAAAATGAACCTTAAGCATGAGTCGAGCTCGCTGGCGAAGTTATTCCAATTGGCCTTTGAAAAGTTCCATTATGGCTTTTGAACTGAATCAGTTAGTAGTATTTGGACACCGATGTGGACTATGACCAGACGATGTTGACTTTTCGGGAAATCGGACAGCACTCTTCTTGAAGCTAGTATATAGGATGACATTCTGCATCACAGATAAAGAAGCACAGATCTAGGTTGTAACCTTTTCGCCATCTGCGAGAGTGAAAATTTGATTTATGAGTTTATCTCCATTCTCATCGTTATTAGCATATCTCCACAAGCTGTGATGGCTATTGAAATCACTAATGAAAACCGTTGGTTGATTTGGAATGTCAAGTACTTTAGGCGGCCATGGTGTAGCGGGAGCTTTGTATATTCTTACAATTTGAAGGTCTCCAAATTGGATAGTTATTGTAAAGATGTTGTTTCTGGAGTTAGTGCTTATAAGTTTTACGTCAGCTACACCAGTTTTTACGTAGGTTTGCTGATCCATATGACTAGTGGTAGTTAGATCCTATCTGGAAGTAACCGGCGACAGTCCCTCTAACATTTTGAGCAGCGTCTCTCGGATAACGGCTACATCGATGTTGTTTGTCAATAATAGTTATGATAAGTAGTCACTTTTGGCTTTACTTATACCTCCAATATGCCAATATTGACATATTCGAGCAGGAGTTCCGACGTGCCTTGTCAATTGGCGCTGAGAAGCACCGGTTGCAACGGGCTTAGTTTTAAATATTGAGTTGATGTTTACGAGATTTTTTTTTGTTTAGTTTTAGTTCAGTTGACTTCTTATTTGTAATATGGCCAGGAGAGTAATCTTACTTGCTTATTCTTGCTTCCGCTTGTGATAGATCATTTAGCGTTATCCAGGGTGTACCGCGGAGAGACGATCTATATTTACAACCCTGCATTCTATTACTCCAAAGCTATTAAAAAAATATTGCATTCAAAATTTGTATGAATAATTTTGTTCTTAAAAACAACTTAATACATATATGTACCTAATTAGTCCAAGAAAGATAAGATTTTATCAGACACAAATTAATTCATGAAATTTTATTGTTGGTATCGACGCAGAATGGCAGAATTGTTTCTTTAAAAACAAATCCAAAGACCCCCAAAATCCTTGCATTGGCTTTTTGTTTAAAGGCACATAATTTCAAGGTTCTTTGTATCCTGTAAAAAGTTAAAGTGCTTTTTATGGAATGATGATCACATAACGGGATTTATACATATCTACATAAATGAAATTTAGAATAAATAATTCATTAAGCATGTTTACCAAGAATCATTAGATCCATAAAAATATCTGTGGGGAGTGTTTTATTTTTAGGGGGAGATGCAAGTGCATTATTATTACTTGAACAAATTCTGACACACATGAATTTTGATAATAGATACCTTTGTGCAAAGATGAAAATATCAACATTTTTTATTTTGTCCAGATTTGTTTGGAATTTTTGGAGACGGAAAAAATAATCGAACTCAAGATAAAAATTTTCCAT
This sequence comes from Melangyna quadrimaculata, assembly GCA_949320155.1. NCBI lineage: Eukaryota > Metazoa > Arthropoda > Insecta > Diptera > Syrphidae > Melangyna > Melangyna quadrimaculata. The sequence goes on from OX439483.1 coordinate 215,081,189, forward strand.
AACATTGCGCAGGCAAAATGTACAAAAAAAAATGACCAATCTGCCAAAAACATCCAAGTGAAGATTTTTAAACGCAGTAATTGTCTTTGTTTTGGGATAAGACATCGTCAATAGTTATATAAGGTTAAATGTGGAAAATATCAGTTTTTCGCATAAAACTCAGAAACTGTAAATGTTATCGAAAACTGTTTTATACAAAACTTGTAGATTATTTTTTTCTTACCACCTACCGCAGCGTTAAGAAGATATTGACATTTTAAAAAACGTTAAATATCGTTTTTCACGTAGGTATAACTCCTAAATGGTTAAAATTTTTTGAAAATATCTTAATGAAAAGTTTGTACATTGTGTTACGCCATATAAGAAACCATTATTGTTTTTGTTTTAAGAAACAACCGTTTTAAGGATATAATTTTTTTTAAAATATTGACTACAAATTTCAGTTTTTTTTGCTTTTTACTCTTAAAATCATAAGTTGTCAAAAAAAAAATCTTAAGCTCAGTTTCTCTTTTCAGCGTCATAAGCCGCAAAATATTGTGACTTCAATAGTGTTAACCCAAAAAACCGGTATCACATAATCTTTTAAACTGTAAGCTTAATTGAAAAATTGTATTAATAAATTGTATATACATTATGAAACTTTATATAAGTACGCATTAACAATTTTTTTTTTTTCTAGAAGCCATAATTTTTATGATATCATTATGCAAAAAAATCACCAAAAGTTGAAAATACTGGTTTTTGGCTCTTTGCTCTTAAATGACGAATTTTTCGGAAAATATTTTATACTTTTTAATATTCCCTAAAGGATATTCCCACGGGGAAGTATTATAACGTATAACACATCAGTTGCAAGATATTGCCACTTCAAAAATGGTCAAACTTCGAACATTTTTGAACAAAAAGTAAAAAAAAGTGATATTGTTTTAAATGACGTTATAAAAATAGTATATGATTAAGAATACATACATACAAACATAAATATGAAAAAGGTAACGTGAATGAGTACAAAATAAGTTCCTTACAACATTTAATTAGGCCAATAGCTTACAAGACATATAGAGCTTTGGAAAGTTTGTCGTTATTGTGCATTTATTTTCACACCACCTCTGAATTTAAACACGACTGACCGCGACAAAAGCCACATATAACAGAACAATGCAGTCCTAGTTTTCTGCAACCACAATTGAAGCCGCAAATTAAAAAGAAGACAGAGAAGAAAATTAATTCTTAGCATCAAAATATTGACAAAAATCACAACCCATGGATTAGCCCAATAGGGGACACCTGGTACAATAAAACGCAACCACCACCTCAGAGGTGGTGTCAAAATTAGATAAGTGAAATTTGTTTTTAATTGTTACTGACTAAAACTTGTTAGGTCTATTTGGAAATTTTATTTCACTACTCAATTCGCCACTTTTGGTGCACTTTTTTTGGAAATGCTGCCACTACGCGCGAACGTATACGATACTACCTTCATTTGGACTACATTCATACCTATCGGTTTACTTTTACGTATCGTACAAATAACCAGCACAATAAACAACTACAAACTTATAGTTCAAAAGCACCGCTATATGTTTGCACTCCATGGCAATCAATTTCCGTCTTATTTCTTCGACTATTTCCGTCATCGAGTTGGTCTGAACAAAATAAACATAAAAATTGCTGTTAATATTAAAATTATATCAAAATAATATTTGAAATGACAAAATAGTGTCAGAATGACAATTAGACCAGAGACGTACTATGTCCTAATACTGCTTTGTGAACTTGGATCCGATAATAATGATGTGAAGAAATGCTGAGGTACTAACTTTTCTTTAGGACTGAGTATCAGAGCTAGTACCAGGTCTAGCTAGACTGGGTAAGGCTGGCCTAGTACTTGTGTGAAGAAATTGGCCGTTAGATTTCACAACTTTTCATGGCTGACTTGTTACACCCAGGTTTTTGTATATAGAAGAAATTGGCTACTTTTTTAACATTTATGTTTTTGGTGTCTGTTTTTTGCATCATAACTTCCCACATCAATTCATGAAAATCTGAATTTTTAAATAACATACTCATTAAAAATCCAATTTTTCAGGACTCTTCTGTAATTCAAATGCATAACAACATACGTTTTGCACTTAAGCTTGAACTTTCTAAACAACCAAGCCACACACACACACACATTAATATGTGGTTAAAGGTGTTTTGTTCTCCTTCTTTTCATATACGGTCATCATACCTATAAAAAATGCTTCGTTTTGTGTTAAAAATTTCATATAAATTGTACTGAACATATTTCATTGTCCTCATTTTTTTTTAGCTCGGGATGTATAGTGTATATATACTAGATAAGGATAGATATTGGATGATATATTTTATTTTTCTCAATACAATTTCAAATGTAGTTAAACCGCTGTTTTGTTCAAAATGTTTACATCGTAGTTATGTACCTACCTACCTTAAATAAAAAATAATCCTTTTGCCAAAGCAGTTGATTTTAATCTTAATAATAAATCATTCTCTTAAGAATTTATATTGAATAGATTTTTGAAAAAAAAAAAAAAAAAAATTATATAAGGGGAAGAAAAAGGTGTATACAAGTGCATATACATACCTAACCTACGCTAATATTTTTGAGTTACCCCTGCAAAGCAAAACCAACCAAAAAAAAAAAACTTTGTTTGAATATTTCAAAAACTTTAAGCTCCAAATTAAGCTGAAAATAACAATAAAAAAAAAAATTAGTTATGCGTAAACTGAATCGATTTTTAATTTGCTGGTCCATAATTTGTATAAAATAAAATGCCCAACTGGGTCGCACGTACCAAAAAATCGATAGTTTTTTTTTATATCGTAACGAGAAAATGTTAGTTCTAGATAATTACAATTTTTAAATTTTTGTTTGAATACGCGACTGGATCGCACGTATACTTGAACTTATTTTCAAGTTGCTTATGCAAAATCTCAAAAATATTATATGTGTATTGTATATAATTATTATTTAAATATGCTAAACAAAATTTCAAAAGGATGAAATATTTGTTATTAATTGCTTAGATCCCTTAGCTATTGTTTGAGCTATAGATAAAAAAAGATGTCATTTGATTGCTTGGACAAATTGGATTTGTATGAAAAAAAAAACTAAACTAACTGAATTGCATTTGCGGTACATACTCGTATATAGTCCGGTCAAATTAGACATTGGCCCTTGCATAAATTCCCAACAAGCTGAAAATTGTCATGGACGTTAAAAATATCATTATAGTTATATTGTCAAAAGTCCCCAAAGATCCCATGTTTGGAAAAAAATGTATTCAAGGTTGAATGTCGAAAATATCAGTTTTTCGCATATATCTCTGAAACGGTAAATGCTATCGAAAAGTATTTCACACAAACTTTGTATATCATGTTATCTGCCATAAAAAAGGCAGAAGTCGCAATATCTTGCAACTGATGTGTTATATGTTAAAAAGTGTGATAATATTTCCTATACGGAATATTTAAATCTACAGAAAACGTATAAAATATTTTCCGAAAAATTCGTCATTTAAGAGTAACGAGCCAAAAACCGGTATTTAGACTTTTGGTATTTATAAATATATTAAATTAAATAATGATATCATAAAAACTATGGCTTCTAGAAAAACTGTCAATGTATGCTTATAGAAGGTTGAATAATATGTAAATGTTGTTAATACAATTTTTCGATTAGGCTTACAGTTTAAAAGATATATGGCAAAAACGGGGTTTCTTGACATTTGACACTATTGAAGTCACAATGTCTAAAGCCTTATCACTCGTATGGAAAAAAGTATAATCATTTTTTTTGAGGAAAATATTATGATCTTTAAACTGAGCGCAAGAACTTTTTTTGAACTTTTTGTCAAAGTTTAAAGAAAATTATATCTTTAAAACAAAACAAATAATAATGTTTTCTTGTATGGGGTCACATAATGTACAAACTTTGCATTTAGATGTTTTCAAAAATTTGATCTGTTTAGGAGTTATACGTGAAAAACTGCCAGTTTCGACATTTAACGTTCTTTAAAATGTCGATATTTTCTGAACGGTGAGTCTTAGGAAAAAATTGTCTCGACCTTTTTAATGGCAGATAACATGATCTACAAAGTTTGTATGAAATACTTTTCGATAGCATTTAGCATTTCATGTTTTCCAAACATGAGATCTTTGAGGACTTTGGACAATATCATTATAATGATATTTTAACGTCCATGCCAATTTTCAACATGTTGGGAATTTATGAAAATTTACCACTATTTTTTTTTAGCTAAATTGACCGGGCTAATAGGCTATAACGTGGCTAGAAATTGATGGCATAAATTATTTGTTAGATACAAACAAGCTGTTACAGACTTAACTACATAAATTCACCTACTTTTTGTTAAAAGATGAAAAGTGATAAAATAAATGTATTTCGTTAGCTATAGCTTAGAGGTAAGTAAGTAGGTACACGAACAAAAAATAATGACACAATTTTGTAAAAAAAAAATTAAAAATCCGGTATTTTCCGGTTTTATTATGTTCTTAACTACAATTTTATCAAACATTTATTTTAGTTAGGAATTGGACATAGGTAACAAGCTTAGTTTAAGTAAAATCTAAGAATCTTCTGATAAAATTGAAAAAAAACAACAAATTTAAGTTGTTCATAAATACTATATCTTATCACAAAAAGTCGAAATCTTGACTTGAAGGACAATAATGTTTCAACTCCGATTAAAATGAAAACAACTATTTTTAAAATTACGAAAGTTATTCTAAAAAAAAACACTTTCTCTGAATTAAATCATTACTTACTAGCCTGAGACAGCACAAGATTTTTTAGTTTTTTTTTTTTTTAACTAATTATTTCATAATCATTTGCATACAAATCTAAATCAGTTTATTACTAAGAAAGTCGAAAATAAAAAAAAGAAAAACATTCTATTTAAGTAATTACTTTGTTCACATTTGTGGCTTCTAACCTTTAGGCCCTCATATAAAATGGGATATTCCCAAACAAAAATGTGCCATCTAAAAGGTCAGTAATTGATCAAAAAAGGTCAACTAGTTTCAGAAATTGGTCAGCCATAGAAAATTTGTAATCAATGGTTAAAATTTTTCAAGGTCACCAACAATTTTTGGAACCTCATTTATGGGATATTCGCAAGAAAAGTGTACCATTCGAAAGGCCACCGACTTGCGATAAAAGGTCAGCTAGTTTCAGTAATTGTCAGCCAAAATAAAGTTATATACAATTTTTCTTAAAAATGAATTAGACACATTTAGTTTGTAAATTAAGTATTCAAAAAGTAGGTACACCATACAATTGATGATTACTTAACACGTTTATGGCGCTATGATTTCAAAATAAATTGTATTCTGTTGTTAATGCTAGATGCATGGACAGATTTGATTCAAATTTGGTATTTAAAGCTAAATGAGATATTCGAATTTGTCCTTTAGCGGGTAGCTGACGTACAACGAAAACGACTCAACAGATTTTGAATAAACTTCAAATCTGAAATGAATAAAGTAATTTTAATTAAAAAGCATTGAAATTGTCTAAAACAGAAGGTCAACAGGGTTTTGACGTCTTTTTTTACTGAATTTGTTGGTTATTTCCGCATAGCTATCACGTTAACTTCTAAGGTTACCTTGTACACGGGTGCTTTTAAAAAGTAGATGCATACTCATCATATTGAATTCAAAATATAATTTTTAACGGTGTACATTCCATACGACTTTTTTTTAATCTTCGAATTTCCCTGAAACGGCTTCACTAATTTTGATTAAATTTGTATACAGTCGCCTCTGGAAAGTATTAGGATTCCGTAGCAATATTTTAGAAACGAATAGTATTTGACTAAAAAAAATTTGTTACATTATCATTTTCATAATAGCCCAGTCATATTAGACACTGACCCGGACAACATTTTTTACAGGTATATTTTTTATTGGAAATGTTCAGAACAGCGTCCTTAATCAACTGTTAAAAGTCCCAAGCAATCCGCGTTGGCGAAGGACAACAATCTTAAAAAAATGCAGCCATCTTGCACTCTTTGTTTGTGGCTATATCTCTGGAACTTGATGGCCTAGAAAGACCACTCAAGTGACAAATTGACGGGCTTATATTGGGGCGTATTCTTAGTCATTTTAGACCTGAGTCTAATTTAAACATATGTTTAGTTGAATTTTCGGACGCTGATTCTATTTTTTTAAGTTTAGCATTTCAAAATATTTGAAACTATTTGTATAGTATGCCAAGTTAATAATCTTATAAAAATATAAAACCAACAATTTGTAATTAAAATCGGTCTGTATACATTGAGCAAAAATTGTCTTAAACTGTAGTTTAGTTAAACCTGGGTCTATCTGCGGCTATGAATATGCCCCATTATGTTTCCACCATCCACTAAACCGAGAATTAGGTAATGAGATTTGTTTGGTGTTTCACCTGCACAAAAAGATCAAAAAGAGGATTATGGCAAAACATTCAAATGGTGTTTCATTTTTTTGATATGAAGTGGAAGTGAGATAGATAGTTTTGTTTACATTTTCATCTGTCAATAAACGAAAATCGCATTTAAATGGGTCGGTTCCACAATTATTCTCCGAAAAAAAAAGTTTTTTTGAAGAATTGTATGGTAAATCTTCGAGATTTCAAGGAGATTTGTGATAATGTTGCTAAATCTCGGTTTAGTGTCTGGAGAAAACGTAGTATTAGATAGCCAAAATCAGGAAAGTAAATACAAATTAGTTACAGGTATTGCATGGCTACTGTTTTGAATTGAATGAATTTAACAGAGTAAATTGTAGTGCAAATTCGAAAAAAATACCTCTATATTATGTAATGTATATCCCATTAATATATATTAAGAAGCTGAAATTTAGTGAACATGTTCAAAACATACCAACAATCATTTGTGGTATAAGTTACCAAAAAATCCTTCTTGGGATTAGACCACCATTTAAATAAAAAGTACCATCATCTGCATTTGTCGGCTCTTTGCTATTCTGGCTATCTAATTGTTCTAGAAAGACCATGCAAGCTTAAAATGGACAGACTTTGACTTCAAAATCAGCGAAGAATAGACAAAATTAGAAAACGGTGTTTTATAGCTACACTGATTTGGGTGCAACTACTAAAAAAGAGTAAAAATTGCAGTGCAAAATCGAAAAAATGCTCATGTCCAAGAAATATTTATTAAAAAGATGAAATTTTGTGGACATGTTCAGAACAGTACCAATAAAAAAAAAATCCCAAATAAAAAAAGCTAGGAGCAGTTTTTTAAGTACATTAATTCTGACAAACAAAAATAAAGGAACGCTAGAACATGTTATTATTAAAATGATAACAGAGAAAAATACAACGTTGGTCTAACGAAGAAAAAATGCGTGTTTTATTGTTAAAACTATTCGTAGTACAGTACGATTGTACACGCATACAAAATACAACATCTCGAAGTAGCTCTACGGCCTATAAGAAACTAAAGAAGAACTCTGCTGTGGATCAATTTTTGACATGCATTCGAGTCTCGAGTTGGATATTTAGGAGGAATATTGTGAAAAGAATTTTAAATTTTTTTCAGAGGCTGCCGTTGATCTCTACAATATCTGGAGACATAAAAGGGAACTATAAAACACTTCATTTGGGCAAACATGTATTACAATCATTACCTTCGTATTGAACGTATCTTCGCTGTCATTTTTGTCGATGTCTCCTGGTCAATTAAAACAACCACGACCGGATGGCGGAATAACCACATATTGCCATGCAGCTAAGATCACTTTGTAGGCAAACACAGCTACGCTCGCATTAATATTCGCAGTTGCATGATATAATTTTTAGAATATCCTCTGGAGCAGGATCAGCTATTGTAATTATTTGACTAACTTATGTCTGCGAAGTTTGTGTTCGTAAACCAAAAAAATTATGTTCTTAAAAATCAGGTGGGAACGCAGGGAGTTTTGGGGAATAATTTGATGCTAATTTTGACTTTATTCACACTACTCCGTAAAAATTCATATGTAATTACATTTTTATACTAATTTTACAATTTTCTTTTGTCTGAAATTCATCCAGTCTTGAATTTTATTTTCCAAAGAACTGTTTTTAACGGTAGGTATACATTCCAGAGAACTGTTTTTTTAATCTTCAAATTTCCCTGAAACAGCTTAACTAATTTTGATTAAATTTGTGTGCAGTAGCCCCTGGAAAGTGTGAGCATTCCGTACCAATATTTTATAAACGAATACCATTTAAAAGTACAAGTGACCTTAACTCCAGAAATTATTGTGTTTCGCCCAAGGAATAACAGTGGGCTCTTCAGTCAGTCTGTTATAGCCTACTAAGACACAAATTTTGGTCAAAGTTTACCGACTCTTATAAAAATCACAGCAAAAAGATACTATGTGAATTTTATTATTCTAGGGGAATTTGTTTAAATTCGTGCACCTAGAAAATATATACCCGTGGTCAGGCTTTTTATAATAAGAAGATGAAGAATTTTAAATATTAGAATATTGAAACTACTTCTGTTTTAAGTGGAGTGAATGAATAAAATTCAATTAAAAAGTACAAGTGACCTCAACTCCAGAAATTATTGTGTTTCGCCCAAGGTATAACAGTGGGCTCTTCAGTCAGTCTGTTATACCCTACTAAGACACAAATTTTGGTCGATGTTTACCGACTCTTATAAAAATCACAGCAAAAAGATACTGTGAATTTTATTATTCTAGGGGAATTTGTTTAAATTCGTGCACCTAGAAAATAAATACCCGTGGTCAGGTTTTTTTATAATAAGAAGATGAAGAAATTTAAATATTAAAATATTGAAATTAATTCTGTTTTAAGTGAATGAATAAAATTCAATTAAAAAGAACAAGTGACCTCAACTCCAGAAATTATTATGTTTCTCCCAAGGTATAACAGTGGGCTCTTCAATCAGTCTGTTATACCCTACTAAGACACAAATTTTGGTCGATGTTTACCGACTCTTATAAAAATCACAGCAAAAAGATTATGTGAATTTTATTATTCTAGGCGAATTTGTTTTAATTCGTGCACCTAGAAAATAAATACGCGTGGTCAGATTTTTTAAAATAAGAAGATGAAGAAATTTAAATATTAAAATATTGAAATTACTTCTGTTTTAAGTGGAGTGAATGAATAAAATTCAATTAAAAAGTACAAGTGACCTCAACTCCAGAAATTATTGTGTTTCGCCCAAGGTATAACAGTGGGCTCTTCAGTCAGTCTGTTACACCCTACTAAGACATACATTTTGGTCGATGTATTTATTTTCTAGGTGCACGAATTAAAACAAATTCGCCTAGAATAATAAAATTCACATAATCTTTTTGCTGTGATTTTTATAAGAGTCGGTAAACATCGACCAAAATTTGTGTCTTAGTAGGGTATAACAGACTGACTGAAGAGCCCACTGTTATACCTTGGGAGAAACATAATAATTTCTGGAGTTGAGGTCACTTGTTCTTTTTAATTGAATTTTATTCATTCACTTAAAACAGAATTAATTTCAATATTTTAATATTTAAATTTCTTCATCTTCTTATTATAAAAAAACCTGACCACGGGTATTTATTTTCTAGGTGCACGAATTTAAACAAATTCCCCTAGAATAATAAAATTCACAGTATCTTTTTGCTGTGATTTTTATAAGAGTCGGTAAACATCGACCAAAATTTGTGTCTTAGTAGGGTATAACAGACTGACTGAAGAGCCCACTGTTATACCTTGGGCGAAACACAATAATTTCTGGAGTTGAGGTCACTTGTACTTTTTAATTGAATTTTATTCATTCACTCCACTTAAAACAGAAGTAGTTTCAATATTCTAATATTTAAAATTCTTCATCTTCTTATTATAAAAAGCCTGACCACGGGTATATATTTTCTAGGTGCACGAATTTAAACAAATTCCCCTAGAATAATAAAATTCACATAGTATCTTTTTGCTGTGATTTTTATAAGAATAGGTAAACATCGACCAAAATTCGTGTCTTAGTAGGGTATAACAGACTGACTGAAGAGCCTACTTTTATACCTTGGGCGAAACACAATAATTTCTGGAGTTCAGGTCACTTGTACTTTTTAATTGAATTTTATTCATTCTCTCCACTTAAAACAGAAGTAATTTCAATATTTTAATATTTAAATTTCTTCATCTTCTTATTATAAACGAATACCTATATTTCATTAAAAAAATGTTTTTAATAACTTCGTAAATTTTGATAATATAATAACTAAGATCGAGTTCGTAATCTTCTGTCTAACTTATATCTGCAAACTTTGTGTTCGTAAAAAAAATTTAAATCTGACTTAAACAGGCCTGCAAAACAAATTGCATTCGTAAACATCAAAAGTGTGTCCAGTCGGGCAGTTTGTGCCGAAAAAAAAACATTCTGCTGAAAAAAAGTAATCTGCTGAAAAAAAATTAAAATTAAAAAAAGGAAAAAAAAAAAATGTATGTAGGTAGATATATATGTATAGGTAAATGAAATGGCGTCGAAACGATTGTCTATCATAGAATAGTGTTTTTTTTTTATGAATTATTACAATTTCATGGCTGCCACACCAATCATCATATTCCTTTCAGTGGTGCTTAGTCTTTATGTTTAATTTTAATTTATAAATTAGTGCCGTCAATTGGAATCAAACCTAGACCAGCTACCTCTGAGGCCTATGCACTACGCATTGCGCAACCGAGGTCACCTGATCATACCCATCCAATATAATGTTTTTTCTTTATAAATTGCATATTGAGACAACTAGCAAAAAATACGAGCTACTATAATTACGACAGTTAATATTTTGGTAGAAAAAAAAAAATGTATAACGGTACCTTTCATAGAACCGATTTTTTGGTTTTCAAATTTCTCGTTAACGGCTACACCGATTTGAACCAAATTTTTTGTGTAAGAGGTCCTTTACAATTTTAACAATTTTGCCTACAAAATGTTTGAAAAAAATAATTTTGGATTTTTAAAAAAATATTAAAATTTTTTTTTTTAAAGTTCAATATATTAAAAATGGGTTCATTATTTTTTTTTTTTCAAATATTGTGAAAAATTGTATTTTATTAAATACTGAAAGTTGGCATACCAAATTTATTTTTTTTAAATTTTCAAGAATTTGTATATATAAACAAATTATAAAAAAAAACCGCTCTAACGATTTTTGTTTTTTTTTTTATAAATTCATATTAATCAAACAAATCAGATAGCATACTTTTTTTTTTGAGTTCTATCCGTTGTAGCTTTTGATATCATAATGTTATAGAACCACATTGTGAATTTTAAGCTACATTCAAGTTGTTAGTTACGATAGCAAGTTTGTGCGATCCAGTCGTGTCCATTTTTTTTTATCGCTTAATATTGAAATGCTGTATTTTGGAAACCATTCGGTCTACAGAGACGGTTTTAAGCTCAAATTGGAACAAAGTAGGTTACTTTGAAGACGTAGAATAATGTTTCTATTTTTTCTATTGTTATTGTTTATCTTCTTCTAATCAAAATGCCAGACCACGCGCAATTACAACAACTATATAGGTGCAAGAATTTAACCAAATTCCCCTGGAAATTATATAATTTGCATCACATCAGTGCAGCATATTTTATAAATACGTCGGAAGCCATCGACTAAAAATATGTGTCTAAGAAAGCCAACAACAATTCTTATTGAAGAGCCCAATTGTTGTTGTCAGAGAAAAACACATCTGCACTATAGGTCGCAAAAACCTTCCAAATTAATATTTCATATTAAAAAGTGCACTTAACAAAAAACAAAAACAATTTTTCTATTGTTATTGTTTATCTTCTTCTTAATTATCTTCTTCTTCCAAATAATATTTTGTGTTTGATATTTTCTTAATTTACTAAAAACTTTGATTTTGGATGCAAATTAAATTAAAATGGAAAGTTAAAAAAAAAAAATATTAAGTACATTGCAGTTTGTTGTAACGTTTGAGTTTGAATGTATTAGTGCTTCTTGAGTGGATTCTGATTTGAAATCAAGAATCGAATTTCTCTTCTCAGAATCGTCAAAAGCGTACTTTTTGTGCCAATGGAATGGTTTCAGAAGACTTCTGGACGCTTCTGGACGTTTCTGGACGTCCAATAAAAAACGGCATACGTTTTCGACCTTGAGCAGCGACCGCTTTATGGTCAAAAATCAAAAAACCGCGATTTTTCGCGCTTTTTCAGTTATTGTCGATTTAAGTCCTTAAAAAGTAATTATAATTAAAATTACTTTTTAAGAATTAAAATCGACAGTAACTGAAAAAACCGCGAAAAAATCACGTTTTTTTGATTTTAAGACCATGAATCGGTCGCTGCTCGAGGTCGGAAACTCATGCCGTTTTTCATTGGACGTCCCGAAGCGTCCAGAAGTCTTCTGAAACCATTCCATTGGCACACAAAGTACGCTTCTGACGATTCTGAGCAGAGAAATTCGATTCTTTATTTCAAATCAGAATCCACTCAAGAAGCACTAATACATTCAATCTCAAACGTCGTCACAACAAACTGCAATGTACTTCATGTTTTTTTTTTTTAACTTTCCATTTTAAATTAATTTGTTTTTTTTTTTTCAGGGCTACTGCCTCTTGCGAGGAAATGACAAATCCTCCAAGAGTATCACTTGTCACGAATAAGTGCTTCTCGTCTAGCCGTTCGGATTCGGCATACAATTGTAGGTCCCTTCCATTCCTGTCGACAGGCGCACACAGGAATGGTTGCGAGTTGTTAGTCACTAGGCCCTGGTTCTTCATGAGCCGTTGTGCTACCAAATATATTTATTTTTTTTTTTAATTTAATTTGCATCCAAAATCAAAGTTTTTAGTAAATTAAGAAAATATAAACACAAAATATTATTTGGAAGTTCGGAGTTGATACACTCGTGTTTTACATTTCAATTTTTGTGTGGTAGCAAATAATTTTTATTTGACGATTCACCTATACAGATACCAAACCTCAGAATTGAGTAGAAGCATCTTGGGCTGTTCCATTGGATTTCAGAATGAGTGAAACCTTGAGTGAAACCAATGGAAAATGGCATTAGGTTATTTACTAGGCCAACATCCTGAACAACTCAGCAAAAAATCAAAAATACCAAAATTGACGCATATGTGAATGTAGATAGTTACTGTACTTATTGCATTAAAATTAAAAAAAAAATAAATAAAAACGAACTTATTCCGTGCGCATTGCTTGAGCGTATATTCGCTCCAGAACGAGAACCGTTATTCCAGTTAAGAAACAGTAAAAGTAAAAAATATAGATAATTAAAAGTTCTATAACTTTTGTTACTTGAAAAAAGTTATTTAATATATTTTATAGAAAATTTAATTTTCTATAAGTTTGTACTTCAATTTTTATTTCAAAAATGCGCGAGCTATAAGCAAAAATCAAAATGAACATTAAAAACAAAATGGCGGCCAAATGACTCCAGGTTCAGTTTGGCAAAATGTGGTTTTAGACTCGTGAACCAATACCGTATCGAATAGTGAAGTCAAACCTGACCTCGGATTTAGGTCCCAGTGAAAGTCTAACTTGACCGTACTAATATGGGTAAACAATAACTTACAAATGAACCAAATACAATAACTGCAACATCAGCACATTTGGGTCAACAACCTACAAATGCACTAAATGCAATAAAATCAGCACATTTCGGTCAACAACATCAACAACCAACAAATGCAATGTCAACAACAAATCAATATAAAAGCAAAGACATTGGGGCATATTCATAGTCGCAGATAGACCCAGGTTTAACTAAACTATAGTTTAAGACAATTTTGGCTCAATGAATACAGACCGATTTTAATTACAAATTGTTGGTTTTATATTTTTATAAGATAATTAACTTGGTATTCTACACAAATAGCTTCACATATTTTGAAATGATAACCTTAAAAAAATAGAATCAACTTCCGAAAATTCATTTAAAGCTATTTTTAACTTAGACCCAGGTCTAAAATGACTATGAATATGTCCCATTGAAACGCAGCGAGGCCCAATAATACGGATACTACCTGGATAGTTGCAGCGACGCTTGGACGGCGGACTATCTTGGTGTTTTTCTTTTTTTGATTTATATTTCATTTTTAATTCAATAAAGCGTAAGAGACCTGTGGCCCAATTTAAATAAAAGAAAAATATTTTTTTTTATTTCGTTGGCGGCTACATAAAATATCAGTCGCGCAGTCGGTTGTCCTCTATGATAAAAATTATATGATAGTGAAACGAAACGAAAAATAAAAATCTCAGTGTTTTGTTTTAGAAAAAAACTTTTCAATAAAAAACAAATACCACGGATTATCCAAGTGAAAATTGTGATTATAATAAAGTGACTTTAAGAATCTAATAATCGCATCCAAAAACAAAAACCACAGATTATCATAGCGAAAAATGTGATTAATAAAATGACTTTAAGAATCTAACAATCGCATCCAAAAACAAAAACGAAAATGGCTCAACCCACAATAGAACAATGCTTGATAACACTGACTGGAATTCTAAACAGTCAGAATACAGTGCAAAACATGAGAGTTACAATAGAAAAACGGTTAAAATACATAGAAACATTTACGGGAAAACAAGATACTTTACCTTCTTTCATAGCGACGGTAGACCAAATTCTAGAAGAATTTGGAGCGGTAAACCATAACGAAGTGTTTGCTGTAGTATACAACGAACAAATTGGAGGAATTGCAAAAAACTTTCTGGCAATTGAAGCACCAGCATCGTGGGAGCAATGCAAGCAAAAACTTAAAATACATTTACGGCCGACAAAAGACGAAGCAACAATCTTGAAAAACATCAATAGTATAAAGGTATATACGATAGTATAAGCCAACTACTATAGATAAAGTCCAAAATATTATTAATTATACAACAGAATGTGCAACGTTCAATCAAAATGGTTTAGAAATAAATAATTGTTTAAATAGTGTATACATACATACATACATACATGCTTAAAATAAAAGATGTAAAAGCAGGAGCATTAGCTGCAGAAATTCACAATGAATACAATTTATCAAAAATAAGACAAATTTTGTCAGGATGAATACAATTTACGATTAGAAAAAACACATACCTTTGAACCTAGAAATCAATATCAAAATACAACTTCTCAAAATTTTCAAAATAACAGACACAATTACACTAATCAAAATTTTAACAAAAACAACAATTACACTAACCAAAACCCTTTTAGAAACAATAATCACACTTATCAAAAACCTTTTAATAGAAACAATAACTATACGAATCAAAATCAAGTTAATAGAAACAATAACACTTATCAAAATCAACCTAATGGGAATAGCCCGACAGGACAAATAAGAAATAATAATGCATCAGGCCAAGCTAGAAATAATTGATATAATAACAATCCCCAAAACTTTCAAAACTTAGGTCAACTTAGATCAAGACAGGCAAGAATAGAACCCATGGAAGCAGATTATTTAAGTAACAGAGAAGAAACTAACCAAATAGAGAATCACGAGTTTTTTTTTATCAACTAGCCTCAGACAAAAGAAAAATATGCATACAGTTAACTTTTCAAATTATAGATTATATTGCTTTAATTGATACAGGATCTACCATTAGCCTTTTAAACTCAACTAGAGTTCCTTCAAATCTTTACGAATACATAAACGATACACCAATTCAAATAAATACTATTCATGGTACTGTTAACGAAACGGCACAAGTAAAAACAAAATGTCCAACACATTTTGATCAACCTTGCAATGCAAGAATGAAATGGACAAAGGTAGCATTATATAAACCTTATGATTTCCTTATAAGAACGAATTGGATAAGGAACAATGCAAAAACTATTGATTTAAAAAGTGAAGAAATTATTTTAATGAATGACAGGCATCTTCCATTCTTAACCATATTACTTGATGTCTTGATGAAGTTAATGTGTTGGAAATAAGCGAAGTTTGCAACGTTCAAACAAATCATCTCAATGAATTAGAACAAAAATCGGTAGAAAAACTTTTAAATAGATATACAAAATTTATTTTCAAAGAAGGAGATCAATTAACAATCACTAGTACAGTAGTTCTCTTTGGCTCTTTGGTTGTGGTTTTGTGATAAGGGGAAGACTTAGGCAAGAAGTCTTGGGCTTACGAAGTGTAAGCGAGCGCCTGGTCACGATCCGCATCAAAGGCAAATTTAAGAACATTTCGCTGATCTGTGTTCACGACCCCCATGAAAGGAGAGAGGACTCAACCAAAGAAGCATTCTACGATCCCCTGGAGACAACGTATGATATGTGCCCGAAGTACGACGTGAAGATCATTCTTGGTGACTTCAACGCAAGATTCGGAAAGGAGGGCATCTTTGGTTCGATAGTCGGAGGACACAGCCTACACGACGAAACTTCCGGCAACGGACACAGGCTGGCAGACTTTGCGGCGGGGCGAAATGTCATCATCTCAAGCACCTACTTCCCACACCTCAATATACACAAGGGGACTTGGCGGTCGCGTGATCAAGTAACCGTCAACCAAATCGACCACGTTGCAATAGACGCGAGACATGCTTCCAGTATCTTGGACGTCCGAACGTTCCGAGGGGCCAACATTGACTCGGATCACTACCTGGTGGTAGCTAGACTACGTATGCGGATATCCATGACGCGACAACGCAGAGCAGATGCTGTGAAAAGATTCGATGTCGAGAAGCTTAAATCGCAAGAGACTGCCAGACTGCCAGAACTTTTGCAGACCACGTAACTCTTAATCTCTCAGGAGGTCCGCCACCAGCATCAAGTGCAGAGGACCAGTGGGAACACTGTCAACAAGCCATTAGAAGTGCCGCCTCTGATGTGCTGGGTTTCACTAGGCGAATACAACGAAACCCCTGGTTCGATGAAGAGTGCCGGCTAGCGCATGCAGCTAAGGACGAGGCCTACCAGGCAATGCTGCAGACTCGAACAAGAGCTGCTGAGAGAGTGGCCCGGGAGCTCTACGGGCTGAAACGAAAAGAGGAATGCCGACTTCTCAGGAGGAAAAAGAGAGAGCACGAGAAGCGGGCGGTAGAGTCTATTGAGGGTTGTAGCGGTAGGGGAGATGTTCGAAAATTTTATCAGAGGGTGAAGCGATCCACCCAAGGATTCAAGGCTAGAACGGAAGCCTGCCGAGATGAGAGTAGGAATATGGTAGTAGACACACAGTCAGTGCTGAGGATCTGGAAAGAACACTTCTATAGACTGCTTAATGGCGAAGACAGCCAAGATGCCGCTAATAGGCAGAACGCTCCATTCAACTTGGACGATGATGGCCAAGAGTTCCGTCCACCCGACCTAACCGAAGTTCGGCTGGCGATATCCAAACTTAAGTCGTACAAGGCTGCAGGTGCGGATGGCTTACAAGCCGAACTATTTAAATCAGCGGGAGATGAATTGGCTAGGAGCATACACCAGCTCATCTGCAAAATTTGGTCGGAGGAAAGTATGCCCGATGAATGGAACCTCGGTATAGTGTGCCCCATCCATAAAAAGGGAGATGTTCTGAAATGTACCAACTACAGAGGAATTAGTCTCCTAAACGTCGCTTATAAAATCTTACCGGCCATCCTGTGTGACCGCTTAAAACCTTTTGTCAACGATCTGATCGGCCCTTATCAGTGCGGTTTTAGGCCAGGCAAGTCAACCGTCGATCAAATGTTCACACTCCGACAGATTTTAGAAAAATCCCGGGAATTCCAGATCGATACACACCACCTTTTTATCGATTTTAAAGTCGCGTATGATAGCGTGAAAAGGGACGAATTATACAGAGCCATATCGAGTCTCGGCATCCCTGCCAAACTCGTCCGCTTGTGCAGGATGACGATGGAGAAATCTCGCTGCTCCGTCAAAATTGGTAAGAACACCACAGATTCCTTTGATGTTGAGAAAGGATTGAGGCAAGGCGACGCGTTATCATGCAACCTATTCAACATCGTTCTTGAAGCCATTGTACGCAACGCACATGTCAACACCAGCGGTACAATCTATCAAAAGTCCGTTCAATTGCTTCCATATGCGGATGACATAGACGTTGTCGGCAGAACGAAGCGAGCTGTGGCAGGGGCATTTGCGAGCATTGATTCGTAGGCGGCTAAAATGGGATTGACGGTTAATGAGGACAAGACGAAGTATATGCTGTCATCGAGAGAGGAATCTCAACATCGTCGACTCGGGCAAAATATCACGATGGACAGATATAACTTCGAAGTTGTCAAGGACTTTGTCTACCTGGGCTCCACTATTACATCGCAGAATGACATCAGTGCAGAGATCAAGCGAAGAATTACTCTTGCCAACCGCTGTTTCTTCGGTCTAAGAAGGCATTTAAGTAGTAAGGCCCTCTCTCAGAGAACCAAGGAGACTTTATACAAAACCCTAATCATCCCGGTCCTACTTTATGGGTCAGAAGCATGGACACTGAAAGATTCGGATAAAAATCTGCTAGGGTGCTTTGAGAGGAAGATTCTTCGTGTGATTTTCGGTCCGGTGTGTATCGAAGGAGTATGGAGGAGAAGATTCAACGACGAGCTATACGGGCTATACAGCGACGTTGACCTGCTCAAAAAGCTGAAAATACAGCGGCTGAAATGGCTGGGGCACGTGGAGCGTATGGACAGCAACGCACCTGCCCGACGAGTCTTCGAATCCAACCCCGATGGGGTACGCAGCAGAGTAAGAACCCGTATCAGGTGGCACAATCAAGTGAATGACGACATCAAAGCACTCGGTGTGCGCAATTGGAAGCGGCTAGCTAGGGACAGAGCTGGCTGGAGGAGTTTGTTAGTTGAGGCCGAAGCCCATCCTGGGCTGTGAGCGCCATCAAAAGTAAAAGTAAGTAAGTACAGTAGTTCATGAGATAAAAACTACTACAGACCAACAAATTAACTCTAAATTATATAGGTATCCACCAAAACACAAAGGCAAATGGAAGAAATAGAGAAACAAGGAATCATTCGAAAGAGTAACAGTCGTTATAGCTCACCAATATTTGTTTTTCCGGAAAAACTTGACAGTACAGGAATACAAAAGTATAGGATAGTAGTAGATAACAGAGAGTTTAACCAAGTTACCGTAGATGATAAATAGCCAATACCCAATACATACAGTAGATTGGATAAATTAGGAAAATCGCAATACTTCAGCACATTCAGCAAATCTCGCAAAAGGTTACCACCAGATCTTAGTTGCGGCAGAAGACATTAAAAAGACAGCTTTCGTGACTCCAGCTGGTCTTTATGAATACGTCAGGATGCCATTCGGTTTAAAGAATGCACCTGCGACGTTTCAAAGACTAATGAATGATATTTTACGCGATTATATGAATAAAATATGCGTAGTCTACTTAGACGATATATTAATTTTCTCTACAACCTGAAAAGAACATATGCATTCACTAGAAAAAAATATTTAGAAAATCACAAGATCATAACCTTAAAATACAAGCAGATAAGTGTAGCTTTATGAAACGAGATACTGAATTTCTGGGTCATATTTTGACTAAGGAAGGGATTAAACCAAATCCAAACAAAGTAAAAGAAATTCATAACTTAAAGATACCAAAAACAGAGAAACAACTTAAAGGTTTCCTAGGGATGACAGGGTACTATAGGAAATCCGTCAGGGATTATGCTAAGATTGCTTACCCAATGATTAGATATTTAAAGAAAGGCGAAACAATTAATATTAAAGACCCTCAATATATTTCAGCATTTGAAAATCTTAAAGACTTAATAACTTCACACCCAATTTCAAAATATCCTGAATATGACAAACCCTTTGTAGTAACAACAGACGCAAGCAATTATGCCATTGGCGCTGTCCTATCTCAAAGTGGGCGACCTATATGCTTCGTATCCAGAACCCTTAATAAACACGAACAAAAGTACAGTGTAACAGATAAGGAGTTCCTGGCAATTGTCTACTCAGTCAACTATTTTCGACCATATTTATATGGAAATCATTTTAAAATTATAACTGATCATATCCCAATAAAAAATCTAAATAGTAAATATAAGGGAAAAGAAATTTCTGAACGGAACCAAAGATGGCTTTTGAAACTTCAAGAGTATAATTTTGAAATCGAATATTTGAAGGGGAAGGAGAACAAAGTTGAAGATTTCCTTAGTAGGTTAGAAAATACACCTACATAAGATTAATGAGGATAATGATTCAGAATCTAATATGGAGCTTACAGAAACAATTTATTCAGTCGAGGAACAACATTTATATCATATAGACATAAAAGAAGAAACTGTTAACAAATATAAAACGCAATTAATCTTAACCTGTAGTATAATAACAAACGAAATATAAATATTACATGAACGTAGAAATATAACGGGTGATTTTTTTGAGGTTAGGATTTTCATGCATTAGTATTTGACAGATCACGCGGGATTTCAGACATGGTGTCAAAGAGAAAGATGCTCAGTATGCTTTGACATTTCATCATGAATAGACTTACTAACGAGCAACGCTTGCAAATCATTGAATTTTATTACCAAAATCAGTGTTCGGTTCGAAATGTGTTTCGCGCCTTACGTCCGATTTATGGTCGGCATTTCGGCCGGAATAGCCCGAATTTCTTCGGAAATGTTGTCTTCCAAAGCTGGAATAGTTGCTGGCTTATTTGTGTAGACTTTAGACTTGACGTAGCCCCACAAAAAATAGTCTAAAGGCGTCAAATCGCATGATCTTGGTGGCCAACTTACCGGTCCATTCCTTGAGATGAATTGTTCTCCGAAGTTTTCCCTCAAAATGGCCATAGAATCGCGAGCTGTGTGGCATGTAGCGCCATCTTGTTGAAACCACATGTCAACCAAGTTCAGTTCTTCCATTTTTGGCAACAAAAAGTTTGTTAGCATTGAACGATAGCGATCGCCATTCACCTCACTTGGTCGATTATGTAGACCATAAATCGGACGTAAAGCGCGAAACACATTTCGAACCGAACACTGATTTTGGTAATAAAATTCAATGATTTGCAAGCGTTGCTCGTTAGTAAGTCTATTCATGATGAAATGTCAAAGCATACTGAGCATCTTTCTCTTTGACACCATGTCTGAAATCCCGCGTGATCTGTCAAATACTAATGCATGAAAATCCTAACCTCAAAAAAATCACCCGTTATATCATAATCCTCTGGAACTTACTTTATTTTTGATGGCGCTCACAGCCCAGGATGGGCTTCGGCCTCAACTAACAAGCCCCTCCAGCCAGCTCTGTCCCTAGCTAGCCGCTTCCAGTTGCGCACACCGAGTGCTTTGATGTCGTCATTCACTTGATTGCGCCACCTGTTACGGGTTCTTCCTCTGCTGCGTACCCCATCGGGGTTGGATTCGAAGACTCGTCGGGCAGGTGCGTTGCTGTCCATACGCTCCACGTGCCCCAGCCATTTCAGCCGCTGTATTTTCAGCTTTTTGAGCAGGTCAACGTCGCTGTATAGCCCGTATAGCTCGTCGTTGAATCTTCTCCTCCATACTCCTTCGATACACACCGGACCGAAAATCACACGAAGAATCTTCCTCTCAAAGCACCCTAGCAGATTTTTATCCGAATCTTTCAGTGTCCATGCTTCTGACCCATAAAGTAGGACCGGGATGATTAGGGTTTTGTATAAAGTCTCCTTGGTTCTCTGAGAGAGGGCCTTACTACTTAAATGCCTTCTTAGACCGAAGAAACAGCGGTTGGCAAGAGTAATTCTTCGCTTGATCTCTGCACTGATGTCATTCTGCGATGTAATAGTGGAGCCCAGGTAGACAAAGTCCTTGACAACTTCGAAGTTATATCTGTCCATCGTGATATTTTGCCCGAGTCGACGATGTTGAGATTCCTCTCTCGATGACAGCATATACTTCGTCTTGTCCTCATTAACCGTCAATCCCATTTTAGCCGCCTACGAATCAATGCTCGCAAATGCCCCTGCCACAGCTCGCTTCGTTCTGCCGACAACGTCTATGTCATCCGCATATGGAAGCAATTGAACGGACTTTTGATAGATTGTACCGCTGGTGTTGACATGTGCGTTGCGTACAATGGCTTCAAGAACGATGTTGAATAGGTTGCATGATAACGCGTCGCCTTGCCTCAATCCTTTCTCAACATCAAAGGAATCTGTGGTGTTCTTACCAATTTTGACGGAGCAGCGAGATTTCTCCATCGTCATCCTGCACAAGCGGACGAGTTTGGCAGGGATGCCGAGACTCGATATGGCTCTGTATAATTCGTCCCTTTTCACGCTATCATACGCGACTTTAAAATCGATAAAAAGGTGGTGTGTATCGATCTGGAATTCCCGGGATTTTTCTAAAATCTGTCGGAGTGTGAACATTTGATCGACGGTTGACTTGCCTGGCCTAAAACCGCACTGATAAGGGCCGATCAGATCGTTGACAAAAGGTTTTAAGCGGTCACACAGGATGGCCGATAAGATTTTATAAGCGACGTTTAGGAGACTAATTCCTCTGTAGTTGGTACATTTCAGAACATCTCCCTTTTTATGGATGGGGCACACTATACCGAGGTTCCATTCATCGGGCATACTTTCCTCCGACCAAATTTTGCAGATGAGCTGGTGTATGCTCCTAGCCAATTCATCTCCCGCTGATTTAAATAGTTCGGCTTGTAAGCCATCCGCACCTGCAGCCTTGTACGACTTAAGTTTGGATATCGCCAGCCGAACTTCGGTTAGGTCGGGTGGACGGAACTCTTGGCCATCATCGTCCAAGTTGAATGGAGCGTTCTGCCTATTAGCGGCATCTTGGCTGTCTTCGCCATTAAGCAGTCTATAGAAGTGTTCTTTCCAGATCCTCAGCACTGACTGTGTGTCTACTACCATATTCCTACTCTCATCTCGGCAGGCTTCCGTTCTAGCCTTGAATCCTTGGGTGGATCGCTTCACCCTCTGATAAAATTTTCGAACATCTCCCCTACCGCTACAACCCTCAATAGACTCTACCGCCCGCTTCTCGTGCTCTCTCTTTTTCCTCCTGAGAAGTCGGCATTCCTCTTTTCGTTTCAGCCCGTAGAGCTCCCGGGCCACTCTCTCAGCAGCTCTTGTTCGAGTCTGCAGCATTGCCTGGTAGGCCTCGTCCTTAGCTGCAT
Source organism: Melangyna quadrimaculata (assembly GCA_949320155.1). Taxonomy (NCBI): domain Eukaryota; kingdom Metazoa; phylum Arthropoda; class Insecta; order Diptera; family Syrphidae; genus Melangyna; species Melangyna quadrimaculata. The sequence goes on from OX439483.1 coordinate 215,104,343, forward strand.
GCGCTAGCCGGCACTCTTCATCGAACCAGGGGTTTCGTTGTATTCGCCTAGTGAAACCCAGCACATCAGAGGCGGCACTTCTAATGGCTTGTTGACAGTGTTCCCACTGGTCCTCTGCACTTGATGCTGGTGGCGGACCTCCTGAGAGATTAAGAGTTACGTGGTCTGCAAAAGTTCTGGCAGTCTCTTGCGATTTAAGCTTCTCGACATCGAATCTTTTCACAGCATCTGCTCTGCGTTGTCGCGTCATGGATATCCGCATACGTAGTCTAGCTACCACCAGGTAGTGATCCGAGTCAATGTTGGCCCCTCGGAACGTTCGGACGTCCAAGATACTGGAAGCATGTCTCGCGTCTATTGCAACGTGGTCGATTTGGTTGACGGTTACTTGATCACGCGACCGCCAAGTCCCCTTGTGTATATTGAGGTGTGGGAAGTAGGTGCTTGAGATGATGACATTTCGCCCCGCCGCAAAGTCTGCCAGCCTGTGTCCGTTGCCGGAAGATTCGTCGTGTAGGCTGTGTCCTCCGACTATCGAACCAAAGATGCCCTCCTTTCCGAATCTTGCGTTGAAGTCACCAAGAATGATCTTCACGTCGTACTTCGGGCACATATCATACGTTGTCTCCAAGAGATCGTAGAATGCTTCTTTGGTTGAGTCTTCTCTCCTTTCATGGGGGCGTGAACATAAATCAGCGAAATGTTCTTAAATTTGCCTTTGATGCGGATTGTGACTAGGCGCTCGCTTACACTTCGGAAGCCCAAGACTTCTTGCCTTAGTCTTCCCCTTATCACAAAACCACAACCAAAGAGCCGCTGACCCTGTTCCTTCAAGCACCCGCCGTAGTAGATGTCACACGTTTTCAGTCTCCGTACGCCCTCTCCATCCCATCGCACTTCCTGGATGGCTGTTACGTCAGCCTTTAGCCTGTCCAGGTTCTCCACTAATTGTTCGGCTGCACGTGTTCTGTATAAGGACAGGACGTTCCACGTGCAGCTCCGAAATTCATTGTCCTTGTTTCGTTTGCTGGGTCGTCAACTTTAAAATCATCCATATCCGAGGCTTGTTGTTGTTTCGGAACAACTTTTTTTTACGTGGTAGGGAAGTTACCCCGACCCGGAGGACCAGACCCTTCGTATAATTCCAAGGGTAGGGAGCCGGATAAACCGCTCCTTATAGGCCTGAGCTACAAATATGTCGTAGTAGCCCATATAAGGTGTTCACTAAGTAGTTCAACCTAACTGGAACTGTAGACGCCACCGTTGATTCCATCTAGAGAATTCGTCCGCTGCCGCCTCGATGAAAGGAGAAGTGCCTCAGTGGGAACACTCCTCCCCCCTCTCTCGTTGGCTGTCCCCAACAGCTTTCCACGGGGATTTAAACCCCGTCTGCAGCTGAGGTACTAGACACCCGATGTTCACCACGTGGAGGTGAGAGTAGGAGTTGGTAGACAGAGGTGGGTTTTGAGAAAAACCTGTGGACGCTTGTGTCCTCTTGAATGCACATAACTACCCTTTTGAACATCCTACCCTTTTGAACATAATCCTCTGGAAGGAGTTGACAAAATAAAAGATGTTCTAATTAGACTAACTAAGAAAGGAACAACAGGTATATATTTTGAGGTAGAAGATCATGACTATAATAAAGTTCAACAAGTTATAATTCAATTATTCTCCATGAAAGACAAAATTAAATTCATAAAATGTACTAAAAGAGCAGCCGAGATCAAAACAGAGGAGGAGGTTCATAAACAGATTTCTCTTTATCACACTAAAGAATCTATGCATAGTGGTATAACCGAAAAATACTACAAACTGAAAGATAAAATTTTTTTCCCAAACTTCAGGAGCAAATACAGTTAGTAATTAACAATTACAAAAAGTGTCAGGAAATAAAATTTGATAGGAATCCCATTAAACCAAAATATAACTTAACGGAAACCCCAAAACATAAAAATAAAATTAAACATCTAGATATATTTCCTCACAACAACAACATAAATGTTAAAAAAGGAGCCAAGTTCTTCTATATACAAAAACCTTTGCGTAACAAGTCAGCCGTAAAAAGTAGTGAGATCTAAAAGTACGCCAAGTTCTAAGTTTATTAATGTTAAATATCAAATATTTTATGTAGAGTTATATGGAAGAACCTTTAAAATATATCAGAGAAATCTATTATTTAATGATTACTGACTTAAATTGAGTTGGTTTACTTGGCAAGTTTTTTTTTATTACCTAATTACTCAATTTTGAAAAGAAAACTTGCCAAGTAAACTTACTCAATTTAAGTCAGTAATCATTAAATAAAAGAATTCTCTGATATATTTTAAGGTTCTTCCATATAACTCTACAGAAAATATTTGATATTTAAGAAGAACTTGGGTCCTTTTTTAACATTTATGTTTCTGTTGTGATTTCACTACTTTTTGCAAAGATTCTTTTTATCAGGAAAAGTGTGTGGATGAAACGCCCCTGCATAAAAAAGTTCATGATTTCAACTTTTTCTTTGCATACCCACGCCTGAAAACAAACTACCAAATTTCATAATCCTGCACAAATCGGAAGTCCTCTCAATATATTTAATATTAATTCTGTGAAAGTGGGTGGTTGCCATACCCACTGAATGTAAAATCTCAAAGTTTTAATTTCCCCTTTGCCTTCATGTCTCAAGTCCTATCGCTCTACCAAATTTCATCACTCTACGACAATCAGAAGTTCTCTACATAGTTGGTATCAATTCCGAGAATATGGGTGGGTGCCACGCCCCTGAATGGATTATTTAAAATTTTCCAATATTTCCTTTGTACTGACCACATGATCTACCACGTTACCAAATTTTATTATTCTGCAAAAATCAAAAGTGATCGATATAATTAATAACAATTCTGATAAAATGGGTAGATACCACGCCCCGTGAATGTTAAATATTAAATTTAAAAGTGTAGCCTATGTTTGCAGTTCAAGTTCTACCGCTCTACCAAATTTCATCATTCTGCGACAAACTGAAGTGCTCAATTTAATTGATATAAATTCTGCGAAAATGGGCAGATGCCACGCCCTCTGAATGCTAAATCTCAAATTTTAAAGTTTTGCATTTGCTTGCACCTTTAGCCCTACCGTTTTACCAAATTTGATCGTTCTACGACAATCAGAAGAGCTCTTCATAATTGATATAAATTCTTATTCAAATGGGCAGATGCCACGCCCCCTGAATGTAAAATCTCAAATTTTAAAATTTTTCCTTTGCCAGCACTTTAAGCCCTACCGTTGTACCAAATTCCATCGTTCCACGATAGTCAGAAGTGCTCCAAATAATTTATATCAATTCTATGAAAATGGGCGGATACCACGTCCCCTGAATGCAAAATCTCAAATTTTAAAAGTTTTCCTTTGCCCCCAGTTTAAGCCCTACCGCTTTACCGAATTTTATCAATCTACGACACTAAGAAGTGCTCTAAGTAATTTATATCAATTCTATAAAAATGGGCGGGTACCACGCCCCCTGAATGGAAAATCTTAATCCTTTGTAAACACCACAAGGCCTAGTGTTGTGCGAAATTGCAAGATTCTACGATGTCCGGAAATGCTCGATAATTTTGATGATCTGTCAGTGAGTCAGTCAGTCAGTCAGTTACGGTTTTTGCAAATTTTTCAGTCTTATATATTGGGAACCACTGACGCTAAAAAATTGAAATTTAATTTGGGTTGACTAAAGCTGGTGCGCTTAGCAAATACTGTGAGTTTGAAGTTTCTGCCTTTATTGGCACTGAAGTTAGAGGGGGGTCGAAAATCGCCTGAGTTTGATCATGTAAAAAGGGTGCAGTGCCAGAACTTGGCTGGGCACTGCCGTGCCCTTTGATATTGAGAAAAAAGCATTTTTAACGGTAATCGACAAACTGACAAAATTTGCAGTAGGGTATGTAATAACCGATCATGCGAGACCGAGACTTTTCTCGTCTCGTGACAAGCCCTAACGAAAGTTAAAAAAATTAATAAACTTAATGAAAAACGCGAAACATATTCAGAAGAAAGAAAAGTATGACCAATCAAAAATTGCAAAAATGTTCGACAAAAAGAACAACCTAGATATAAAATTAAAAATCTCAATAACGTTTACATTACGCATTAAAAATTAAGGATTTAGAAATTACTAATCAAACAAATACTATTTTACACATAATTAATCCAGAAGAAATTCTTAACACTATTGCACTCATACAAACAAACATAAAGCACTTAGAAATCAAAGACAAAAATATGATTTTTAAAGAAATAGAAACATTTATAGCTAAAATTAAATCAGTCACACCTAAAAGATTTAGAAGTGGTTTAATAAACATGCTAGGGACCATAGAAAGATGGCTCTTTGGAACCATGGATAGTAAACATAGGGAACAAATGTGGAACTATTTAAATAAAGCTGAAGAAAAGTTCGATAGTCGGAGGACACAGCCTACACGACGAAACTTCCGGCAACGGGCTGGCAGACTTTGCGGCGGGGCGAAATGTCATTATCTCAAGCACCTACTTCCCACACCTCAATATACACAAGGGGACTTGGCGGTCGCGTGATCAAGTAACCGTCAACCAAATCGACCACGTTGCGATAGACACGAGACATGCTTCCAGTATCCAGGAATATGGTAGTAGACACACAGTCAGTGCTGAGGATCTGGAAAGAACACTTCTCTAGACTGCTTAATGGCGAAGACAGCCAAGATGCCGCTAATAGGCAGAACGCTCCATTCAACTTGGACGATGATGGCCAAGAGTTCCGTCCACCCGACCTAACCGAAGTGCGGCTGGCGATATCCAAACTTAATTCGTACAAGGCTGCTGGTGCGGATGGCTTACAAGCCGAACTATTTAAATCAGCGGGAGATGAATTAGCGAGGAGCATACACCAGCTCATCTGCAAAATTTGGTCGGAGGAAAGTATGCCCGATGAATGGAACCTCGGTATAGTGTGCCCCATCCATAAAAAGGGAGATGTTCTGAAATGTATCAACTACAGAGATATTTTTCTCCTAAACGTCGCTTATAAAATCTTGTCGGCCATCCTGTGTGACCGCTTAAAACCTTTTGTCAACGATCTGATCTGCCCTTATCAGTGCGGTTTTAGGCCAGGCAAGTCAACCGTCGATCAAATGTTCACACTCCGACAGATTTTAGAAAAATCCCGGGAATTCCAGGTCGATACACACCACCTTTTTATCGATTTTAAAGTCGCGTATGATAGCGTGAAAAGGGACGAATTATACAGAGTCATGTCGAGTCTCGGCATCCCTGCCAAACTCGTCCGCCTGTGCAGGATGACGATGGAGAAATCTCGCTGCTCCGTCAAAATTGGTAAGAACACCACCGATTCCTCTGATGTTGAGAAAGGATTGAGGCAAGGCGACGCGTTATCATGCAACCTATTCAACATCGTTCTTGAAGCCATTGTACGCAACGCACATGTCAACACCAGCGGTACAATCTATCAAAAGTCCGTTCAATTGCTTCCATATGCGGATGACTAGACATTGTCGGCAGAACGAAGCGAGCTGTGGCAGGGGCATTTGCGAGCATTGATTCGTAGGCGGCTAAAATGGGATTGGCGGTTAATGAGGACAAAACGAAGTATATGCTGTCATCGAGAGAGGAATCTCAACATCGTCGACTCGGGCAAAATATCACGATGGACAGATATAACTTCGAAGTTGTCAAGGACTTTGTCTACCAGGGCTCCACTATTACATCGCAGAATGACATCAGTGCAGAGATCAAGCGAAGAATTACTCTTGCCAACCGCTGTTTCTTCGGTCTAAGAAGGCATTTAAGTAGTAAGGCCCCCTCTCAGAGAACCAAGGAGACTTTATACAAAACCCTAATCATCCCGGTCCTGCTTTATGGGTCAGAAGCATGGACACTGAAAGATTCGGATAAAAATCCCCTAGGGTGCTTTGAGAGGAAGATTCTTCGTGTGATTTTCGGTCCGGTGTGTATCGAACGAGTATGGAGGAGAAGATTCAACGACGACCTGTACGGGCTATACAGCGACGTTGACCTGGTCAAAAAGCTGAAAATACAGTGGCTGAGATGGCTGGGGCACGTGGAGCGTATGGACAGCAACGCACCTGCCCGACGAGTCTTCGAATCCAACCCCGATGGGGTACGCAGCAGAGGAAGAACTCGTAACAGGTGGCGCAATCAAGTGAATGACGACATCAAAGCACTCGGTGTGCGCAACTGGAAGCGGCTAGCTAGGGACAGAGCTGGCTGGAGGGGCTTGTTAGTTGAGGCCGAAGCCCATCCTGGGCTGTGAGCGCCATCAAAAGTAAAGTAAGTAAGTGAAGAAAACAGTCATAACGCAATTGATGCAGTAAATGAACAAATTAATTAAACAAACATTTCAACGAATCGATAGAAACATTAAAAATAATAATTTTAGGTGATAGAGAAAAAATACTTTATAATTATAACAAAATAAAAAATTCTATTTCAAAAATTGTACAAAATCAATTATTTTTAGATCAAATAACCAAATTAAGAGGTCCGTCAAGCTGCGTCGTCCACAACGCAATTTCCAAATTCTAGTGAAGCAGGAATTAATAGCTTTTTTGGAGCTAATTTAGTTAGTTCCCTAATCCGGGTGGAGCACTAAAATGCCTTCCCACTGAAACCCGTGGACGACCCAGCTTGACGTCAAGCTGCGTCGTCCACACCTATAAATACAAACAAATTCAAAACTCTAATGATGCAGGAATCAAGAGCTATTTTGAAGCTCATACATTATCGCAATCTTAAATTTAGTATTCCACGATTTCACCTAGAAAATAGTTACCGAATGTGCTTTAAATTGGAGACTTGCTGTATTTGACAATAGAAAAAATAAAACAAAATATTGTTCGACGTAGAATTATGTCATTTGAAAATATATCAAGTATTATCTATCTACTCCCATTGGTTTGGTTTTAACAGGGTAAAAACCTTTTTTTTTATTTTGTTGGCGGCTACATAAAATATCAGTCGCGGGGTTATGAATACCCTTAAAATGTTTTAAGATAGCACGAGCGATTAGGTAAGTAGGAGAGGATTTGAAAGTAGATACCAGTGCACATTGGTTTTGAATGTTGGCATATTGAAATGAGAGGGGAAAGTTGAGCCGGGTAAAGCATTCCACATTCGTGTGGTGCGACTGAAGAAAGAATCTCTGTACATTAAAGTACGTCCAAGTTGGGCTCGAGGGTATAGTGATGGGCATTCCTAGAAGCACGAGTATTACGGTTGAATTTTTAAGGGGAGGAATGCAACTGGCTATGTTTAGTTATCTTTATTTGTATATTTGTATTTATACATGTATACGAGTATTACTCATAGGTACTTTTGTGACTGTAAAAACATATTGTAAATATCTAAGATCAAAGTTTACGGCGACGCTGTGTCGCGTCGATCCCTTTTCATAGAAACAGTAAATGATCTCGCAGATTGTGTTTATGACACACATCTGCGAGCATTATGTTTTATGAGCAAGGGATGCGTCACATCGTCGTTATCCACGCTGAAACCTTGTAAATGTTAGTTTAGGATAATAACAAACTAGAGATAAGATAAGTTAAAAAAATGTATATACATATATGAAATCTAGGTATAAGAAATAATTGTAATGTAGATACAGTTTATTGGAATAAATGAGTTCAGTTTTAGACTTTAAAGTGTACGGGTGTTTCGTTTTCTTTGCTCGTGAGTTTCGGTGTCAGATTTTCATGGTGACCCCTAGTGTTTCTTTGGAACGCGAAATTAAAATTCGAAATTAAATTTGCCGTTTCAAATTAATTCGGTCGTTCTTTCTGTTAAAATTTTTAATATTGAAGACCTGTCCGAGGACCAACAGTATGGTAAGATTTGTATCGGTAGTAAATTTGATTCAACCCGAAATAAGGCAGTGTTGGATACTGCCGCATTAGTGCGAACATTTAAATTCGCTCTTCGTGAATTTAAAGATTGCTAGGACTTCCAAATTGGAGTCGGAACAAAACTTTCCCTTAGAAAGTCTAAGACTTTTGCTCAGAAAATTTGTGATGAGTATTTGCAAAGATGCAATGAGGATGAACTCACCAAATCATATTATTCACTTCAAAGTGAATATATGAATTTTTTATCTTCAGATGAAAAACTTTCACTGACATTCTCTTTCGTTACTGGCTTTTGATATACTCCAAGTGTTAAGCCCCCGAATGTTCGGGATCTTAATGATGATCTTGATCAAGGGTCATTATTTAATGGCAACGACTTTTGCAAGAGTGACAATAGTGAGTTAAAAGAAAGGTGGTGGAAAAATTTTTCATTTGAAACTCCACTTGCTACCCTCCCGGATGTTCCAGGAGAGCACGCAAACAATAAAAATGTTGTGATCCTAAATGATTCAATGGTGGTTAATGATCCACCAATATATAAAGAATTATGTTCTTCTAAAGAAAAACTGGATGTGATCCTTAGTGGTCAAACAGTGCTAGATGATCCTCTAATTTTCAAGGAAGTTTGTTCGTCTTAGGAAGAACTGGATGTGATCCTTAGTGATCCAACGGTATTAGACGATCAACCCATATGCAAAGAATTATGTTCTTCTAAACTGGATGTGATCCTGAGTGTTCGAACAGTGGTAGATGATCCTCTAATTCGCAAGAAAGTTTTTTCTTCTAAAGAAAAACTGCTGAAAAAAATGCTGCCTTGTTACAATAATAGACGTTCTAATTTAAAACAATCACATGGAATCCTGAGTGATCCAAATAATTTAAAGCCATTTTCAAGTCGCAAAGTATATTCAAGTTTTAGGGCGAGCTTGTGCAAGCAACTAACAAAAATGCTTGATAGGTACAAACAAATAAAATTGAAAACATATTTTAATCAAATAATTTTTTTTTCAGATTTTGAATTGCTTCTGGGTCGGCTTGCGATTTGCTCAGTCACGTGTAGGGCAAACCTTTCAAACAAAGTCAGTAGTTTGCATATTGACAGTAACAAGGAAGTTAATTAAAAGTTAAATTAAATAAATTTTCAAAAATTAATAATTTATCCGGGAAAAATAACACCATGTTGATCATTTTTTTTTTAATAAAATTTTCTGTGTCCTCGGAAAGGGGCAGGGAATCAAAGGCAATCTTTTGCATAATTGGCCTTTGTCGTATACTAGACGTAAGGACAAGCAATGAGATTTCGACAAGCGTGATTTACATTGTTTGTCCTTTTCCTAATAGTTTAATTTTTAAATACTTTGATATATTATGTATATAAAATATAAATATATATATTGAAAATGTGTATTCTATATGGTAACGATTATCGACAATTAAAAAACAAAATATTTTCTAGGAAATAAATGATTAACATATAATATGTTATAGAAATCTTATTAAAAAATTTAACGTATTAAATTAATGTAATTTAAATTTATTAAATAAAATTGTTTTATGATTAAATAACAAAAAGATTATATAGAAAAAATTCTAATTCTAATTACGTCCAATTTCTTAACAAAGTTCTTTTTTTTTTATACCTCTCGCGCACTCAAGGGGTTATTAATACCCTTAACATGTAAAACACAGGGCGAGCGTTAGGAAAATAGGATAGGGTTAAAAAGGAGATACCGATGCACATTGGTTTTGAATTTCTGAATATCATAATGATAGGGAAAAATAGAGTAAGGTATAACATTCCACATTCGTGTCGTGCGGCTAAAAAAAGAATCCCTATACTTGACAGTACGTCCGAAATTGGGCTCAAGGGTAAACTGAGAGCATTCCTAGAAGCGCGAGTATTGCGGTTAAATTGTTTAAGGGGAGGAATGCAACTAGCTATTTCACTGGAACACTGTTTGTTAAAGTAGCGATAAAATAAGACAAGACATGAAACATTACGTCGGTGCTCTAGAGATGTAAATGTTTCCGTTATAGTTTTGTCACCTATCATTTTTAAAGCTTTTTCCTGTATACTGTCCAACAGACTCAAGTATGTTGAAGGAGCACCTGCCCAGATTTGCGAATTGTACTCCAGCTTTGGACGGATGTACGCCTTTTAGATCGTAGCCAGATCAGAAGAGGAAAAAAATTTCTTGCATCGCCTAAGGAACCCCAAACATTTCGCAGCGTTTTTAGCGACGTCGAATATGTGTTCATTCCACAAAAGGTGGTCTGTGACGCGCATGCCGAGGACCGACAGCTGTTCAGTTTCCTCAATGCAAGTGCCACTCATGGATAGCGGCAAGGGAGGTGGGTTTTGCTTTAATGACAGGAGACAGCATTGAGTTTTAGAAGCATTAAATTCTACGCGGTTTTGTATTCCCCAATGGACAATGCTGTCGAGATCAGAATTTAATGAGCTTATCATACGCTGTCGTTCAAGTTCCACATCCGAAGGACATGGATGTGAATCTGGAAACGAATATGAGAAGCTGAGGGCAATGTAGTCAGCGAAACAGTTTAGTGGATTAGAAGTTTCAGACAAAAGATCATTTATGAATATAAGGAAGAGAGTCGGAGACAAAACGGAGCCCTGGGGCACGCCAGAATTTATTTTGTGAACTTCAGACTTGAAACCGTCCAAAACAACTTGTATTGAACGGTCCGAAAGGTATTTTTATAATCCAACGAAGAAGAGATTCATCAATACCAAACGCACGCATTTTCGATAAAAGAGCTTGGTGCCAAACTCTATCAAATGCTTTTGAAATATCAAGCGCAATAATCTTACTTTCTCCAAAACGATGTAAAGATTTGTGCCACTGTTCGGTGAGATATACCATCAGATCACCATTGGACCTATTGCTTCGAAAGCCGTACTGTCGGTCATTAAGAAGCTTTCGTTCTTCGAGATATTTCTTGAGCTGAAAATTAATCAGCGTTTCCATGACCTTGGAAAGAAGGGACGTAGGCGCAATTGGTCGGTAGTTAGAGGGGGAAGAAGATACGCCTTTTTTAGGGACAGGCTGGACAAATGCTGTTTTCCATCCACTCGGAAAGAGACCAGTAGAATAGGACAGATGGAAAAGCTTACGCAGTGGTTTTGCCAGCGTTGAAGAACACCTCTTCAGAAAAATGGGAGGGATACTATCCGGGCCAGCGGATTTGTGTACGTCAAGATCTTTTATAACTCTAGCAACTCCATGAGTGCGAAAGAAGATTTGTCCCATAAAATCATTTACGTTCTCAAGTATAGGAGGAGTCATAACACTCTCTGGCAGCGTCGAATTAACAGCAAACTGTGCTGCAAGCAAATTGGCTTTATCTTGCGAGCTGACAAAAGGAGTATCATTGAAGACGAGCGTAGGAACCGAGGACGAAGTGGTATTTCGTATGTTTTTTACAAATGACCAAAAATTTTTACTACCTTTGGGACATTGTAGTATTTTTTGTCGTAATTTTTGATCATGTAAAAATTTGGTTCGTCGGTTGGCTTTATAACAACGGAAGCTTACTTCTCTAACCCCTATAACCTCTTTACAGCTCGAATCAAACCATGCATTTTCTTTGGGTTTGATAGATTTTACCCTATTCGGGATAAAATTTCTCATTCCACAAAGAATTTAGTTTGTAATCATATCTGCACTGGAATCTACGTCACCATCGAGGAAGCATAGTGACCAGTTAAGGTTCCTGAAGAATAAATTGAGACCGTCCCAGTTGGCTTTCTCGTACTGCCAAACGGTTCTCTTAGGAGTTTTTTCTTGAACTGAGTTTTGTTGGCACGAGAAATTTGCAGATATGACACAATGGTTTGATGTGCCTCGAGGTGGTGGTACATTAACAGTATATTTATCGGGGTCAGAGGTAAGGAACAAGTCAAGAGTGTTCGCAGATTGACCTGCAACGTCAGGGATACGAGTTGGCTCATCAACGAGCTGAGTTGTTGTCTTCGGGTGTTGTCTGGCCAGAAAAGCGGAGCCAACTTGAATTGTGTAAATTGAAATCGCCCGCAATGACGATTTCAGTGTGAGGACTATGGGAAACAATTCTTTGGATGGAGTCGGACAGAGCATCAAATTCATCAGAAGTTGAATTTCTGTCCAGGTTTGGGCTCCTATAAATAAAGCATGTATGAATAATGTGCTTGTTTACCGTGAGTTTCAACCATAGGAAGTTAAAGTTTGTGTTCACACACGCACCATATTGAGGTTGGAGCTGGTAAGCAACATCGTTTCTAACATACACAACAAGGCCATGATGAGCAAAGAATAAAGGCACTGAGTGATACCCATATAGATTAAATTCCGAATAATCGGTATTTTCTCCTATCTGAGTCTCACTCAGTGCCAATATAGCTGGTCTGTTAATTGCAGAATGAACGTATGCAGCACAAAAGTTCTTTTTTAACCCACGAATGTTGGAATAATCCACCCTAAAATTACCCCTCATAATATAAAATTCAAAAAACTTACCTTAAAACCAAATCAGACGAATATTCTATGTGATTTAACAAAATTAGGGCCCAATTGAGCTTTTCAATACATATTACGACTAGTGTTATGCCTTAGTAATAATACGCACCGATCCACCCCTGGATTCCTAAAGTGATAAAAAACAATACATCTAATATTGGTTTAGCTCTCTCATTGAATCATTATATGAAAGCTTCCCACATAATGCATTCAATGATTAAACTAAAGCAACTGCGAGTGAAAGGGAAGGGAAAGAGTAGGATTTACTACTTGTTGTTTTTTTTTTTTCTCTTGTTTTTGCACATTGCACCAGCACACAGATTTTTTGCTTGAAATTTTTTTTTTTGTTTTAATTTGTTTTATGATGTTGTTCTTTCGCGGTGCGACTCAAAATCAATTTAAAACTCGATCTAGTAATTCTCGGTTTATTTTTGGAACTTAGTTTTTAAAATATCTAGAACTCGAACATTTCTTCACTTTAAATCATTTTCCTAAATCTCGGTCTAAAATCATTATTGAGTTTTATATCAATAGATCTCGGTTTAGGGAAACTAAGTTCTAACGTGTTTTTTTTACAATTTTCGTAGCACCCGGTATCTTGTTTTGACACAAATATCTGACATTCTATTGACAAATTAAAAAATATCTATCAGTTTGTTTTGGCGGTAACCTTTTTTGGCACATATTTCTGTTATTCATTTGAAATAAATAAGGAATTTTCGCTGTTGTAGTTAAGTTTGGTGTTATTTTCGGTATTTTAAAAATGCATTTGTGTGATTGTGTTATTTTGCGTGTGTTAATTTTTGAATGTGCGCAAGAAAATGTTTTAAGGCCAGGAGCTTACAAATATTAAGTGTGCATGTGCTAAGTGCACCAAAAGTGCAAACTTACAGAATATAGAATATAGAATAAGTGTGGGATGGGTAATTTATGAGTATGCGGATAGGTTTTAGAACATGGTAAGCAAAAATGGTATACGTTTGATGCTGTTTGCATATAAAACTTAATTGTCAAGCGAGATGCAGGATGTTATCGTTAAACTTAGAATTGTGTGGCGTAATGTCAAGGCGTGAGGTGATGCATTTGAAATGATTGCCCTCACAAATTTAATTTAAAAATATAGTGGTATACATGCATTGCCACCTTAAGTAGCACTACCTGCAATCCAATATATCTTTAAGTTCATCGAACTTGGCTGAATTAAAAACAATATTTGTGTTGCAATCTGAATGCGATAACTGTTTAGGGCACCACCCGCCACCCCGTCTTGAATGTATAAAAATGATCTCTAGGACTATCAAACGGGTGAATGTGTTCTCCTAAAATTTTGCGTATAATTGATTTTTGGGCATTTATAAATAATGCACCGTAACGGTACTTGTGTTCTTCCCAAATTTATCCCAAACTGATTTTACCTGCATTCTTTTTTTTTTATTTACCTAAATTTCTATCAATATCAATTTTTTGAAGAAATGAAAACATTCTTAAACCGAGTTCTAAGTTCCTAGACCCTCAAATTTGAGGGTTCAAATAAATCGAAGTTCTATCTCAAACTGAGATCTAAATCAGAGTTTTAAGCGTTAGAACTTAGTAAAGAAATGAGTCAGAACTCAATTTAGTTTTAATTTTTTGATAAACCGAGTTTTAGGAGTTAGAACTTTGTCAAGAAATTGGCCGTTAATGTTTCAAAATTTTGAAATATTGAAAAACACTTTTCTTAAAACAAAAAATGTATTAACAGATCGAAATCATATTTTTATTGGATGTTCATTTTACTGCTTTTGCTTCTATTATAAATTATTATATATGTATAAATAATTCTATGTTCGAGTATTGCTTGACCAATCTGGTGTTGTCTACAAGGATTAAAGAGTTGGCAGGTAACGAAGCTGAGTGGTCGCTGAAGGTGAGTCTTCATAGATTTAACGGCATTGTTCAACATTCTCCAACGATGATGAAGATGATAACGGGAATGATATTAGTTACAATCATCATAAGGATGATAATGATGGTTATAGCAAAGGAAACGGCTCCAACGAAAGTATTCAATTAGTTGAGTTCAAACTATAAATTGACCAACCAAGATGTCCTGCTTGACCTCATAGCTCTGCTTCTTCCATTCCAAATGGCTGAGTATTCCCTTGGTTGCACTTCACCGATGTTAGTGAATATAAAATGGGGATTACAACGAAGAAGGGCTTCCACAAAGGCAACGAACGTATATATCCTGGAGGTATGTTAATTCTACTTGAATCATGCAACCATATCGTCTTCAATCGGCCAAGTAAATCTTGCTTAACCTAAATGTGAATGCTGGAGATGAAGAGAACTAAGACAAGATCTCGTCCCCACTACTCGTTCCCACTACCGAGTCTACATTCCAAGATATTGTCACTTCCAGAAATTCGAAGGTTCTCCATTGAAACCAGCATCCGATCGCATCACCTCAAGACACTGTTTGCAATCACCACTAAGAAGTAATTATCAACAGCAACTACTCTGCCAACTCCAACAACTGATGTTTCTACAGGACGGCATAACCCTGTCAACATTTGAATTGACACAATGGCGGGAGTATGTTTAGTTATCTATGTTTGTATATTTGTATTTATGTATGTATACGAGTATTACTCATAGGTACTTTTATGACTGTAGAAACATATTGTAAATACCTAAGATCAAAGTGGACGGCGACGCTGTGTCGCGTCGATCCCTTTTCATAGGAACAGTAAATGATCTCGCAGATTGTGTTTATGACACACATCTGCGAGCATTATGTTTTATGAGCAAGGGATGCGTCGCATCGTCGTTATCCACCTGGAAACTTTGTTAATGTTAGTTTAGGATAATAACAAACTAAAAATAAGATAAGTTTAGAAAATGTATATACATATATGAAATCTAGGTATAAGAAATAATTGTAATGTAGATATAGTTTATTGGAATAAATGAGTTCAGTTTTAGACTTTGAAGTCTCCGGGTGTTTTGTTTTCTTTGCTCGTGAGTTCGTTTGAAAGGGTGTTCAGATTTTCAGGCTATTTCACTAGAACACTGATTATAATAACAGCGATAAAATGGAGAAAGTCACGAAACATTACGGCGGTGTTCGAGACATGTAATTGTTTGTTTGTATTCTGTCCAACAAACTCAAGTTGGTTTTTGGAGCTCCTGCCCAAACAAATTTGGGAGCGCTACGATATCTCGCAAACTAAAATCTCGAATGACGAAATCTCGCATTTTTTTATAAATCTCGAAATAGGAAATCTCGCAAACTCATAAACCCGCTTTTCATAAACTCGCAATAACAAAATCTCGCATTTACATTTCACAGCCAAAAATCTCGCAAGTTTCAACTAAAATCTCGTAAACTAAAATCTCGCATTAACACGTGAAGTTGGAAAATTCCGAACTGAAAAATAAAATCCTGCGAATAGAAAATGAAAAATCAGAGGACTAAAAATAGATATACAATCCTTGAACCCGATACGCCGGCCACCTAAAGTACTTTTTATTACAAATAAACTGAAATCACACCAACTAGGCGCCTGCCTGGCGACTGAGCATACCCTAAGCGGAGCGACGGAGTCGCGTGAGCTGGACAGAGGACCTGAAAAGGGAGTTAAAATCCTTGAACCCGTGAAGCGGGCCACCCAATGTACTGTTTATTGCACATTAACAGAAAGCACACCAACTGACAACATACACAAACGAAAACCCTAGTATAACGTAATTTATACAAGTCCTTTCTGTTTTTTAATGCGAAATTTTAGTTTTCGAGATTTTAGTTTGCGGGTTTTGTAATTGCGAGATTATAAAAAGCGGGTTTTTGTAATTGCGAGATTATGAAGAGCGGGTTTCTGTAATTGGATTTCGTATTGCGAGATTTCGGGTGCGAGATTTCGTAGCCAATCCAACAAATTTATAGCTATTATAGTGATAGTAAAAAAAATGATTTTTTGAGCTTTTTAACTTATCATCATCGTAGCCATCCTTCAATGGAAATTGAGAGTTTATACCTCAACAGATAGATAAGAAACAAAATTTTGACGTATATAGAATATTTCGTTTCAAATATCACCCAGAAGCCCTAAAATCGCCTTTTCCCGCGTAAGAATTTAATATACAAAATGGGCACGACTGGATCGGACAAAACTTGATCTAGTAGCTAAAAACCTTAACGTAGCTTGAAATTGACAATGTGCCTATATATTTGTTTCATAACATTATGATATCATTAAAAAAAGTTTTAAAAACAATTTAAAACATTAATTTGTACTAAAAATTACTACAAATAGCTATAAATTTATTATTTTAATATCTAAAACAGATAGAGCTGAAAAATAAATATGCCATCTGATTTGTCTAATGAATATGAACTTATGAAAAATAAATTAAAAAATCTTTAGAGCGGTTTTCTGAAAAATTAATATTCTATATATAAAAATTCTTGAACATTTTTAAAAATAAAATTTGGTATGCTAACTTTTTGTATTTAATAGATTCAATTTTTCAAAAAATTAAAAAAAATCATTTTCCCTTAAGATATTAAATTTTCAAAAAAAAAAAATTCAATATTTTTTTAAAAACCGAAAAATCATTTTTTTAAAAAAATTTTATATGCACAATTGTTAAAATTGTAAAGGACCTCTTTATATAAACATTTTTCTTTATATAAAAATTTTAGTTGAAATCGGTGCAGCCGCTACTGAAAAATTTGGAAACCAAAAAATCGTTTCTATGACAGGTACCATTAATAACCGTTATAAATATTTATTTTTCTACCAAAATATTTACTATCGTAGTAGTACCTCGTACTTTTTTATATCGTTAGAGCCGTTTTTGAAATAACTCAATTTTTTTATATTGTTTGCAAGGTACTGTTATTTTTTGAGTTAAGAAAATTCGATTTCCCTGCCAGGGAATCACCTATGAACCTTAAGTCCAAAGTTTCAACCAAATCGCTTCAGCGGTTTAGGCTGCAGGTCAAGGAACATACTCGTCGTAATGTTAGGAAAACTTATTATCTCGAGTTTTTTTTTGCACGAATCCTAAACTTGCCCTATACTACGTACAGTGTCGGACAATGATGACTTCCTTCAAAACATTATGCTGGCACACGCAGATGTAGAAATGCCCTTCAAATGGACATTCCAATACGACATCGATCCAAAACATACCGCTAAATTAGTGCAAAAAAGGTTTTTTGGAAAATAAAATCATCGTTTTGAAGTGGACGGCACAGCCAGATTGAACGTGATAGCTGCAAAAACAAGGATTTTCTTGTTGTTCTAACAGAAATTGCTTGGAAGTATCCCCCAGGAAATCATAAAGAACTTGATTGATGTCAGTGCCTGGTAGTTGTCAAGCACCAGTTATCAAAAATAGTATCTTCATAACAAAATATTGGAAAACAACCACAGAATTTAATTTTGTGCTTTAGTTTTGTCGCAATTGCTTTTAATATTTTTTAAATTTTTTGTTGTATTTCCTTTACTGTGTAACTAATATATTTTTTTTCTTTGCGATTGAAGAGCTAATAAATACCTACATTAACCAAATAAAATTCATTTAAATATATTCAAGTTTAGAAATTTACCTAAGCAAAATGTAATCAAGTGCAAACATTTCTTGAACTATAACAAAAACTTTCACTGACTAAGATCATGCAACCGTTTTGCGCTTTTGCGAACCTGGTGTTGTTGACAGTTTGGCAGCTGACATTCTCTGTGAGAAATGATTAGATGAGAAAAGATACAATTTACAAAAAGAAAATCGCAATCTTATAACTTTTTGTTGCTTCGGATCCTAAAGAGACCCTTATATTTTTAAAATGTTAGTTAGTTCAGATAAATTTTGTTAATAATAATAATTGATAAACGCAACTGCTACAAACCTGTTCGAAAAATTAGTGGATGTTTAAAGAATTACGAGTATTTGGAATTATAATGTTTTTCTGATATTTGAAAATGTTTCTATATATGCAAACAAAATATTCTTCATGAATGTCTACATTTCTGGAGCTTTTAAAAATGTGAGGTACCATATTAGGCCATTGATGTCGCACAATAATTGTTTTCAAAATTCAATATCTATATTTATAACGAACCAATTTGGTAAATTATTGTCTTTAAACGACCGCGCATAGCGTAAGCCGCCGAAGAAAAATATTCTCATTATGTCTGGAATTTTAATCGTTCACAACTTGGTTGCCGCGCAACAATGGCCTCGATTGGAAAACTGAACAGGAATAGGACACGTATTACGTAACCAGTGTGGGAGGGAGGAAATTTTGTTTTAATTTTTTTATTTGTGTTTGTTCGTTTGTTTGTTTTTATTAAATTGCTTATTGTGATTGGATAAAACTAGTGATTTTGGGAAATATTGTCACAGAAATATATCCGAACACGATCAATAAACAAGTCATTTGGCACTGAAGCCAGGCGTTATCTGGCTATTAGTGGTTATTTGGTTTATATCATTTGAAAAATGGAAACTGAATAAACATAAGTGTAACGATTGAATAAATTGCATTTAATTTGCTATTATTCAGTTGATTTCAATGCAGCATTAAATTAAATATGTATAAGCATTATCTTTTTATGAGTTATTGCAATATAAATATGAAATGAGCTAAATAAATTAAATTCATTTTCAGTTGTAAATCATAGCAACAGATTCACACACACAATGTTTGAGTATAGTGGTAGGTATCTTACAAACGATTTTTAAAACAGAATGCACCTTTAAGTCATAAGTATTCACATTCAAAATTGTTTATCCTGAAAAACTATAAGGTTTAATTATAATTACTAGTATCGCCAGTGTCCGAATATTCGGCCATAAAAAAAAACACAAATTCTTGGATGCGTCTTGAATTCTCTTTTTACTTTACTACACAAACGTCTGTGCAGTTGGCAGGGCAACTTTCACCTGCTTTCAAGAAACTCTATTTCCAAATTTTAAAGTCCTCAATTTAAAAAAAAAAAAAATTCATACTGCCTTGCTTACTTCGCAGTGAAGTTTTAGTCTAAGAGCCCACAACACATTTTGGGAGTGGATTTATAACCAAAATATGAGTATGAGGGTTTGAAGGTGCATATACCGTGGCATGGAAAACAATCGTCTGGCAGGTTTCTTTTTCAGCCTTTGGTGGGGTAGGGGGTTTGAAAACAGCGGTTTTCCAATTTATTTTGTCAGAGGTATTACCACTTCAATAAATTTATAAAATATATGCTGTGATGCTCTGTAATTATCTTCAAGTCAAAACGTCATAATCTTGACAATCCGACCAATAGAACTCAAGACATAAGCTTTTTAAGCGAACCTTAATCGATTTTTTTTTAGAGACTTTGTTTTGTTGATTTTGTGTGTTTTATAATTCTCCAAGAAAAAGACGATAATGTCCTCTTAAAAAAGCTAATATCTTGAGTTCTATTGGTCGGATTGCCAAGATTATGATGTTTTGGCTTAAAGAAAATGGGAGAGCATCATGGCATATATTTTATAAATGGGCGCATTCAATGCAAAAATTTTACAACTGCTGAAAATAAAGTACTTACATTTTGTCGTTGAACGTAAAATTATATGAAATGTCAGTTTTGTATGGAGAGCCTTTTTTGTATAGAAAAGCTGTCAGTTGAATTTTCAGTTGGGAATTTCTTGCTGAAAATTCAGATGAAACGTAACTAAACTTCACTTAACGTAACTGAATGTCAGCTAACTTTGTGTGACAGCTGGCCAATCAGAAGCTCCATCTGAAAATTAAGTACTGAAAAATTTGATGCATTGAATGCGCCCAATGTATTGAAGTGGTAATACCTCTGACATAATAAATTGGAAAATCGCTGTTTTCAAACCCCGCCAAAGGCTGAAAAAGAAACCTGTGACGCTGAAAAGCTGAAAAAGAAACGATACCACGGTATATCCACCTATAAACCCTCATACTCATATTTTGGTTATCAATCCACTCCCAAAATTTGCTGTGGGCTCTTGGTCTATTAGCAGGTCCGAGTGTATCTCAAGAGCCAAGCATGCTAGAGACTTGATGTAGGGCTCCAAATTAGCAGTTTAATTTGCATTTCAAGAAATTCTAGTTCCAAATTTTGAGGTCCTTTATTTAAACAAAATTTTATACATCTAACTTCACAGTGAACTAAAAAGCCTTTGTATTTCTTTTTACAGTATCTACACAACTTGTGTCAATCAAACACTGCCCTTACTTTTAGTAAAACCAAACTTTGTGTCTAAACAAGCAAATTAAGAAAACCATTACTTTATCTTAAAGCCGAACCACAGCTTGGTTGATTTTTGCGTTGTTCCACAATTCATAAATAATCCTGATTTGTATTTTTTCTTTGATCAACTATTTATCGATATTTCACAACCAAGCAGGCTTTAACCTTCTATGTATTTATAAACAATGATCAATAAGTGGCCCTTTTTATAAAAGTCCTGGTAGACCCCTCGAGGCCCAGTCCGCCACTGCCTAAATCAGTTAGGCACCTAAATACGTACATACATATGCACATAAATAAATAATGTACATACATATGTATGTACATGCAAACATACATATGTACATACCTACAAATCTCACGTTCATACATACATATGTAGTATAAAAGCTTGATTATTTTGGCACCTCTGAAAGTTGTCCGGTTGAAGTAAGGCCACACTATAGGTTTAAGTTTAAAAGTTTAAACATTGGTACTCATTCAGATGGTTAAAAAATCGTCTTTGCACAACACTCACCTTTTTTCCAAAAAAACTAACATGAACAAGACATTTAATTTTTGTTTTATTTTTAAAGTTAGCCTACTATACATTTACATTTACATATGTGTTTCGTATGGATGTTATTTTTAAGCAAAAAATGTATGCAATGTCGTAAAACACGAGATAAGTTTACGATTTGGTTAAATTTATCATTTGGTAAATAAACTGTCAAATTTTGTAGGGGAAATGATTTACACAATTTGGTTAAAAATTATCCACGTATATTGATGGGGAAAATTAACCAATGTTGTTTGGTTAAACTTATCCAAACGTCATTGTGACTTTTAAATAAGGCGCGTTCAGAAACATCATTTACATAATTTATTATATCTCACTCACAGAACTAAAAAAAAACTCTGACCGTGTTCTGTAACTATCGAGTTTTTTTTTATATTCCACGCGCGCAAAAGGGATTATGGCTACCCTTAAAATGTTATTAACACAGCACGAGCGATTAGGTAAGTAGGAGAGGATTTAGAAGGAGATACCGATGCACATTGGTTTCGAACGTTTGTACATCGAAATGAGAGGGGAAAGTCGAGTCGGGTAAAGCATTCCACATTCGTGTGGTGCGACTGAAGAAAGAATCTCTGTACATTACAGTACGTCCGAAGTTTGGCTCAAGGGTAAACTCATGGGCATTCCTAGAAGCACGAGTATTACGGTTGAATTTTTTAAGGGGAGGAATGCAACTGGCTATTTCACTAGAACACAGATTATAATAATACCGATAAAATAGAGAAAGACACGCAACATTACGGCGGTGTTCGAGAGATGTAATTGTTTCTGCTATAGATCTTTCACCTATCATTTTTAAGGCTCTCTTTTGTATTCTGTCCAACAAGCTCAATTGAATTTTTGGAGCTCCTGCCCAAACATGAGAATTATACTCAAGTTTGGCACGAATAAAGGCTTTGTAGATCACAGACAGATCAGAATGGGAGAAAAACTTCTTGCATCTACGGAGAAAACCTAAACATTTAGCAGCGTTTTTGGCGACATCAAATATGTGGTCATTCCACAAAAGGTGGTCTGTGACACACATACCGAGAACTGAGAGCTGTTCGGTTTCTTTGATGCAAGTGCCGTCTATGGATAGCGGCATTGGGGATGGGTTTCGCTTTAATGACAGGAGACAGCATTGAGTTTTAGAAGCATTAAATTGTACGCGGTTTTTGATTCCCCATTGGACAATGCTGTCGAGATCAGAATTTAATGAGCTTATCATACGCTGCTGTTTAAGATCCACATCGTAAGGACATGGATGAGAATCTGTAAACGAATATGAGAAGCTGAGGGTACTATCGTCAGCGAAACAGTTTAATGGATTAGAAGTTTCAAACAAAAGATCATTTATAAAAATAAGGAAGAGAGTTGGAGACAAAATGGAGCCCTGTGGCACACCAGCATTTATTTTGTGGATTTCAGACTTGAAACCGTCCAATACAACTTGTATTGAACGTTCCGAAAGGTAATTTCTAATCCAACGAAGAAGAGATTAATCGAAGCCAAATACGCGCATTTTCGATAAAAGAGCTTGGTGCCAAACTCTATCAAACGCTTTTGAAATATCAAGTGCAATAATCTTACTTTCTCCGAAACGATGTAAGGATTTGTTCCAATGTTCAGTGCGATATAGAACAGTAAGACGGATACTATCCGGGCCAGCGGATTTGTGTACGTCGAGATCTTTTAGAACTCTAGCAACTGCACGAGTGCGAAAGAAGATTTGTCCCATAGAATCATTTACGCTCTCAAGTACTGGAGGAGTCATATCACTTTCTGGGAGCGTCGAATTAACAGCAAACTGTGCTGCAAGAAAATTGGCTTTATCTTGCGAGCTGACAGAAGTAGTATCGTTGAAGACGAGCGTTGGAACCGAGGATGAGGTGGTATTTCGTATGTTTTTTATAAATGGCCAAACATTTTTATTACCTTTATGACATTGCAGTATTTTTTGCCGTAATTTTTGATCATGTAAAGATTGTGTTCTTCGAATATGAACGTTACAGGTCTTTCTAGCTTGTTGAAACTTTTTCCGGTTTTCCTCAGAAGGGTTGGCTTTATAACATCGGAAGCTTACTTCTCTAAACCTAGTAAGCTCTTTACAGCTCGAATCAAGCCATGAGTTTTCTTTGGGTTTGATAGATTTCACCCTATTCGGGATAAAATTTCTCATTCCACAAAGAATTAGGTTTGTGATCATATCTGCGCTGGAGGCTACGTCACTATCGAGGAAGCATAGTGACCAGTTAAAGCTCTTGAAGAAATTATTGAGACCGTCCCAGTTGGCTTCCTCGTATTGGCAAACGGTTCTCTTTGGAATTTTTTCTTTAACTGTGAATTGGTGGCACGAGAAATTCGCAGATATGACACAATGGTCTGATGTGCCTAGAGGTGATAATACATTAATAGTGTATTTATTAGGGTCAGAGGTAAGGAACAAGTCTAAAGTGTTGGCAGTTCGACCTGCAACGTCAGTAGGCTCGTCAACAAGCTGAGTCAGGTGGTTTAACTCAGCAAAAATTTCGACATACCTTCCTTCGGGTGTTGTCTAACCAGAATAGCGTAGCCACGAATAATTTTGTACATTGAAATCGCCCGTAACAACGATTTCACTGTGCGGATAATGGGAAACAATGCTCGGGATTGAGTCGGACAGCGCATTAAATTCGGTAGAAGTCAAATTACTATCCAAACTTGGGCTACGATAAATGAAACATGTATGGATTATGTGCTCATTGACGGTGAATTTTTTACCACAAGAAGTTAAAGTTTGTATTTAAACAAGGGCCATATTGGGGTTGAAGCTGATAAGCCACATCATTACGTACTTATATTGCGAGACCATGGTGTACGAAAAATAAAGGCACTTAGCTATAACCATGTAGGCTGAATTCGGAGTAATCAGAATTTTCACCTACCTGGGTTTCACTAAGTGCCAATACTGCTGGCCTGTGTTTTACAGTATGAAAGGACACTGCACAGAAATTCTTCATCAGCCCCCGAATGTTGCTGAAATCGACCCTAAATTCACCTACCATTACGAAAAAACAAACATAAAAAACCAAATCAGACAATTATCTATGCTGGTATTGAGTTTGGGCCCCAATAAAACTTCACAATACAAATGCTATCAGTGTTATGCCTTAATAGTTTGTATTGATCCACCCCTGGAATCCTAAAACCAATAACAGCAATTTATCTGATTTGCTTCGACTCAATCAATTACACACATTGCATGAGATGAGCCACACATTGTATGTAATTATTAAGCCAAAACAATGTGAATGATGGGGGAAGGAGAGATATGGAAAATTTACCGCTTGCTGAATTTAGTTTTGTGCAGCATCAGGTTCATGGGCATGATGCACTTTTGTTGTTGTTTTTGTACACAAGCACAAGCACTGACACTGGCACTTTTTTTTTTTTTTGTGGATTTTATTATTATATTAGGCTATTGATTTTTTTTTCATACGCAGGGATTTATTGATTTATTATTTTAATTTCACACTGATAAAGGTGATGGTATATGGACAGAGGTTGGTTTATTACTATTTTTTTTTTTTTTTAATTGGTTTGTTTAATTTTTCTGTTGGGGTATTGACCGCGGTAAAGGTCTCAACTTCCAACACGTCTGTTCGCGGTGGGATGCGGTTCGGTACTTAAGAGTTGCGATAAGTTGGCAATAAAATTGACTTTAAACGTTGTTTATGCAAGGACGTCTTCATTTAATCAACGATTAGGAAAGCTACTTTCCGTAAACTATTAAGTTAGAATTATAAAGGTTCTCCCCAACCAATGCGAACCATTCGTTGCCGATGACGAAACTACATCAACAACGTGTTTTTATTGTTGTTTTCTTCTTCGTCAACGAATGATTCGCATTGGGTTGGGTGATCCTCAATAGTTGGAAGCTGTCAGAAGTAGATGTCATAAACCAATTAAAAGTAGCTTTCTGAAGAATCAAAAAAACAACAAATATAAGTTTCACTTCCATGTGGTGCACTCGGGGCCGCTCTTTACAAGCATTAGTTAACGCAAATCAAGAAACCGACATTATGGGCGCGTTTGGTATATGATTATTTTGTATTCGCTCATTTTCGTCCGTGAGCCTACGACTATTGCAGTTCCATCGTGTATCTTACATTTTTTTAACGTTCCGAGACATTCGGCTCCGATTTTGTGTTGGTTCGGGAGAGGTTCTTTATTGAAAAATAACTTCAAAATATAAACACGTCTAATGTATCACGCACCAAATCTGTTAAATAAACGAATAGCTTATTCAATTACACAGCACTTAACCAAATAAATAAAAAGGTCGGTCATGCAAACTTTTGTGTAAACTTATCATGTTACACAATTTGTAAACATGAATACCCTTATTATTTCAAAAGCGGTTAAAAATTAACATTTAAATTTCTTCCCACATTTACAAATTTAGCATTCGACATGTGGCATGTGGGGCAAAGATTTTATTCTGCCTTACAAAAAAAAAATAACCAAATAATGAACTTAAAATGTTTTTTTTACACCATTTTATCCCATTTTAAATTGTTACGTTGAACAAAACTGTATATATTACTTTAAACCTGCGAAATAAATAAATTCTATTAATTTAGAAGATCTCTATCGACTCTTATAAAAATCACAGCAAGAAGATACTTTATTATTAAATAAATTCTAGAATTCACGGGAAGTTCAAACTAAGAATTTTTCAGCGACATTTGAAAAAGTCAGAACAGATGTGTTTTGTTTTCATATTTCATTCAGGACTTTTTTATACATACCTATAGCCAATTTGTGGAAGTAGCATAATCCCGATAGTCAAAATCCCGAATCGCAATAATCCATAATTTAAAAATGCAGAATCCCGAATTGTAAAATCCCGCTATTTCAAAACACCGAAAAAGTTTTCGTGATTAATCCCGAATTTTAGTACTTTTTTTTAGTTCTTTTTCAATACTTTTCTAATAAGCCCAGAAATCATGTAACATGATATCCCTTCTTGAAAATTATTAAATTCCGGTAAAGGAGAATGGGCAAAAATGTATGGGAGCTAGTCTACCTATACCTACTCAACACCAATGTGTCATACATCGGTGAAAAGGTAATGACGTGTACATCAATTAATTATATGGACGTAAAGCGCTTAACCATGGGGTTCGTAAGATATTCCCCTTCAAAGCACCGACAAAAAAACAGTAATGCTAGTCTTATTTTGCAGCTTGTCTTACCACCCAAAGTAAAGTGTCATATATCGTTGAAAAGATTATTACGTGTACTTTATTTTGTTAAAGAGCCGTTAAGACGTAGATAATGGGTTCAAAAGATATTTAGCTATCAAAAACTGCAAAAATCAAATAATGAAATTCTTCATTGGCAACTGGTCTAACAGTAATCTTTCGTACATTGTTGTAAATGTTATTACATTTGCTTCATTTCATTATATAACCATTAAGCTCTTAACCATGGGGTTCGTAGGGTAATTAGCTTCAAAGCACCAAAAACAACAATAATGCAATTCCCCAAAAACGCAGAATGGGGTAATAACGCATTTCCGTGTTTTGTTTTTTTCAAATATCTTTTGAACCCCATGGTTTACAGCTTAATGACTTTAAAATAAAATAAATAGAACGCAATAACCTTTTCAAAAATGTATGACTTATTGCTGTTGTTAGAAATAGTTAGAAGAGTACACAATGAAGAAATGCATTTTTGAAGTTGTTGGTTCTTTGAAGCCGAATATCTCTCGAACCCCATGAATTAGTGCGTATCGGACATATAATGAAATGATGCAATTGCAATTACCTTTTCAAAAACGAATGACACATAACTGTTGAGTCGGTATACCATTGCAATGAAGAATTGCACTGTTATTCTATTTGCTGATTTTTAGGCCCAAATACCTCTCGAACCCCATGGTCTATATATTAAAGGCTTTCCAAAAAATAAAGTACATGACTTCTACTTTTTAACCATATATGTCACATTTCTGTTGAGTAGGTGCAGGAGCTTCCAATGCGGAATTGCATTATTGCGTTTTGTATGTATTTTTGTCAAATACCTCCTGAACCCAACTACCTACAATTTATCGGTTGTTAACAAAAATTAAGTACACGCAATAACCTTTTCATTGACGTACCACACATCACTGTTGAGTTGGTAGACCATTCACCAATGCTGAATTGCATTATTGTTGTTTTTGGTGCTTTGAAGCCAAATACCCCACGAACCCCATGGTTTATAGCATCGTTATACAGGGTGTCCCTTAATTCGTCAATAGTATTTTAGGACATGAGTCTTAGGTGTATTCTAACAAAAAAAATTGTTCTACAGTAAGGGTTTATCTCCAGTTTTGATATCATTTATCGGGGATTTAAGAAAAGTCTTATTTTGGTTTTGTTTTTTTGTTTTTTTTTTTAGCTTTAAGCTCGAAAAGCTATGAATACAAATTATTATTATTATTTTTAATTATGTTTTTTACTAAAACAGTTATAACGGGTTCACTCTGATATTCCTTGGTTTGAATCAGGCCCGTAGCCAGCATTTCGTTTCGGGGGGGGGGGGGGCTTGCTCTGAAGACTAACGTACAAAACAAAGAATATAAAACTAAGAACATAATAAGAAGATGAAGAAATTTAAATATTAAAATATTGAAATTACTTTTGTTTTAAGTGGAGTGAATGAATAAAATTCAATTAAAAAGGACAAGTGACCTCAACTCCAGAAATAATTGTGTTTCGCTACTAAGACACAAATTTTGGTCGATGTTTACCGACTCTTATAAAAATCACAGCAAAAAGATACTGTGAATTTTATTATTCTAGGGGAGTTTGTTTAAATTCGTGCACCCAGAAAATAAATACCCGTTTTCAGGTTTTTATAATAAGAAGATGAAGAAATTAAAATATTGAAATTACTTCTGTTTTAAATGGAGTGAATGAATAAAATTCAATTAAAAAGGACAAGTGATCTCAACTCCAGAAATAATTGTGTTTCGCCCATGGTATAACAGTGGGCTCTTCAGTCAGTCTGTTATACCCTACTAAGACACTGTTATACCTTGGGCGAAACACAATTATTTCTAGAGTTGAGATCACTTGTCCTTTTTAATTAAGAACATAACAATTCAAATTTGTTTGTTTAATAATTAAATAATGACACTGTGCCACTCGTGTAAATCCGGCATAACTGGCTTTCCTATTTCGAAGCCAGTAGTAGTTGTGAAGCCAGTAGAGAAACAAGTAGACTCGTTCAGATTTATATATAAAACGATCTTGATAGCCGTTGGTGAAAATTTTGGAATTAAGTATTTTTTCTGTCACAACTTTTAAGGAGAGGCGGGACCAAGAAATTTAAACATTTCAAAAATAAGCAACAACTTTCAAAAATATGATTGAATGACAGCTACAGCTGTATTTATATGTTTATATTTACATGACTATGATGGATTAAAAATCTTTTAAAAACCCGAATTTTTTGGGATTTAATTTTTTGCTCGGGTAATATGTGATTTTGGAACATTTTGATGACATTATTTGGAACAAAATATTCTATTACTGATTTGTCAACCCATATGCTGGATGGATGTATCTTCATCTGCAAATATGAAGAAAAGTAGAGTGGGACAGAAGTATATCAAAAAACCGAGCGTGTGAAAGAGAAACATCCTGAAGATAATCACTGGAGCTCCTTATCAAAACTCATTTTCCCGGTTGTTACTTTGATTTTAGTAACACAGAAGATGCAGTACAAATGGAGCACACGGTGCCACCAGATATTATAACAGAAGATAAAATACACTGGGCGATACACTCGTTTTCACCCTACAAATCTCCGGGAACAGACGGCATCTTCCCCTTGATGTTACAGAAGAACATTAAACATGTCACCCAAAACCTCAAAAGCTTCTTTATAAGCAGCCTTAAGTGGGGATATATTCCCATGGCATGGCGTGAAGTAAAAGTAGTCTTCATACCGAAAGCGGGAAAACCAAGCCACACGGAAGCTAAAGCCTACAGACCCATTAGTCTAACATAGTTTATTTTAAAAACCTTCGAACGACTTATATATATACACATACGAAGTATTCTAAAACCGAATGTGTTGTCACCCGCCCAAAATGCTTACACGAAAGGAAAAAGTGTCGAAACAGCACTCCACAACTTATTAGGCATAGTAGAAACAACACTCAAGAACAAAGAGTACACTCTAGCTGCTTTTCTGTACATTGAAGGAGCTTTCAACAATGTACATAATGATGCGGTAAAAAGAGCACTCGTATACCTTGAAGTAGATAATTCCCTCATAATCTGGATTATCTGTATGTTAAAATACAGGCGGATTAACTCGGAACTAGGGGATGCACGGATCAAAGTATCCACATCTAAGGGGACCTCACAAGGAGGAGTTCTCTCACCACCTTTTTGGATATTGGTTATGAACGGAATCCTGATCGAACTGGAACACAGTGGTGTCAAAGTAGTCCCCTACGCAGACGACTTGGCGTTGCTAGCGACTGGATTAACTACGCCCTGTCGAAAGTTTGTAGCTGTACGAGGAAATGTGGACTCTTGGTCAACCCGCAAAAAACCGAACTGGTACTTTTTACTAACAAAAGGAAAATACCAGATTTTGTCCTACCATCAATAGAACCCGACTTAGTCTTTCAGAACATGCCAAGGATTTGAACATTAAAGAAAGAGCCAAGAAAGCCATGATCGCTTTTTACTCCTGCAACAGGATCTTTGGTAAGACCTGGGATCCAAATCCTAAGATCAAAATGTGGATGTACACGGCCATTATAAGACCGATCCTCGCATATGGTAGCCTGGTTTGGTGGAGTGCGATGGACAAAAGAACGAATTGCAAAACGCTTAATAAAGTTCAAAGACTAGCGCCTATAGGAATTACAGGGGCAATGAGATCCACACCCACTGCGGGAATGGAAACGATAATCAACCTAAAACCCCTAGATCTACTTGTGCCCTAAGACTAAGCCAAACCAATAGCTGGAAAGGTCACGCACAAATTATCGAAAAATTTACGGAGGGGTATGTATGCACAGACTACACAACACCCCCCCGTACAGATTTTGAAAAACCGTTTTCTGTCTCCATCCCCACAGGAGAGGAATGGGATGCTGGTTTACAACAATCAGATGAACCGGTGGTAGAAATATACACCGATAGATCGAAGTTGGATACGGGTGCGGGATTCTTCTCAGAAACCCTCAATTTAGCCAAATCATTAAGACTCCCGATTACAGCAGTGTCTTCCAAGCGGAGGTTCTGGCAGTGATTAAGGGTGCCGAGCAAATATTAATGATGGCGATACCATGGGCTGATATTACTTTTTACATTGACAGCCAGGTGGCGATCAAGGCCATCTTTGCCACAGGAATCAAATCCAAACTGGTTTCATGCTGTCGTGAAAAGCTTAGAGTTCTTGCCACACAGCACAACATCAGACTCTGTTGGGTCCCTGGACACTGTGGAATTGAAGGTAATGAAAAAGCCGATGAACTAGCAAGAACTGGTTCATCGTTAGATCCAAGCCTTACAGACTCTAGTGTTAAAATTCCACGCTGTGCCATTAAACAGGCGATTAACAAGAAAATAGTGGAACTTATTAATGACAGGAGGAACTCACTTGCAACTTGTACTACAAAGAATCTGTGGCCCAGCTACAATAAGAAAAAAACAGACAAAATTATGAATTTGAAAAAGAGATCCCTGCATCTACTGATAGGAATTATAACAGAACAAAATCTTTTAGGGTATCATAAAAACAAAATGGGTCTCAATACTGTCGACCTATGCAGACGTTGCGGAGACGAAGAAGTAGAGGAGGACACACTTCACTACCTTATTCACTGTCCGGCACTCTGCAACATAAGGAAAAAATTTTTGGGTAGCTACTTCTTCAACGATTTAGCAGAAATCTCGAAGTCAACAGATGATAACATTTTAAAGTTTTGGTGGATTTACATGTATCTGCATTTGGTTTCTGCACAAAAAAAGCGATACCAAATACAAAATGTATATTTGTTAGATAGAGAGAAAAGATCAAAATGCAGAAGAACTTCGTTTCTGCATTATAGGAAAGTGCTATAATGCAGAAATGAAGACACATGTTCATCTTCTTGATGGATCTCTTTCACTCGCTCGGATTTTTTGTATACCTCTGTCCTGCTCTACTTTTCTGCATTTTGCAGATGAAGATAAATGTAAATCCACCATTAATCCACAATTATGATGCTCCATAGGATTTCATAGGTTATTTATTTTAAAGTGATGGTCCAGTCCATCGGGGTATCACAAGGGATGAACATTGATCTAAGTGTGACGGGAACAAGATCTACCGTCAGCCCATCAACCTAACCTATCATGAAGATGAACATTTTCGCCTTCATATCTGCATTATGGCACTTCCTATAAACTGCACGTATGAAGATCTTCTGCATTTATGTCTATTATCCAACAAAGGTAAATTTTATATTTTGTATCCCATTTTTTGCGAATCCAGATGAATATACATGTAAATCCACCAACAGAATGCCAAATTAAATTGAAAAATTTTTGCAAAGACGTTGTATTGAAAAACCTCTAAAGCTGGCCATACACGACCGAACCGAACGGCTCGGAACCAATTTGGTTCGCGGTTTTCCGACTGGCTGAATATCTAAATGGTTCGGCGCCGAACTTTTTTGACATTTATCCAGTACAAAATGTTCGGAGCCAATTGGCTCCGAGCCGTTCGGCTCGGTCGTGTATGGCCAGCTTAAGAAATCTGATTTTTTTTAGATTAAATTGTTTTTTTTTTTTTATTTAGATTAAATTTTTAGGACGAAATATTCTGTGTACGCCTCAATTTAGTTTTATACCCATCTGTCAATGCATGAACTGTCAAATTCCATTGAAGGATGGCTACGATGATGATGGATTAAAAACCTCTAAGACCCCGATTTTGTTTAGAATTATTATAGAACCATATTTGTCTCGTGTGTTGTGTGGCGTAGGAAATATATGGAATGACAGCGCTACACGACTCCACAACACAACAAACTAGACACGAGTGGTTCCGATTTAAAAGCTTCTCTACTGGCTTCCAAGTTTTTGACTGATTTTCATTACATGAGTTGAGATATCGATTTTGAGTGTTGAGATTACAGAATAAGGATTTTGGTCCAATCATCAAATAAAATTTAATACACACACATAAAATAAGTCCATATTTTTAAACAAACATGGATTATAAAAAACAAAATTTGACTCGACTCTACTCTTTAAGTAGGATTGATTTGTTTGAGTGCTACGTTCATTACCACTCAACGAAAGTATACACAGGTTCGAATCAGCTTCAAGTTCCAGCTCGCTTCAATAAAAATAACATACGTTATACCTTATTCGTCTCCTCATATTAAATATTATACCTAAATAGTCTCTTGTTTTTAAAACATTAAACCTTACCTAGATATTCTCCTTATTTTTAAAGATTTTAATTTGTACCAAAAAGTTAGTTTGAACTCTTTAAATTTTTTTTTATTTCAAAATCATTTCGAGAGGGGCTTCCGCCCCTCAAGCCCCCCCCCCCCCCCTGGCTACGTGCCTGGTTTGAATACATGCTAATTTTAGTATCGACTTAAGTTGAATTCTACAAACTATCTGCAGTTGTTGCAAAATTTATTACAGAACTATTGGAAGACATTCCATTGGTTCAACCAGCTTTATCGTATTCCTTACTTGCTGGTGCTTCAGCCCACTTTACGCGAGAAAATTGACAAGATGAAGAGTAAGTGGTAATCGTTAGATAGGAAAATGTAAGAGCAGTTCAATGGCCTGCAAGATCACCTGACCCTACAATATTGGATGTTTTTGAATGGGGAAGAATGAAATAATTCATTAATTCAACCAAAATAGCAAAATAGCAACTTAAAATGAATTATAAGAGCGCATGCTCAAAGCGTCCTCAGAAGTGAGGGAGTATCTAGGATCATTAATATCAATATCACTGAAATACGAAAACGGGCTCTAGCATGAATACAAAATCAAAGAGGACACATTAGAACACCTGTTATAACTGTTTTAGCAGGTCCGTCAAGCTGGAACCGCCACAACCGAAATTCCAAAATCTAATGATGCCATAATTTAGTTCGATTTTTGGGCTAATTTAGTACCCCAATCCCGATGGAGAACTAAAATACCTTGCCCCTCAAACTTGTGGTGGACCCAGCTTGACGTCAAGCTAGAACCACCACACCTTCAAACACAAAATTTCAAAAAACTAATGATGAGCACAGATAAGCAATACCTAGATAGGAATCTTTCGTTCGTATCACCCCCCAAAACCCATTTGTTTACATTGTTGTTTTTGTAATTTCATTTCGTGTCGATGAATAGATGTGAACTGCAACAACAATTTAACGCGGTGAATTTGATTTGTTTGACAGTTCATTTTTTTTTTCATAAATGTGCTGTGCGAAGATTTTTATTCCGGTGTTTGTGATTTTCATTAAAAAATAAATTAACAAAAAAATAATTGTTTCACCAAGCACAATGCCCGCATGGCAAGCGGAACTTGAATGAGTCCTTCAATTTCAATGAAAAATCTTTTGGTGCTTTCATGTTTCTTTCTTCCAATTCGCCAAAAAGCTACTTGGGCAGACGATGCGCGATGAGAACTTTTTGTAGAACTCTGTCGCCTCCGAAGGGGCCATGTTTGAGCAGAGTATAGCAAAGGGCAAAAGACCTAATTATGTTTATGAAATTTAAAAACATAATTTCAATTTTTTTCAGCTCTACAGCACAATAATTATAAAAAAAATCTCGCCAACCAATAATAAGGTTCGAGAAATCAACAAAAATTAAATTCACCATGGCAAATTTGACAGATACTATATTCTTAGTTTTAGGGTACGGACACACTTAATATATGAAATTATTTTAATTTATACGTAAGGGGTTGGATTGTATCATGGTCAAATTCCGACGTAAATTTTTAGAAATTAATTTAAGGTCCCCCAAACCGATGCGTGGACAACATTTCTGTCAGTCATCGGGTTCATATGGAAAATCGCACCGCTTTAATTGTGGATACCTACTCTCAATTATTTTCATGTAACTTGATTTTAAAAAGTGAATGTTTTGTTGTCGTGAGTGTTTCGCTCCGATTTAAGGCTCACCCAAACCAATGCGAAACATTCGTTGCGGCGAAGAAACATTCGTCAGTCAAAATAAATTCATATGTTTCTCCGCCGCGTTGGTGTGGGCACTCTCATTTATCACCATGTAAATAAATTTTGACATGCGAATGTTTCTTCGCCGCAACGAATGTTTCGCATTGGTTTGGAAGAGCCTTTAACGTTGATTTGAAAGATCCTTTACACAATTTAAATTGTGTTGCAACAAAAATGGTCTCCTAAGCCGATGCGAAACATTTGGAATACCAACAAAACCTTCATCAGCCAGAATTAATTTGTATGGGGATAAAAGAAAGCACCCACAATGGTGTTAATTGCAAAAACTGCAATAAAGTCAATTCTGATTGAGGAAAAAACACAATAGGCGTGTTTTATCACAAAAGCCATGCATAGTACAGTTCGATTTTACAGGCATTACAAATACAACATCGCTAGTAGCTCTACAGCCAATAAGAAGTTATCCTGCGTTTTCTGTCAAAACAATTTTTGAATGTTTTCTTGCAAGAAGGTTTCTTTAGCGAACATTTTAAATTCTCACTTTTGTACTTTTTTGCAAAAGTAGGTAGGTATATGTAGTTAAACCTAAATGTAACTTTCATTTCAACAAAACAATCAAATCTGTGATAGCAAAATTTGATTTGTTTAGAAAAAAAGATCAAAAATCAAATCTTTCATATAGAAAATTTACACCGGCTACACGATTTTTTTGCGACTTCCTTACAACAAAAAAAATTAATCTGCAATCGTCGAAAGGAAATCGGCATACAAGAACCTAGCACATTTAAACAAACCCTTGGATTCTTAAATTATCCGCCATTTTGTTCACGAACCGAGGTGAAACTCGGATTTTTTTTCACGTACACTAGTGCAAAAATCCGATTTTCACCACGGTCGTCTGCACGTACACTAGTGCAAAAATCCGATGTTCACCACGGCCATTTGACGTTTGAGCTTGTAGGCAAACCGAATTGACATCCGTAGATTCCCATCTAGGTATTGCTTATCTGTGATGATGAGGGAATTTAGTTCGATTTTTGGGCTGGTGATTTGACGGATTTCCAAGTTAAGTACTCCATGGTTTGACCTCTAAATTTAGTGCCAAACATATCAAAAAGTCTCCTCCTTCTGTATACTCGACATTAAAAAAAAAACATAATTATTAGACACATACATAAATAGAATTTGGTTTGGTAATTGGAAAATAACAGCATTTCCTAAAAGTATGCAATGCAGAATTCAATTTCAAACTAAGCTCCGCCATCGATGTCATTTAAATTTAAAAAAAAAATTGTTTGAGAGTTGGAAGGAGAAATGAAAATTTTGTTTATCTGATATGAAAAAATATAATAGATATAAAATGGGTCCACTTAGGAAAAAATTGTTGATTTTATTTCTATAATTCGAATAAAATGCCGAAAGGAAATTCAAAATCTTGGTCTACATTATAAACAAAACTTTAAAACATTGATACCTACAGGATAAAACGTGATTGGCAATAGTCTCAACAGATAGCCAACAAGTTAGGTAGATAAGGTTTGAGAATCTGAAGCGAGAGCAATTATAGGTACCTATAGAAGATAATGCTGAAGCTATTGTTTAAACCATCAGACAGATTATTAACTATATAGTACGTTTGTAGACGAAATCTGACGTGCAGATTATTGAATTTTTAAGGTCTGTGCGTTGGTCCAAATTCTCAAAATGCAAGTTTGATTTTTTCAATTTGACTTAGCGCAAATGTAAACGAAAATGAGAACCATATGATAACGTTAGGCGGCAAGTTTGACTAGGTAGGTACTGGTACATGTCTTGATGGAAACGGAAGCACGTTTCAAAATGGTGTTTGAAGCCAAGTTGTCGAGCATGATTGTCCATATGAGTCTTCCTTTTTATTCTATGTAGCCACAGAACATATCATAACATATCCAAAGTCCCTGAAAATCACCACATTATGGATAGGTGGGAGCTTACTTACTTGACTTTACTGGGAGCTTATCACTTTGAAATATTTATTTTGGTAAGTTTAGCATAATGACATTTGAGTATTTTTCAACCTTGAATTAAAACCAAATCGATAAGATTATTCTATAAAAAGCTAAACTTCGTTTTTCGTAACTATGACCTCATATTGTGCTCCGTAAGGAAGTAAACACATAACGTCTCATTATCACGTCAAATTATTTGAAAGGACTCTTTTGATTCTTGGTTTGAAAGACAATAAAAAAGCTCAGTAATAAGTGTATCAATGTTTTCGAAAGGTTTTCGGAATATTTTACCTGTTGAACCTACTTAAAAAAAACTGGTACTTTTGAGATCCAACGTTGAAAAAAGCTTACTTCCTTTTTGTCGACAATGATGAGAAAAAAAAGTGTACCTATATAAGTATTATACAGTTGCTTGGAAAAAAATATAAATATCATAATCATAACTATATTTTATCATAGCTAAGGGTTCCAAGTACGTTAACACAAATCAGTGCCAACTTAAGTGTCCTACTTTGAACACCAGCAATGATGCAAACATTGCTTAACATCATGTTTCTTGCAAAACTATTTGACCGATTTCAATGGAGTTTTCGAATTACGTCTTGTAATACTCTAGAATATTTGATTCCAAATTTTTAGTAGAATTGGCAAATGTTTTACCTATTTCTTGGGTGCTTCAAAATTACTTAGTTTTTTAGATTTTTTTTTTAATTCATGGTTAGATAGCAACACATGCATGAATTTAAAACTGATGTGGTCTTATAGAAAATTTTATAACAACCAAGTTTATAGTGAACGGTTTTTTCCTAAGTTGCATATTTCCAAAATAATAAAGGAAAATGTCGGCAAAAATGGCGTTTTTTTCACTGTTGCATTTTTCTGTAGCGAGCACAGGTTTTTCGAAGTTGCAAACTTGGCTATGGACTACTCTAACATGCCCCAACAACATATCAAAAATGCATAACTACTTTGCTAATTAAGCACTTTTTTTTGTAATTATTGACTGGGCTAATAGCTATACTTTCCAGTGGCGATTCCTGGTCCTTAGTATTGGTTTAGCTACGTGGTATAGGGAAGGTTAAAATAAAAAAAAAAATCATATTTTTTTTTTAATTTTATTGATAACGACAATTAATAAAAAACATTAATAAATAATATAAAATAAAAGTTTAAAAATTTATCGATGCATAAATTCGCTTCGTCGTTCGACGGAAACAACATTTTCGATGACTTTATCATAAAAATCGTCACTTTCTATAACAATTATATAACAATTATATATAAATATAAATATCTACGTCCTATATTTATATGATTTTGCGTCGCAAAAAATCTTAAATTTAACCTTTCCTACCAACATTAATGTATGAAGGTATGTATGTCCCTATCTTTAAACAATTTAGTTCACGTTCAAAGCTATGTATACAAATTTCACGTTAGCGGTCAGCCGATAAAAGATACTTCTAGCGACTTTATGCCAAAATAAATTGACAATTATTTTACTATGATCTATTTTATTATAATAAACTAAGTAATTTTGAATCAATCAAAAAATAAGTCAAAAATCAACAAATTCTGCTTAAAATTTGGAATCAAATAGTCTAGAGTATTACAAGACGAAATTTGAAAATTCGATCCAAATCGGTCAAAAAGTTATGGCAATAAACATGATGTTAATTAAGTGCAACACGCAATGTTTGCATCATTGTTGTGGTCAAAGTATGAAACTTAAGTTGTCACTGATTTTTGTACACGTACTTGGAACCCTTAGCTATCATAAAATATAGTTATAATATTTATATCTTTTTTTAAGGCAACCTTCGAAGCGAATTTATAAGTTTCGAAAATGTTCACGAAATTACATATTTACATGCCAAGTGTACCATTTTTTGGAAGTTTTAAAGTCGATATTAAAGTTGCAAAAAAAAGATACAAATATCATAACTATATTTTATCATACTTAAGGGTGTCCAAGTACATGAACAAAAAAATCAGTGCCAACGAAAGTGTCCTACTTTGACCACAGCAGTCATGCAAACATTGTTTGTTGTACTTAGTTAACATCATGTTTCTTGCCAAAACTATTTGACCAATTTGGATCGAATTTTCGAATTTCATCTTGTTATATTCTAGAATATTTTATTATAAATTTTAAGCACAATTGGACAATTTTTGACCTATTTTTTGATTGCTTCAAAATTACTTAGTTTTTCTGAATTTTTTTTTTAATTCTTGGTTAGATAGCAAGACAAATATAACATGCATTAATTTAAAACTGATGTGGTCTTGTAGAAAATTTTATAACACACAAGTTTATAGTGGACGGTTTTTTCTTTAGTTGCATATTTCCAAAGTTATAAGGGAAAACGTCGGAAAAAATGGGATGAACTTAGCGTTTTTTTCACTGTTAGATTTTTCCTGCAGCGAGCACAGGTTTTTCGAAGTTGCAAACTTAGATACAGACTACTCTAACATACCCCAACAACATATCAAAATTGCAGAGCTACATCGCGCTTTGCCAATTGAGCACTTTTTTTGGAAGTAAGTAGGTACCTGGAGCTGCTTGCATACCTGATGTATCGTGCTTTATCGCATCATACTTACGCTTACGCTTTCATTTATTTAGCTGGCTGTGTTTGTATTTGCATTTTGAATAGATATTATTAAAAATTGTGTGTAATTTCTTCCAAGGAAGACTTGTTGTATGAGAGGTTTGTGTTGTGTACTGTGTTAAAACAATGTGGATAGGCTAGGTAGGTATCTGTTTTTTTTATTATTATATCAATGCTCTTTGTAGGGAATGTGGTTTTGGTATCGCATATTGTAACGCTGAGGCAGATAGGAAAATGGGAGTTTTGTGTTGTGTGCAGGAAAATATGATTTGAAAATAGGTAGATAGGTGGGTAGTTTTTTTCTATTTATGGTATTGATTATTGCAATAACCTATTCATTATCATTATTTCAACATTGCATTATATAATTTATTCATTTAAATTCTTGGTTTAGCGGCGATAAACCTGCTAACTGAGAGGAATCGCCACTGATACTTTCTTAATCATTGTTCGTAGTAACAATGAAAAATAGAGAATTTTATGATCTACAAACTGTACCCGAACTTCTTTTCGATAGCATTTGCCATTAAAAAGTTATTTCCTAAAAACTGATTTTTTCAACACTTGACCATACCTTACAAGTTATTCTCCTGTCGGATCGACGTGGACTTTTTGTCATTGCTGCGTTATAGTCACTGGAAGGCCCCCACCAAGCTTAAGCGTTATCGGAATTTTGTTAAGGTTTTGAGATTTGTATGTCTATTTTGACTGAGCTATTTTATCTCGTGGAAAAAACTGGAAACTCAAAAATTAAGAGTGAAATTCTTATGCGAGGAAGTTAATTTGATACATTTCGGGGGGTTTGAATGACACTTAAACCAAAACGATACCATTATAAGGTCCGTCAACCTGGAACCGCCACAACTGCCAATATAGCTGATACAAAGTCCTTTTTATGTAATGAGTTTTTTTAAGTAGGTTCAACAGGTAAAATATCCCGAAAACCTTTCGAAAACATTGATACACTTATTACTGAGCTTTTTTATTGTCTTTCAAACCAAGAATCAAAAGAGTCCATTCAAATAGTTTGACGTGATAATGAGACGTTATGTGTTTACTTCCTTACGGAGCACAATATGAGGTCATAATTACGAAAAACGAAGTTTAGCTTTTTATAGAATAATCTTATCGATTTGGTTTTAATTCAAGGTTGAAAAATACTCAAATGTCATTATGCTTAACTTACCAAAATAAATATTTCAAAGTGATAAGCTCCCACCTATCCATAATGTGGTGATTTTCAGGGACTTTGGATATGTTATGATATGTTCTGTGGCTACATAGAATAAAAAGGAAGACTCACATGGACAATCATGCTCGACAACTTGGCTTCAAACACCATTTTGAAACGTGCTTCCGTTTCCATCAAGACATGTACCAGTACCTACCTAGTCAAACTTGCCGCCTAACGTTATCATATGGTTCTCATTTTCGTTTACATTTGCGCTAAGTCAAATTGAAAAAATCAAACTTGCATTTTGAGAATTTGGACCAACGCACAGACCTTAAAAATTCAATAATCTGCACGTCAGATTTCGTCTACAAACGTACTATATAGTTAATAATCTGTCTGATGGTTTAAACAATAGCTTCAGCATTATCTTCTATAGGTACCTATAATTGCTCTCGCTTCAGATTCTCAAACCTTATCTACCTAACTTGTTGGCTATCTGTTGAGACTATTGCCAATCACGTTTTATCCTGTAGGTATCAATGTTTTAAAGTTTTGTTTATAATGTAGACCAAGATTTTGAATTTCCTTTCGGCATTTTATTCGAATTATAGAAATAAAATCAACAATTTTTTCCTAAGTGGACCCATTTTATATCTATTATATTTTTTCATATCAGATAAACAAAATTTTCATTTCTCCTTCCAACTCTCAAACAATTTTTTTTTAAATTTAAATGACATCGATGGCGGAGCTTAGTTTGAAATTGAATTCTGCATTGCATACTTTTAGGAAATGCTGTTATTTTCCAATTACCAAACCAAATTCTATTTATGTATGTGTCTAATAATTATGTTTTTTTTTTAATGTCGAGTATACAGAAGGAGGAGACTTTTTGATATGTTTGGCACTAAATTTAGAGGTCAAACCATGGAGTACTTAACTTGGAAATCCGTCAAATCACCAGCCCAAAAATCGAACTAAATTCCCTCATCATTAGTTTTTTTGAAATTTCGTGTTTAAAAGTGTGGTGGTTCTAGCTTGACGTCAAGCCAGATTTAAGGGGTAAGGGTAGGAGTATTAAATTTGGAATTCCCCCAAATCACCAGCCCAAAAATCGAACTAAATTCCCTCATCATTAGTTTTTTGAAATTTTGTGTTTGAAGGTGTGGTGGTTCTAGCTTGACGTCAAGCTGGGTCCACCACAAGTTTGAGGGACAAGATATTTTAGTTCTCCATCGGGATTGGGGTACTAAATTAGCCCAAAAATCGAACTAAATTATGGCATCATTAGATTTTGGAATTTCGGTTGTGGCGGTTCCAGCTTGACGGACCTTGTTTTAGCTAACACATAAAATAAAAATTATCGATAACCACACATATCATTTTTTATTCATAGCTTTTCGAGCTTAAAGCTAAAAAAACATTTTTTTTTTTAAATTTTACCTGCCGCTGTTTTTCCAAATTATCATAAAATCTATGGGTTTTTCATACATACATTCAAAAAAATTACAACACATACAATTTATTTAAACGCAGTTACAATGGCTGGTATTTCTTTTAAATTAAGGCCTAAACTAAGTTTTTTAGCATTATTACTAACAGCGCAGTTACCGTTAACATGGGTCAGGATACACCACAATAAGACTTTTCTTAAATCCCCGATAAATGATATTAAAATTGGATATAGGCCCTTACTGTAGAACAATTTTTTCTAAGAATTCACCCAAGAATCATGTCCTAAAATACTATTGACGAATTAAGGGACACCCTGTGTAATGAAATGAAGCAAATGTAATAACCTTTACAACGATGTACGACAGATTACTGTTGAGTTGGTAGACCAGTTGCCAATGAAGAATTGCATTATTTGATTTTTGCAGTTTTTGATAGCTAAATATCTTTTGAACCCATTATCTACGCCTTAACGGCATTACTGTCTTTTTCTGTGCTTTGAAGGGGAATATCTTACGGACCCCATGGTTTAGCGCCTTACGTCCATATAATTAACTAGCGGAAACACCCGGCGTTGCCCGGGTCCCTTTTGATAAAAGATAGTTTGTTAACAAATCTTGAAAAAAAATTTCCCGTGGAAAATAGTTTTCCTTGAAAATATTTCTGCTGTCGTGAATATCTCTGAAATAAATTCGATGAATTGACCGCCCGATTACCCAGGAAAACTTATTCCCGACATCAATAAAATTTTAAAAATAATTCAAGTTCTCAATTTTCAAAGGATAGAAATATTGTGCAAGTGTTAATTATTATAAATATAAAAGCTTATTCACGTACTTCTAAATATCTATGATAAAGACACCTACTTGTAAGAAAATATTTGAAAAATTTGTATGGTTTGCTATCTCGCCCCAAATTATCAACTGTCAAAGCAAAAGATGTGATTTTTGACATTTCACCATCATCACTGTCAACTGTCAAGTGCGATTTTTTTGATTTCCATTGGACTTAGAGTGCAAAATCGACCTCCTAAATCGATTGGCGCTCTCAGATCTTGACATTTCGACACCTTTCAAATTGAAAAGTGAAATTTCTTATTTTCTGTTGGTGCTAAAGTTCTGGCCGAGACATTAGGTAATAAAACCCTCCTTAATCGATTGGTGCCCTTAGATTTTGACATTTCGACACACGACCTGCAACGCACAGAAGAGAGGAGCTGTAATACGGCAGTTTTTGTTCTCAAAGCATCTAAATTTTGTAAATTCGAATAAGTACTTTCCGATTTATATCCCATTTTATGCAGATAAATTGACAATTTTGAATTTTTTTCTGGATTTTATCTGTACAAAATATTTCTTATGTAAAATTTTAATATTCGAAATTATTTTGTGAAGCTTGTGATCAACGCACAGTTATGTTTTGTATCCATGATCCATTTTGCATTTTGTTTGGTAAATAAATCAATAAAGCTAATTCTGGAGTGGCTTTTGTTGAAATGATCACTAAATATTTATTAGCAATATCTTAGAAAAGGATTAGAGCAATTGGTGTGTTCGTTTTGATTTTCAAAATTTATCAATTTTGTATTAACTTTTGCTTTAAAAGTACCATGATTTTTTTTAAGATTTTGCAAAAATTTTAACACAAAAATTTAGATTATAAATTTCTACCGTAGTCTATATCATTTGTTATGAACTATCAGGCATTACTAAAGTTTGAAGCCTTTAAATTTGGCTAAATGGAGCTTTATTGTGATTTATCTCATTAAATTGCCCCTACTTTTTTTCCTTTAGATTTACAAATATAAAATTTCTAACATATTTGTAGAAGAATGTAACAGCCTTTAACAACGTCAGCGGCCGTGCAATAGTAGGAGCACTGGAAAATTTGAAGGTGGACGGCTTACTGATTAAGTTGATAGACCATATGTTGGGAAGTAGGGTCATCAACTCTGCATTGGGAGGCTATTCCACTAGAAGATCTGTCACTAGAGGCACACCACAAGGTGGGGTCCTTTCACCACTTCTATGGAACTTGGTCATAAATGACTTACTGACTGTCCTGGAGGGTGATTGCGTATGCCGATGATGTTGCAATAGCTATATCAGGGAAACACCCCCAGGTTCTTACAGAACTTCTTCAAACCGCTCTTAACAAGCTAATAAAATGGGCAGAACGCTGTGAGCTAGGTGTAAACCCCCGCAAAACAGAACTTGTCCTCTTCAAAAGGATATATAAAATTCCACAGATAAATCCTCCAACAATTAATGGTGTTCCACTTTCCTTTTCAGATGAAGCCAAATATTTAGGTACTGGATAAAAAACTAAGTTGGAAACCTAATATTCAAGAGGGAATTAAAAAAGCCACTGTTGCTTTATTCTCCTGTAAAAAAGCTATAGGTACTAAATGGGGTCTATCCCCTGCCATAACTCACTGGCTCTACACTGCGGTCGTAAGACCGATTCTCACTTATGGGGTAACAATTTGGTGGACTGCTCTAGATAAAGTTACGTACTGTGACCAGCTGAGAAAGGTCCAGAGATCAGCAAGTATGTGCATAAGTGGAGCTCTCCGCTCGACACCATCAGCTGCACTAGACATACTCCTCAGCCTCACACCTCTCGATATATATGGCAAGCAAATGGCTGCGAACACAGCCGTCCGCCTTAAAGCCATTTCTCAATGGACCAACAACTCTATCGGTCATACTAAAATTCTAGACTTATATGAATCTATTCCTTGTCATTCCGACTACACCACATCCAAACTAAATTTCGACAAAAGTTTCCAGGTCACTATACCCTCAAGAGAATCTTGGGACGTTGGGGACCCTCTCAAAGGTGATTCAGTTCATTTTTATACTGATGGGTCGAAAACTGAGGAAGGAGTGGGTGGCGGAGTGTACTCAGACAGACTTAATTTAAGTCTCTCCTTCCGGCTCCCTAACCACTGTAGCGTATTCCAAGCGGAAATCCTGGCAATTAAAGAAGCTCTGTCTTGGCTGAGAGAAAACGTGAAATCAACATCGGATCTTCTCAGATAGTCAAGCAGCACTTAAATCTCTCAACTCTGTCTCTACCAACACCGTTACGGCACAAAACTGTCGATCGTCTCTTGAAGAGATGGCGGAACAGTTTAATATTCACCTTCTTTGGGTGCCGGGCCATAGAGATATTCCGGGAAATTGTAAAGCCGATAAACTTGCCAGAAATGGAACTCTAATGCCCGTTTTGCCTAACAGGTGGAACATAGGTATACCGATCGCTACGTGTAAACTTTTGCTAAAACAAAACTCTGCAAGGAAAGCAAACTCTAGATGGACAAACCTTACTACATGTCTGGCCAC
The DNA here is from genome assembly GCA_949320155.1 of Melangyna quadrimaculata. NCBI lineage: Eukaryota > Metazoa > Arthropoda > Insecta > Diptera > Syrphidae > Melangyna > Melangyna quadrimaculata. The sequence goes on from OX439483.1 coordinate 215,149,307, forward strand.
AAAAGAAATCTGGCCATCGCTAGACCCTAGGCGCTCTAAAAGTTTGCTATCACTTAGCAGATCACAAATTAGCTCCGTAATAGGTGTCATAACAGGACACTGCCTTATAGGAAAACACGCCACAAGACTTGGCGTTTTCTCAAATGACTTCTGTAGAAGTTACATGGACGAAGAGGAGGAGGAAACAATTCCTCACCTCCTCTGCACATGTCCTGCTCTTTCACAGAAGCGCAGGATCCTTCTGGGGGACTACTTTTTCAATGATCCAAGCGATCTAGCTAATACAGACATACACTGTCTCTCTCGCTTCATAAAAAGCTCCGAATGGTTTTCGTAATGAGGATAATCTCCTCATTCCTATCATGTGGTATCACAACGGACCTAATTATGGTCTAAGTGTGTCAGCCGTTTTCCAGACAGCCACTTTAACCTAACCCTAACCTATGTAACAGCTATAATTGTGTGTTAACTTTTAACAAATTTTCTAAGTAACTACACTCAAAAGGTATACATTTTTCGTAATATGGCAAATTCTTTCTCTTTTAACAATTTATTTTGTCATGAAAGTGAATTATTTTTTATTTTTATAATTTGGTATGTCTTATAACCAAAAAGAAACAATTTTATCGACCAATAGACTGGATTTTTGCTAAATTTTTCTTTCAATTATGTTTAAAAATCCATATTAAAGCTTACGGTTATCATAGGAATATGTTTTATGTACCAAAATAATTGTTGATTGGTATAAATTATTATAAAATTTAAATTTCGATAATCGGTTACATACAAAATTATAATATTCACTATATAATCAAAATAATGCAATTTTATCTGTTCAACCGTATAAGTCTTTAAATTTATATTGTTGTCTATTAATATTTTGTATGTATTTAAATAGTGAGACAATGAACTTTCCATAGACATCTAAATTCGATAAGTACTTTTTGATTTATAGCCACTTTTATGCAGACAAATTGACAATTTTAAATTTTTTTTCTGGATTTTATCTGTAAAAAATATTTATGTAAAATTTTAATATTTGAAATTATTTTGTGAAACTTGTGAGCAACGCACAGTTATGTTTAAAATATCAACATTTTTATTAGACTTTCAAGATTTATAATTTTTAAATTTAAAAAATATTTTATGGGCGTGGTGAAAATATAAAAATAAAAGTCGTTGAAAAAGCATGATCGATTCTGCATTTTTTCTGGTAAATAAATCAATAAAACTAATTTTAGAGTAGCTTTTGTTGTAATAATCACTTTACTTTTACTAACAATATTTAAGAAGAGGATTAGATCAATTGGTGTGTTGGTTTTGTTTTTCAAAATTTATCAATTTTGTATTAAGTTTTGCACTGCAAGTACCAAAAATCTAATTGATTTTTCACTCACTCAAATTTCTTGTATGAATTTATTCTAACATTTTGCAAAACCTTTAACACAGCAATTTAGATTATATATTTCTGGATTTTTGCAAAATTTTTCTTTCAGTTATGTTTAAAAAACCATATTAGAGCTTTTGGTTATCGTAGAAATATGCTTTATATACCAAAACAATTGTTGATTCGTAGCGATTATTACAAAATTTAAATTTGGATAATCGGTTGAATAAAAAGTAACAATATTCACTATTTAGTCAAAATAATGCTATTTTATCTGTTTAAGCGTATTAGTCTTTAAAATTGTATGGACGTCTATTAATGTTTTGTATGTATTTAAATAGTGAGACAATTACCTCGCCATCGACATCTTAATTTTGAAATTCGAATTCGTACTTTCCGATTTATAGCCAATTTTATGCAGACAAATTGACAATTTTAAAATTTTTTCTGGATTTTATCTGTAAAAAATATTTCTAATGTAAAATTTTAATATTTGAAATTATTTTGTGCAGCTTGTGAGCAAAGCGCATTTATTTTTATATATCAAAATTTTTATCAGATTTTCAGGATTTATAATTTTTAAATTTGAAAATATTTTATGGGCGTGGTGAAATTATAAAAAATAAAATTCGTTGAAAAGGCATGATTTTTTGTAAATAAATCAATAAAACTAATTTTAGAGTGGTTTTTGTTGAAATAATCACTTAACATTTATTAGCAATATTTTAGAAGAGGATTAGGGCAATTGGTGTGTTAGTTTTGTTTTTCAAAATTTATCAATTTTTTATTAACTTTTGCATTTAAAGTACCAAAAATTGAATTGATTTTTCACTAAATCACATTTTTAGTATGAATTTTTTTAAGATTATGCAAAAATTTTAACACTGGAATTTATATTATAAATTTTTACCTCAAATTCATGTATCATTTGTTATGAACTATTAAGTATAACTCAAGTTTTAAACCTCTTAATTTGGCTAAATGGAGCTTTTTTGTGATTTATTTTATTAAATTGCCCCTACTTTTTTCCCGTTAGATTTACAAATTTAAAATTATCACATATTTGTCAAAGAAAGCTACACCTATAAATGTGCATCCTTTGTTATTTTCAAATACATACATTTTTGATTAACTTTTGAATTTAAATTACGAAAAAATAAGTTGATTTTTCATTAAAACGCATTTTTAGTACACATTTTTTTTAATATTTTGCAATAATTTTTACACACAAATTTAAGTTAAAAATTTCTATTTAAATTTCATGTAAAATTTATTATGAACTATTAAGGTTTGCTCAATTTTGAAACCTCTAAAGTTGTCTAAATGTAGCTTTTTTTGTGATTTATTTATTAAATTACCCGTACTTTTTTTTCCGTTTGATTTAGAAATACAAAATTATTGACATATTTATAGAAGAAGGTTACACCTATAAACGTACATCATTAGCTTTTTGAAATAAAAAAAAATTTCATCAAGTTTTGAATTTAATATATGTAATATAAATTTGACGGGTCATTTACACACCCTTTTAGTATGAAATTGTTCACCCCCCTCAATAATTTGTATACACAAATTTAGCCATATCTCATAGCTAAATTCTGAGATCAAAACTTTTATAATCGTTTGAGTAGAAATGAAGTTCTGATTTTTTATATTAAAAGAACTCCAATTAGAAATTCAATTGAGATAACGGTGCTCTCCACTGGTAGACGATTGTTGACAATGAACAAAGCGGAGAATTTCTATGGATTTTATTCGATTTTATATGAATTTTAAAAAATCAATTGTGACGCTAATATAGGAGGTAGATTAAAAAGTGAGGTATCAAATTAATGGCTATACTATTGAGATTAAATATAAGAAAAAAATAAATCAATCCCTGCACACACCCAAATGTTATTACCTAATATGTGTGAACAATATTATGTTGTGAATTTCTCAGCTCAACGGTACAATAGGAATATAGTTTTTTTTTAGACAAGTTCCTAGGACATATAGCTATAATTTATTAGTACATTGCAAACCCCTACGACTGTTAATTAAAAAGATATTAATAAAAAACAAATTTCATATAGGCAACATTTTCTTATTATTGTTAAAGATTTCTAAAAAAATTTAAGTTTATTTTTTTTTTAGAAGCTATCTATCGGATAGCAGGGGGATAGACATTGTTGATGCCATAAAAAAAATTAGTATTTTGATTGTTTTGTTGTTAGTTTGGACACCCGTACAGCCAAAATGACAAGAAAACAAAAAAAGACTTTTATATATTAGTTAAGATTGATGTACACGTCATTACCATTTCAACGATGTATGACACATTGGTGTTGAGTGGGTAGACCACTTTGCCCATTCTCCTTTTTTTATTACTTTTTAGTAGGAAATAAAAGTTTTGATAATACTCGTATCTCTGCATGAAAAATTATTTAACACACAAAAAGAAATATTCACTTCATGGATTATGTAAATATTCACATTTACTTAGGACTAAATTATTCGAAAGAATTAAATCAAAATTTACATTAAAAAAAAATGTACATAAAAATTGCGAGCTAATTGTTATGCCAAAAAAGTACTAACCCCTTTGGGATTTCGACATTCGGGATTTTACAGTTCGGGATATTGACGTTCAGGTTTCTACAACTCGGGATTTTGACGTTCGGGATCTTATAATTCGAGATTTTAACGTTCGGGATATTACAATTCGGGATTTTAAAATTTGGCAATTCAGGCTTTTGCAATTCGGGATTTCGATACCAACCCTGCCAATTTGTGTATGCTTTAGAGTTAAGAACTTAAGGATCAATTGAATGCATAATCTTAGTTGTAACAAATTTTCGATGTACCCCCACTACAACTGTAGGTACTTTAATGGCTCTATTCTGCCGTTGTGAGGCTCACAGGTCACAATGTTTTGTGAGTGAGGTTTCTCATAAGGCGGTCACAATTTCGTATTCTCATAAGAAACCTCACAAGAACAATGTGGGCTGTGATCTGCCAAGGAGCAGATCCTAATTTTAAAGATTTATGAGGCAAGTTCACCACGAGTTATGAGGTTATTGTGACTTGTGAGACATCAGTGAGCTAGCCAGAATAAGGCTACTAGGTTATAAGGAAGATCGTTTGAGATGGATGACCACAAGAAAAGACCTTTTAGAATCTTAAGCGGCAAACTTTATTGTTAAAAAAGCTAATAAGCTGGAGATGAAACATTTAACCCGATCATTATAGGATGAATGATTTAAATAATTTGTCTAAGGTTTTTGATGGCAAAAATGATGAATTCAAGAATTCTATTCATAAAAGTAACGTAGAATTGTTTATCAATTATGTTAATAATAATAATAATAATAATAATTTTAACTATATGCCTGTAAGACCTCAGGTCTTTTAAATGCAATGCACGGCACTAGTTAGAAGGAATAGAAGGAATTATTTTCAGAATTGTTTTAATTACATTATTTATATGTAGGTATATACATATACTTATTGATTTCTTAATTAAAGCAGCTGCTTAATGCTTATATTTACTACTTAAAAACAGACTGCGGGATCGATCCATTTGTTTCACCTTCGTCATTAAAATTTTTGCTCAAAATTTCGAATGCCTCCATAGTCATACATTTATAATTATAAAATTATTAAGAAGCAATAATATCGAATGTAAAGCAGGCTGTACCGCAGGTAATACGCAATTTAATTGCATTAAAATTGATTGAAATTTGTCAGTACGCAGGTGTTTACGTGAAAAGCATCAGAAGATTTATAAAATGGAATAATCTGAATCTGGACGGGGAAACAATAGTCTGTGATGCATTGCCTTAAACCAACAGGATGCTCGTGCTCGAGGCTTAAATATTATACCATTGCTCCTGCTGCTTTTGTCCAATTAACATTCATTATTATCAATTTATTGTCATTTATTAATAATTTTACCGAATTAAACACATGGGGCTTCGTTTGTACTGTTTCAATTGGTATTCAAGTCTTACGTTGTTTTATAGGTATATATATTTATTTTTTAATATAATCCTCTACATCCATTGGTGTGAAAAATACATAATGAAAGCAATTAAAAATTCTAATTATTTCGATTGCATGTTTTTTTTTTTTTCTTAAAACTTGGGAGTATGGGTGCATTGTTGTGTTGATCGATAAATCCAACATTTATGGATATGCTTGTGCATGAAATAATATTGTTCAAAGCTAGTTTATTTGTAATAGAAACGTTTTATGTTGAAAGTTGTGGAAAGAAATGAAGGTAAGGACAAAAGTACAAAATAGACTCTAGAATCGAAGCCAATTCGCGAACTTAATTAAAAAGTACAAGTGACCTCAACTCCAGGAACAAATGTGTTTCGCCCAGATATGACAGTGAGCTCTTTAGTCATATCTCGGCGAAACACATATATTTCTGGTGTTCAGGTCACTTGTTGGTACTTTTTAATTGAATTAGTGTAACGACTACAAATATTGGCACCCCAAATTTTTGATCCAACTATTGGCACTCCATGATTCAACAGTTATTTTCTCAGTAACCCGTTTGTCCGAATAAGTCAATTTATTTTTTATTTTGAATTCTAACATTTTTCTCATATTTCTGGTGTTTTTAGTTTAAAGAAATATTTTTTAAACTCTGTTTTATAAGTGAAAGTAAGACCGCATTGTAAAAAAAATGAAAAATCTTCGGAATTTCCATTGTTTTGGTCAAGGACATATAATTTTGTAAGTGTTTATTTAACTGCTTACTTTTATATTTTTAAATAATTTCTTTTTCTAATTTATTAGTAATACATTAAATAAGCCGTTTTGAAATTTAATTTGTTAAAAAAGTTGTTTCATTTTATTATAAAGTGTTCAATTATTGGCAGAGGGGTGCCAATAATTACATCGTATGCAGCTACAATGATTGGCACTGCCAATAATTATATTTTTATGACGGCCAATAGTTGTTTAATTCAACTGTTATTGATTTCAGTTTGAACAAAATGCCGGAATACATATTAAATGTTTAAAAGCACTCAGTGTACATATCTTCCAAACTCTCCTTGTAAGGTTTGTTTAGGGCTGGCCACGAGACGAGACTCTGCGAGACTTTTGTAAGTCTCGTCTCGTTCTCGTTAAAATCGAAAATTATCACTCTCGTCTCGGTCTCATCATGCGAGACCGAGACTTTTCTCGTCTCGTGGCCAGCCCTAGGTATGTTTGAAAAAAAGACAGCAGCGTCTTAAATTCTATAATATTGGTTGACGAGAAATTCAGTTCGCCTTTTAAAAAATAAATATATTTTACCTAATTAAATTTACTTAATCTGCAATGAATTGAAAACTAAAATTTGTTTGTTTCCATTAAAAAAATGTAGATACCTACTTTATGAAAGTAATTATTCAATTATTTCAATTAATTGAATTTTCGAAAATAAGTTAAAAACTTATTTTGGTCCCTTTCTTTAAAAAATATAATTTATTTACCCTACAACTTTTTTATGCCGATAGCGGGTTTTGCGCAATTTATTTTGACTTTGATATCATTTTTTTTTTACAAAAACATGTTATTAAGCATCTCTTTTACCTTTTCTTATGAAACAACAACTAATATTTTGTTGGGGCAAACAGTAGGTAAATTTAAAATTATCAACAAAATAAAACGAAAAAAAGGAAATTCAGAAAAGCTTACAAATTTGCTTAAACGGAATAAAAGCTGCGTCTACGCCCTCGGTTCCCAAATTTTGTTCCGATTTTTCAGGGTTCCGCGACTTTCTCGAAGAACAAGTAGTAAAAACACAAAATTCGAATTAACAAAATTCAAATTAAAATATGAGTAACTTTTACACACCTAGATTTTTTTTTACCAATCAGTATACTCTTGAGCCGAAATTCGACCGTACAGCTAAGGCGCCAGTTATAGCTTTCATTGAAAACCATCATTGAAAACTTTGTCTTTCAATTTTGATGCACTTAAAGAAATAAAACTGATGGCGTTTTGGTACCAAAACGAAGGTTGTTAGTTATATATTTTTTGTAGTCAAAAAAATTATTAGTTTGCTTTAACACTTTCTAATAAAATCACTTTTAGTTTTTCAATGATGAAAATCATTTTCAATGAAAAGCTGATATTTTGTTCCCAAAAGTCGAACACATTCGTTCCAATGAAATGCGTTCCTTTCTCTTCCTGTTCTCGTCTGTCAGTTTTTCGTTCAATGATCGAATTTAACCTAAAAGTTGTTTTTTGTATGGGGAATGGAATTTTCAATGAAAGAAAATTTCATGATAGCTATAACCGACCTGTCAGAAAATATTCCACTGTTTCACTGATTTGTGTTTCAATGATGGATTTCAATGAAAGCTATAACTGGCGCCTAAGAACAGAGATTTATTTTTTAGCCGTACGACACGAATTTGGAATTCCTTAACCGATTCTATTTTTCCTCCCCATTTCAATCTCCAGACATTTAAGACAAATGTACATCAGTTTCTCCTACTCAACCCTCCCACTGTTTCCTTAATGCTCGCACTGTGTTAAATAAACATTTAAAGGGTAGTCATACTCATAATCCCTTGAGTGCGCGTTTATTTATAAATAAATAAATCCAGTTTAAAGAAACGAGACCAAAAATAATATAAACTGTTATAAGTCGAAAAGGTAGAGAAAACGAGAAAATTAACTCATAATTATTTCGACTTTAAATTACCTCAAAAAACCATAATTTTCGTCTAAGCCGGTGACTGTGGGACACCCTGTATATTTATTTATTAATTTACCTATAGATACTATATTTATTTAATATTTTTAATTTAAAATAAAGTGTTCCTAAATCATAAAAATGAAATTATAAACCATTTATTAAAACATCACGTTCTTTTATTTTAAAGTGGGCCAATAAATTGTAGTGTCTGGGTACCAATAATTATATCAGGGTGCCAATAATTGTAGTTTTTGGTAAGCTATTTTTAAATTGGTTTTATAAATATATTTCAATTAATTAAATCTTTATTTATAAAACTTTATCAACGCGGAATTTAATAAGGTATACTCTAGTATAACATACTCAAATTACTCTACAAATAAAAATGTTATAGTTGATTAAAGTTGAAATTTCTTTAGGGGTGCCAATATTTGTAGTCGTTACGCTATATTCATTCACTCCACTAAAAACAGAACTAATTTTAATATTTAAATTTCTTCATCTTCATTACCATTGAGAATTCTGATCATAAGAATAATGATGGTCCCTACCATATTGTTATTCTCATCACGGCAGGCTTCCGTTCTAGCTTTGTATCCTTGGGTGGATCGTTGCACCCTTTGATATACAATTTTCGAACATCACACCTGCCACTACAACCCTCAATAGACTCGACCACCCGCTTCTCGCGTTCTCTCTCTCTCTTTTTTCTCCTGAGAAGTCGACGTTCATCTTTTCTTTTCATCCCGTAGAGCTCCCTGTCTACTCTCTCAGCAGCTCTTGTTCGAGTCTACATCTACAGGATTTTTTGGTAGGCCTCGTCCTTAGTTGCATGCTCCAGTCGGCACTCTTCATCGAACCAGGGATTTCTTTGTGGTCGCCTTGTGAAACCCAGCACATCAAAGGCGGCACTTCTTAAGGCTTGTTGAAAGTGTTTCCACTAACCCCCTGCACTTGCTGCTGGTGGCGAACTTCCTGAGAGATTAAGAGGTACGTCTCTTGCTACTTTAGCTTCTCGACATCGAACTATTTCACAGCATCTGCTCTGCGTTGTGTCGTCATGGATATCCGCATACGAAGCCTAGCTACCACCAGGTAGTGATCCGAGTCAATGTTGGCCCCTCGGCCCCATCTCTCTGAAGAGGTTTGAACAGAGATCAGCGTAATGTTCTTGAATTTGCCTCTGATGCGGTTTGTAACCAGGCGCTCGCTTACACTTTGGAAGCCCAAGACTTCTTGCCTAAGTATTCCTCATATCACAAAATCGCAACCAAAAAGCAGCTAACCCTGCTCCTAGTAGCACCCGCCGTAGTAGATGTCACACGATTGCAGTCTCCGTATGCCCTCTCCATCCCATCGCTCTTCCTTGATGGCTATTACGTCAGCTTTTAGAACGTCCAGGTTCTCCACTGATTGTTCGGCTGCACGTGTTCTGTATAAGGACAGGACGTTCTACGTGCAGATCCGAATTCATTGTCCTTGTTTCGTTTGCTGGGGTCGTCAACTTTAAAAGCATTCATATTCGGGGCTTGTTGTTGTTTCGGAACAAGTTAGTTTTTCCAAGGTAGATAAGTTACCCCGCCGCACAACCCCCAACCTGGAGTGTCGGACCCTTAGTATAACTCCAACGGTAGGGAGACGGATAAACCGCTTCTTATAGGCCTGAGCTACGCATGTAGCGTAGAAGCCCATATAAGGTGTTCACTAAGTAGTTCAACCCTTGATTCCATCTTGGAAATTCGTCCGCTGGCGCCTGGATGAAAGGAGAAGTGCCTAAGTGGAAACACCCCGCCCCCTCTCTCTCGTTGGCTGTTCCCAACAACTTTACACAGGGATTAAGACCCCATCTCTATCTGAGGAACTATACACCCGATGCTCGCCATTAGGAGGTGAGAGTAGGAGTTGGTTCTTGGTAGACAGAGGTGTGTTTTGAGAAAAACTTGTCTTGTAAATGACCAACTAGAAAAATCTGAAACATGGTCAAAAACTATTTTTGAATAATTTTCAAAAGAATTCGGAACAGTCCAGAATAAATCAAGAACATCCTGGAACAAATTTCTAAAATAACAAATTTAAAGAAAAGGCGTGGCTAAATTCGCACACGCTGGGGGCGGAGGGACGTAAAATGCAATGTGAGTATTATTCATAAAAAAGTTCACAATTTAAAAATTTCGATACAAGAACTGAAAATAAGCTTGCTTATATTATTAGGCATAAGTAGAGTCAGTTTTTTGGCATTTTATAAACCTATATTTTAAGAGCAAAGAAAGGCACAAAAAAAAAATAAAGTTCGGTTTAGTTATTTTATATGATTTAAAAAAAAAAAACCAAATCGCGAAAAATCTTGGGCAAGAGCGCGCACATAGTTTTAATGGGAAACTTAACAGTTTCCAAAGCTATCAATTTTTTAAAAACTTAACGTAATACTTACTTAAACAAACAGTTATTCTTTTCCAATAAAATCAAGTCAAAAATTAAAGAAAATACGACCCATTTACAAATTATATTTTCTGCATTCACGTTTCTCTGTCCTCTAAATGATTTGAAAAATATGAAAAGTTAAATATGGGGCACCTAAGAATGCATACTGTACGCTCTTACCCACAAAAGGACTGCGCGATTTTACCACCAAAGGTACTTTTTTGTTTCATTTTATGAAATTTAAAAGAAAATAAGATAAAATGTATTTAATTTTTAACTTAAATGAAATAAAAAAGGACACTTTTTACAAATATATGCTACTTCCGATATATAGTGCTGCCACGATGGCGCCACACACTTTTCTAACACAACTTTTTGTTTGTTTTAAACAGTTTTTTTTTTCAAATCTTTTTTGTCATAAATACAGCTGTGTATATACTTTCTGAGGCCTTGACTTATGGCTGTCTTACAAGGCGCTGATTTCCTCATTTTTAGTTTTAACTTCAACCAGAGAAATTAGCTGTTCGCGCTCTTACCCACTGCGCTGTCTTACCCCAAATGACCCCTTACTTGTTTTTTCTCCAAATTTACAAATACAAACTTGGTTCAGTCTTTGAACCATGCGGATGAAATATGTTTGATAAGGTGGTTCAGTGTTCAAGTTTTAAGAATGTCATATCATAATTGCCAGTTCTATTGGAACTTGAATCGTGGTTGAATTTAGTCGAAATCGGTGAGTTCAAATACTTAATCCGAAGTAACTTGCGCAAATCCACTAAACTCTTCCTTTCTTAGCATAGTTTTAAATAATCAAACTTGATTGAAATGGACTTATAGGCTATTGAATAGACCTTTTAGTACAGAACAATTGCGTTCACGGGTTTTTATTATTGATTGTGTTTGTGTGGAACTAAAGCTTACTTAAATCACAAAAATTCGCTTAAATTCATCCATTTTTCAATATTCGCGGAATAACTCGAAACTTTTCAAAATTGGTAGTTTAAAAAATTTTATAGAAAAATTTAAGTAGGGCAATTTGTCAAAAATTGACCTAAGAAAACCGAAAAATTACTGATTTTTTTTTTTTTACTTAAATAACTTTTTTTGAAACAAAGGTTTGCGCGAGATATTTCAGAATAAAACAAAGAAGATGCTCAAGTCTTTAATATGACGAATCAAACAATGTTTTTTGATGAAAATTGTCAAAAATATATCCTTTTAAAAAAAGTCTTTTTTTATAGTTGTTGCTGTTTTTGCTCGTAAGCATCTGTCGATAGTTCAGCTAGTAGAAGAAAAGACTGAAAAAGTATCTTTTACCCATTTACCTTTTGGGTCCTTATTAAATTCAAATGATCAATTATATAAACCAGTTGCTAAGAACTTAATAGTTTCTTGTAATAGTAAACTTCACAAAGAAGGTATACATCATTTTGTTTGTTTAATAGGATTATCATCATTCTCAATTTCTTCAAAGAGCTATAATGTATAATATATTTATTATAATACAATCAAGAACGAACTTCTAAATCTCATTAAACCTAGAACAAAAAATGAGAATTCTAAGTAGCTGATTATTCACATTCACACTCTTATTTACTGCATCGCTCAACTTTCGGACATTGCCGCATTCTGAAGTGTGTATATAATTAACAATTGCTGCCAATACGATACATTCCCCCTTGAAGAGTCGGCAGATTTTTCAATTATATCAAGTGGCAGTAAAACCAATTTCTGCACTGAACGCATCGTTCGTCGTTTCTTGCTTGCTGCTTGTTATTCCACATTTCGTATGTAGTCATCCTTCCCAGGAAACAAATTTGGTGCTGTGTTCTCACCCTTAATAAACATTTGATCACTCACATTCAAAAACTCTTCAAATCCTCTTGCGCTATTTTCCATTTTGATTGTTTTGCTGAAGTTCATACAAATACGTTTGATGCCTCTGTTTCCAAAATGATTGGGACATAATGCTGCGTAATCGCGTATCGTCGCACTGCATTTTTTGGTGTTTCTTCGATTCGCTATCTGAACAATTGCTTAAGACGTATTCCACAAAAAAGATATCAATGAGACCTAAAATTTGACTCATCTGGATCATCCGATATAGCAGTGAGTGGCCGTGAGTTCAAAATTGCACTTATCTGCGCCAATAGAGTTTGAAACCTTAATATGCTAAATTGCACTTGAAGTTGTTTTTTTAATATGATCTCCTTGAAAAACAGGTGCCGATAAAGGTTAATTTTTACATATTAATACTTATTGTCAAACTTGTAATACAATTTGAACGCTCCTCTGAAAATGAAAACATATTCTATAAGGTAGCTCATTTAAACGACGGCGCATTTCCCATTAACGCCGTCCCTCTAAGTTCAACAATTGTTCGATCTAGTGTAGGAATTGGTAATCAACCAACTGTTCTGGTGATAATAGTGACATTAAATGCCTTCGATTTACTTGTGCAGTGTGCAAAACATCGCGCAAGTCATTCAATGAGTGTGCACATACTGTTTGCAAAACACTGACTTCTTGCATGTGTGTTCAAATAATTGTTTGATGGTTGTTATCATATTATTGTCGTAATAAAAGCCATGCGTTCTGGTAATGAGCATCATCTGCCTCTGACCATTTACCAATTGTAAAGTACTTCCTCAATGAATGCGTCACGGAATGATGCCCACTTCACAAAGTCTCCAGCAAATGTTGGAAGTTTATCTACACTCCGAAACACTATTTTCCGACTGACTTGATACATCTGGTGTGAACAGGGCTAATATTGATCACAAAGTTGTTTTTGGAGCACCTTGTTCCAGATAGTTATGTATATTCAAGCCTATTTTCAAATGAGAGTAGTTGACGACAAGCACTGTCATATTCCTTCCAGAGGTCATCTTTAACATTTCCAGTTTTGTCTTTATTGCATGCTTATCAACGTCACTGAATTGAGCTTGCTGCGTAAAATCTAGTGTACGACGCAGTGCAGATAATTTTATTTGACACCAGCTCACCATCTCCTCTTGTGTAAGTTTTTGATCTTCATTCGTTTGTCGCTTCTTTCGCTTTGCCTTAAATGTAACCTCATCATCGTTTCGGTTTTTGTTCCATTTTCTGGAGCTCATGGGGCTGCATAAACGTGTTACATGTTTCCAATACTGAATGAGATACAGAATTCCAATTCTAATCCATGCATTTATCGTTTTTCATTTGATTATGATCACGCATTTGTGACCCATAATCTTTATTACGATCGCGCATTTGTGACCCATAATATCTTTTGATTACGATCACGCATTTGTGACCCGTAATCGCCTTTACCATTATCTTTATTACGATCACGCATTTGTGACCCGTAGTAGCTTTTGATTACGATCACGCATTTGTGACCCATAATAGCTTTTGTTAATGATCACACTCTTATGATCCATAACCACTTTTGATTACGATCACGCATTTCTGACCCATAATCGCTTTTAGTTACGATCACGCATTTGTGATCCATAACCGCTTTTACTATTCATTACGACCACGCATTTGTGATCCGTAATCAATAGCTACTGCATTTTTTACTATCACGCATTTGTGATACGTAAATCAATATGATTTTGGATATGGCTACAAATATTGCAAACCATAAGCTAATCTACATTTATTTTCACGAACCTGCTTTTTGAGCCTCTGCCATTTCAACATTTTGCTTTCGAATGTGTGTCGTTTCAATGAAACCTTTCTTTGCTGTAACAACATCTTTCTCCTCGTTTAAATGTGGCTCCAGTTTCAACAGAATAAAAAAATAAGCCTCGGTACACATAATATTTATACATATGTACATAAATGTCTTTACATATGTAGATACATAACACCGACATCCATAAATCCGACAGTTGAATCCGGCTCGAAGGACCATGTCGATAGTTCAGCTAGTAGAAGAATAGACTGAAAAATTATCTTTTACCCATTTACCTTTTGGGTCCTTATTAAATTTAAATGATCAATAGGATTATCATCATTCTCAATTTCTTCAAAGAGCTATAATGTTTAATATATTTATTATAATACAATCAAGAAAGAACTTCTAAATTTCATTAGGTTAGGTTAGGTTATAGTGGCTGCCAGCAAAGAAGCCGACACACTTAGACCATCAATTGGTCCGTTGTGATACCACATGAATCTAAGATTTTCTGCGCACTCGCTAGAACTAATTGGAGCTTTTTACAAAGCGCATGAGACTGTTAATGTCCGAGCTTTCTAGATCTGTTGGATCATCGAAGAAGAAATCCCCAAGATGGAGTTTACGTCTTTGAGATAGGGCGGGACATGTACAGAGAAGATGAGGAATAGATTCTTCTTCTTCTTCATCCATACAGCTTCTGCAAAAATCATTTGCGAATACTCCAAGCCGCGTGGCGTGATTGCCTATAAGGCAATGCCCAGTAATGACACCAATTATGGAGCTGATCTGCAATCTGCTTAAAGATAACAAACACTTAGAGCGTCTCGTGTCCAACACTGGCCAGATCTTTTTAGTTGCCAGGCAAGTGGTGATGTTATTCCACCTAAGGCTTGTTCTCCTTATAGCATCTTGCCGATATCTACCTTGTCTGGTAGAATAGGTAGTGTTGTTCCACTTTAGCGAGTTCGTCAGCTTTGCAATTTCCCAGAATGTCCCTATGGCCTGGCACCCAACAAAAGTGAATATTGAACTGTTGTGCCATCTCTGTAAATTTCATTAAACAAACAATAATAATAATCATTGATAGATATTAATATCAAACTAGAACAAAACATGAGAATTCTAAGTAGCTGACTATTTACATTCACACTCTTATTTACTGCATCGTTCAACTTTCGGACATTGCCGCATTCTGAAGTGTGTATATAATTAACAATGGCTGCCAATACGATACAGCATCTTTTTGTCATTACGATAATAGAGAATTCGAAACTAGTGGGACCCGCAGTTTTGTCTGTCCATCTATGCTATGTTTTATATGTTTAATTGAAATTTTTATTTTTGGACCAAAAATAGTGGTAGCTTGCATAGAACCATTTTTTGCATTTCCACCTTTCGACCTAGCCGCGTTACCGAACTGAATGAATTTTTATTATAAGTAAGTTTTTAATCAACCTTAATATTGCATTCAAAAATTTTGATTAAAAAAAAAATTTAATTAAAAAAAAAAATATTATTTTATTATTTTATTTAATATTTTAAGAAGGAATCCATGATTTATTTTCAAACTTGGGTTTTTTTTCTATTATCGTTATGACCAAATATGATCAAATATCAAAATCTCTACTTAAAATCATTTCCAGAATGGGAAACTTGCAATAGATATACCAATGAATTTTAAGTCAAAATGATGCTTACGAGTTGTTATGATAAAAAAGTGTTCTTTCGAGTTCTGAATATTTGCTCCCATTAGTGCGCAATTACTTTTTTTTACTAACCTGTGTTTTAAGAGAATATACAATTTTCAAAACTGTGAAATATGCGGATATATTCGAACATGCATATAGCGAAGGGGTCAGTTATAGACAGAATAACAGAAAAAGCATCAAACAGCTTACTTTTTAAAAGTCCCTAGAGACAAAAATGTATTTCCAGGTTGCAATGGCCCAGATCTAAGGGGCAAGTACAGCCCCTTTTAGCCCGTAGCCAGTGTCTACGACTACAGGTCGGCTTTTTTTTGTTAACTGTTACAAAGGGTTGACACTTAAAGGAATGGTTTGGCTGGCATTTTGTATTCTCTGCCGCAGCAGCCAACGTATCATGCTCATGATATACCTATCAGACAACACCATTTAAACATTTTTTGATAAATTAACAAATTGGATTTAATTGTGCACGAATAATAAATAATTCAACGTAGAGATAACAATTGTTATCGCAGAGTTTCGAATCGATTTAACAATTTGTAAATAAACGAGCAATTACCTGACGATTCTACAATGCATAATTGGTTCTTTTTTGTAATCGAACATGTTTGTGTGTGGCTTAATATATTTATGTTGGTAGGTGGCTTAATATATTTATGTTGGTAGGTATATCCTGTATAATAATATCAAACTCCCAACCTACGTAGGTTATGTATGTACATTTTTTTTGTGCCATTTGTATTATTTCTCACTGCTTTATTTATTTGTGTTTCACTATACCTACCTTATAAAATTGTATTTAATAATACCTCGTAATACGTATTGAAAAAAAAAAAAAACAAAAATTAATCGAAAATGAATATCTATTCCATCAATACCTACTCTTCAGTGGAAATTTTCAAAGCCACTTAGTAGGTAAATATTAGTTCATTGAGTAGTAGTTACCCATAATTTTGAAGCAGCTATGTAGTATTAGACTAGATAAACCTACAATAAATATAAACAAAATCTCTTAGGTAAACATAGCTGGTAGTTAGGGTATGTACACCACCTCGAAATCAGGCGGAGCACTTCCGATTTTCGGAAAAATTAAATTAACAGTCGATGTATCATTTCATTTATCATACAAAAATGAATTGTACACCCAATCGTTTTTTTTTATAAAAATAGAAATTTAACTTTGTTTGGAACTTTCAAACGCCCATATCTCCGTACCAAAACCAAATTTCAAACTGTTCATGGGCTCAAATAATGCATATCGTTGATATCTTAACTGTTCACCCAACATTTATTTTTTAATGCTTCGCCCCAATTAATAAATCGTTAATGAAAGCTATGCAAGGTGAAATACATACTTGCATACATAAATATACAGGGGGATTCACCTAAGATATGACCAAGGTTTTGACTAGCCCAAAAAAGAAATTTTGAAGGAAACACGTTTTGAACACACCAAACCATTCAAATAACTGATATAAGTGGCTTATATTCTGTTATTTATGAAATGTGAAATTGCACTTACACTCAGTTCACGTTTTCATAATTGAAGTTAGCTCGCTACGACTTATCTTTCTAATATAAGCCACTTATATCGCCTATTTTAACGGTTTGGTGTGTTCAAAGCGCGTTTCCTTCAAAATTTCTTTTTCAGCCATTAAAAACCTTTTAATTAGGTACGTACCATATAAATTGAAAGAAAAAACAATAATACTATTTGAAGGCGAGTTATATCGTGGATTTGAATAGTTTGGCGTAACTCAAAACGTCTGTCAGTAAAATTTTTCGACTCAGGGAGTCAAGCCCTATAAATTGAGATGCATTTCAAGAGATTTGTATTGATAATCTAATTGATAAACTAGTAATAACATCCGCGACTTTAATCGGGCTTTTCAGCAATGTGGCGTAACTCAAAACGTTTGTCAGTTACATGTTGCAACTCAAGGATTCAAACCCTTTAATTTGAGATACATTTCAAGATATTTGTATCTATAATCTTTTTGATAAACTAGTAATTACATCCGCGACTTTTATCGCGCTTTTCAGCAGTTTGGCGTAACTCAAACGCCTGTAACTTATTAAATCACTTTCTTGAGTCAAAACCTTTTAATTGGTAAACGTTTGAAGAAGCTACCACTTATATACAATAAAAAAAAAAAAATAATAACATCCGCGAATTATATCGTGGATGTCTGTTGTTTGGGGCCACTAAACGTCTGTCACTTACATTTTAATTTTTTTTTGGTCAAGACGTTTTCATTGAGATACATTTCAAGTGGTTTTCCTCAAAATCCACTTACTAAAAAAATAAAATAAATATCCGCGATTTATTTCGCGCCTTTCCAGCTGTTGGGTGACACTAAAAACTATTTTTTGTATACATTAGTACTCTGGTAGTCAAGACCTTCCGATTGCGATACATTTTGGTGGCATACAGCAATTATCTAAAAATTTCAATAAGAATCCGCGACTTTAATCGTGTCTGTCGGGGGTTTTGGGGCCACTTAGACGTCTGTCATGTACATATTCGCACTCAGGGGGTTAAGATCTTTCGTTTGTGATACATTTCAAGTGGTTTCCTTTTTGACAAAAAACCTCAAAAAAAAAAAAAAATAACCCGTTTTCAGGGACGTCTGTCGGGGGTTACGGGGCCACTTAGACGTCTGTCACGTACATATTCACACTCGGGGAGTCCATGGCTAAAAGTTGTGACCAATTTCAGGTGGGTTCCCAAAAGCCTAAAAACGCCAAAAAAAACGCGTTTTCGGGGACGTCTGTCTGGGTTTTGGGGCCACCTAGACGTCTGTCGAAACCATTTTTGTAATCAGGGATTTGATGGCATCAAGTTGTATAACATTTAAAATGGTTTCCCACCCGATTTCAATTTTCAGAAAAGTTTTACTTTTGATGCACTTTTACGTGCTAGCGGGGCCACTACATGCTGGCAGACGAACGTGTCGTTATCACCTTCCCCAGGACTACCTTTAATATTAAAATCTTTTGGTTTCCGCGCAAAATCTGCTGCTAGCTCTTAGACTAGTATGTTTTTTTGGGGTTTTACTTTTCAAGATATTACAAAATAAATGAACTAACTTTCTCTAAAAACTAAGAAATATCATCCCCCAAAATGATCATTTCAGCCACCAGTTGGTTATCCTCAACCTAGCTTTCCCTTGTTTTTACTAAGAAGTTGGTTTCTCTTTTTTTGAATATCTTAAAGAGTAAAAGTCCTAGAAATATCCCTCTTGGATGAAGCATTGTTGTCCATTCGCTCAATGTGACCCAGCCAATGTATTCGACGTGTTTTAACTTTCTAGACTGCCTTTAGATCTTTGTATAGCTCATAGAATTAGCGGTTATATATTCTCCTCCATTCAGCTTTCGTGTAAGGAGTTTTGATTTGAACCCATGTGTTTCGCCAAACCGAAGTAGTGGAGTGGTTTCCTAGGATAATTCCTCGCCGCATTTTCACTAAAGTGTCATTCGTGGAGTGAATGTTTACTCCGAGCTAGATGAACTTCTTACCTAGATCTAAGTTGGTGGTATCAATGGTGAAGTTTTGTCTTAGCCGGTGGACAGATGCTTTTTTGTTTGTTGATAGCACGTACTTGGTTTTATCCTCATTTACTTCAAGACTAACGAGTTTCACCTGTTTTTCAATCGCCGTGAAGGACACTAAAACGGCACGTTGGGATTAACCCATCATGTCTATTGTCTTTATCGTCCGCATGTCCCAGTATTTGGATGTATCTCTTGAAGATAGTGCCTTCAGTGTTGACGCCTGATCTGCGCACTGTCTGTTCAAACATGAACATATTGAAGATCCATTTATTATCTTCAGGTTACCCAATGTGCGGCGAGTAAATAAGGATAACACATGTTATCGTAAACATGCACTGACGGCTGCCTGGAGATAAAAATATATAATAAGAATGAGAAATATGTAATATATAAGAAATAATGTGTAAATATGTATGTATGTGTTCAAATAGTATTTAAGGAATATTTGTTTAGAAATAAATTTAGTATTCATTCGACCTTACACCCGAGTGTTTTATTCAACATTGGTCCTTCGAGTATTTTTAAAATTTTCCCCCACCAATGGTAAGAGATTTTAAAACGAACAAGCGAATCATAATAGCGTGTCAGAGCTACAAATACTGGCAAAATGAAAACAAATCAAAAAAAATAAAACAAAGAAGTTTAATAGCGTGGTCAGAGCTACAGATACTGGCAAAATGAAATTAAGTAACATAAAGTGGAAATTTAAACAACAAGTACAAAAAAAAACACAATAATGTCGTCAAATCACTTAAAAATAATTGAGAAACAAATAGAAATTCTCAACTTCCTTAAAAATTTAAAAAAGGAAGCAGAAAGTGTAACAACGCGAAACAAGAATCAAGAAATTCTGGCTCATGCGGAGAAAAGTCTTCTCGCATTAAGGGAAAACGACAAGCTGTTACATAAGCTTGGAGTAATTGATGTTCCTTACTTCAAAGAACAATGGATGAGAGGAGCAGAAAGCTTGTTTGAAGCAATTAAAAATTTGCTAAAAAACAAAGACCTTGAAAGCGAGGAACAAAATAGAATTGAAGCAGCTTCTTCCAACAAATTGGAAGAAATAAAAACATTTAGGCATCAGTTAACCATTGGACTGGGCAAACAGCAGAAACAAATAAATGACTTAATGATGAATACAACCTTGGCAGAAATCACACAAACACCTGCACAGACAACAGGAGAACAAAGAGCTGTCCCAGACGTATCAAAAATACAAGATATAATGGACAACTTGAAGAAGACAATACATGATGCTAAATTAGATGCGGCTTCAAATCCTCATAATAAAAATATATGGATTGGAAAAGTTAAGTGAACGGTTACAAATGCAGCTGGCTAAGATGAATCCAATCGTAGAAGAGACATTCAGAGAAGAAAACTACATAATAGATTTGGAAGAGGATGTGGAAATGCTTCTAAAAATATTGGAAGGCAAAAATAAGGGAACAGAATTTTACATGCGTACGAGTGTATCAACAAGATGTCCAAAAATTGAACTGCCTAAATTCGATGGGAAAATGGAAGAGTGGAAAATATTCTCAGATCTGTTCATGGATGTGGTTCACAACAACAATGCACTTCCGGATTTAGTAAATTAAATCACTTGCGATCATGTATCTCTGGAGAAGCTCGAACGTTAATTGCTAGCCTCATTCAAGGATCATCGGCAAACTATAAAGAAGCATGGAAAACTCTCATCAGAAGATTCGAGAATAAAATAATTAATTTTTCCACACAACTGAATCACTTGCTGGACATGCCAATGATGAACGCTTCATCACCTACTAATGTTAAAAAGCTTCATGATACAGCAAATGAATGCATTCACATCATCAAAACAACAATAGGCAAAGAAAAGCAGGAAAACGATGAAATATTTGCTCACCTTCTTCTACGAAAATTTGATAAGGAGGGCTTACAATTATATGAGCAGCACGTGAAAAAACCAAACCAAATACAAAAATTGGAAGATGTTATGGAGTTCCTGGATCAGTTATTTCGAACTCTTGAATCACAACAACAAACAGTGACACGAAACAAGGAATTCAAAAAACAAGGTTTTGACTTCCAATTAGAGAGAAGAGATCGGCAATGTGAATTCTGTAAGCAGAGTGGTCATCGCATTTATCATTGTGAGCATTTCTTAGACACAACGATACCCAATCGATTAGCATATGTACAAAATAAGCAAATCTGCAGCACATGTCTCAAACACAGTTCAGAAACCAAATGCTTTTCTCAAACAAAATGTAAGATGTGTAATAAATCACACAATACTCTACTTCACATCGGCAACTATCAAACAAAGAGAAAGGTCGAGGGAAATTAACACAAAACATGGATTCCCTCAGACAAAAACAACAAAAAAGATAAATCCTTATCTTCCCTAATGGTAAAAGAGAATGACAGTCCAATGGTAATATTAGCAACAGCACAGATATCAGCCATATCGTCAAATGGTGAAACATGTTTACTACGGGCATTGATTGATCAAGGTTCTCAAATTTCAATGATATCTGAGGAAGCAGTGCAGATCATCTCATTGCCAAGGAAAAAAGTAAACACTGAACTAACTGGACTCTCGGATACAGCAGTCGGTACATCAAAGTCAAGGGTGTATGTAGAGATAAGACCGAGATTTATGAGCAACAGCAAAATGCAAGCAGAGTTGTTGGTACTACCTACCCTCTTAAAACGACTACCTAACGTATCCTTCGAGTTTAACAAAAATGAGTGGGAAAATTACATTCTGGCAGACCCAAATTTATGTAAATAAAAAGGATCGTATTGATATAATCATCGGTAGTGACTTGTATCCAAAACTAATTGAAGAAGAAGTAAGAAAGCAAGACGGCATCGTGGGACAGAACACAATGTTTGGGTGGATAGTTTCCGGCACACTACAAGAAAAACGACAATGCAAAAAAATTATGTCAGCAGTCACGTCACCAATGGATAAATTCTGGGAGATTGAAGATTGAGAAGGAGAAAGCTGTAATGAAAGTTCAGACAAACGACATCTGCATGCAAGCATATGCAGAAACAACAATAAGAGACAAGAAGAATGGCAGTTATGTGGTGAAGGTGCCACTAAGAACCGACATAGAGCTTGGAGAATCAAGGAAACAAGCATAAGCTAGATTCTTACAGCTTGAAAAAAGAAATGAGTAACAAAACAAAAACCGATTAGATACAGTTTATGAAAGAATACGAAAACCTGGGCCATATGGTAAAGGTGAACGAACTACAAGAAAAGAAAGGCAAATACTATCTTCCGCACCATGCAGTTGTGAAAGATACAAGCCTAACAACAAAAACAAGAGTTGTATTCGATGCCTCAGCGAAGACTTCCAACGGATACAGCCTTAATGACGCAATGATGATTGGGCCTAGACTACAAAAAAATATCTTTGACATCATCATCAAATGGAGGCTATGGAAATATGTACTGACCGCAGACATCGAAAAAATGTACAGACAGATCAACATAGCTGAAGAGGACCAAGAATATCATCGAATATTCTGGAGAGAACAACCAAGAGACAAATTAAAAGAGTATAAACTGACAACAGTTACGTATGGAACAGCAGCAGCCCCATTCCTAGCAGTCCGAACGTTGCAAGAAGTCGCAAGCCAATGCAAGGAGGATGACTTGAGGATAAAGGAAATAATAAAGGAAGAATTTTACGTTGACGACTTAATGACAGGCGCCAACAACGAAGAGGACTGGGAATACATAGTAAGAGCAGTAAATGAATATCTTCAAAGTGCTGGCTTTCACTTACGAAAATGGACTTCAAACAATCACTTACGAAAATGGTCTTCAAACAATCAACATTTGCTGACCGCCATAATTTCAAATGAGGAGCACAAATAATTGAAATCAAAGAAGGTGACACCAGGAAAACATTGGGTCTTCATTGGGACCCAGATCAAGATGAATTCCGATTTGAAATAGATTCATCCAATATGAGCGTTTCAAAGACGAAACGAGTTGTGTTATCAAATATTGCGAAAATATTCGATCCTATTGGATGGCTCGCTCCCGTAACAATAAAAGCGAAAATATTCATACAAAGATTATGGCAAACAAACTATGACTGGGATGATGAACAAGATGAAATCCTCAAGGCAGAATGGATGACCTTTCAAAAAAATTTGCAAGAAATTAGAGGACTTAAAATCCCACGATGGATATTGAATGACGAGGGAGGTCCTATAGAATTACATGAATTTGCGGATGCATCAGAAGAAGCATATGCGGCTGTCATATATGTCAAAACAAAAATTACAATTAAAATATTAACAGCCAAAACGAAGGTGGCGCCCATCAAAAATAAAAAAACTCTTCCCAAATTAGAATTATGTGGAGCTCATTTGCTTGCAAAGTTACTCAACAAGATAAAACAATATTTTGCAAATGATACGAAATACTACGGTTGGAGTGATTCAACTATTACATTATGGTGGATAAAAAACAATAAAAACAAAGAAAAGTTTATACGAAGCAGAGTATCTGACATCAAGGTTCTAATGGAAAATATGGAATGGCTTCATATAAACTCTTAAGACAACCCAGCCGATGTGGCTTCACGTGGAATATACCCATCAAAAATTGTTGATCACGAGCTATGGTGGACAGGTCCACAGTGGCTAAAACTATCAAAACACCATTGGCCGCAGCAACAACAACTGGCACCATTTATAGATGCAAAAGTGATGTCAACAATACAAGGCAAGAAAACCTTTGTAGAGATTTTAATCGAACGATTATCGACCATTATAAAAATTGAGAAAAGTGTTGCATACGTGCTTCGGTTTGATCGGTGGGTTCGATACAAACAAATAACCCCTGGATCAATAACTGTATCAGAAATCTCACAAGCGAGAACGTTGATCATCAAACAACAACAAAAATTTCCATTTGCCACTGAAATACAAAATCTTAAGGACAAAAGAGACATTGCTTTAAAAAGCAAAATAATCCAAATGAAACCTTATCAAGATGATGAGGGAATACTTAGAGTGGGAGGAAGGCTAAGATACGCAAACTTGCATTTGAACCAGAAACACCCAATAATACTGGACAAGTGTAAGCTATCCAGCTTGATTTTAAAAGAAGCTCAAGCAGCTACACTACATGGTGGAAATTTAGTGATGCAAGCATATATTAAAAGAAGATATTATATAATTGGTAACAGAAAAATCGTATGAAGATGCAGCTGTCCGATTTTTATTCGATACAACAGTATCGGTGCGAATCAAATAATGGGAGACCTACCAAAGCAAAGGACAACAGTTTTTCCACCATTTCATCATACAGGAGTCGACTATGCTGGACCAATATTAATGCGAACATCAAGAGGTCGGGAACAGAAGGCCTACAAAGGCTACATTGCAGTTTTTGTATGCATGGCCACCAAAGCCATTCATTTAGAAGCAGTGAACGACCTTACAACAGAAGCCTTCAGAGCTGCACTTAGAAGATTCTTTGCAAGGCGTGGCAAAAGTGCTCACATATACTCAGACAATGGCTCAAATTAAATTGGAGCGAATCGATGTTTGGGTCAAGAGCTCAAAAACGCCATAAAAAATAACGAGTCACTCGCGTCAAAGTTAGCTGAAGACAAGGAAGAATGACATTTCATCCCGCCCGCAAGTCCTCATTTTGGAGGGCTTGGGGAAGCTGCCGTCAAATCAATGAAACATCATTTGAAACGAGTGATGGGAGAATCTAAATTGACATTCGAAGAAATGACAACTCTACTATGTCAGATAGAAGCAATACTGAATTCACGACCCTTGTGCGCGATGGGTAATGGCATAGACAGTATTGATGTGTTGTCACCTGGACACTTTTTGGTGGACGTCCGTTATTGGATTCTCCTGAACCCGGAGAACTTGAAAGAATTGGATCCTTGGTTTTGTGGAAACTGGTGCAAAAGCTCAAACGAGACTTCTGGCAAAAATGGAAGGACGAATACTTAGTATCTCTTCAAAAACGTAGCAAGTGGAAGGCTGAAAGGAAGAATCTTGAAGAAGGTGCAGTCGTTATAATAAAAAACAAAAACACACAACCGTCAAGGTGGCCCATGGGACGCATTGTTAAAGTCCACAAAGGGTCAGATGGTAATATACGAGTAGTAACACTCAAAACAAAGGACGGACTCTACAAAAGGACAATACATAAGTTATGTCCCCTTGAAATCTCTGAAGAAGAATCCGGAAGTAGCAATCCACAGCAAACATGCCAACTCACTCTGTTTAAAGAACATAATTCAGCTAGGCAGTCACACATTAATGGAATCAAGTGGTGGATGTTTATTTTCTTGTTATTAATTGCATTTGGACGAACAAAGAGTGCAAAAACCAATACAACCACAACATCTGAGATGACAATTAAGAATTTAGATGAAAACGTGGGAATTTACATAGACCCAATCGGAAAAGTGGATGTCGTGTCATCTAAATGGAGACTTGTAGTTTACTATGAATTAGATTCATATATTGAAGAAACCAACACTATTTCAACTTACATAACAAGACTAGAAAATAAATGTTCCAAAATGTTTTACTTCAACGAGTTTAATAACAGCTGACTTAAAGAGAAGATATGAAGTTCTGGCCGAGAATAACAAATTATTAATAACAACCAACAGGGGAAAAAGAGCTCCACTTGAATTTATTGGTTCACTTTACCATATATTATTCGGAATCATGGACAGTGATGACAGAGAAAATCTAGAAGAAAACATGAAAAATCTTTTGGACAACCAACATGAACTGGATAGCTTAAACAAGAAGCAAACATCACTGGTAAATGCCACACTAAATGTTTTAAGGAAAACGATAGAAGTAAACAATCAATTTATGAAAATTAATGATCAAATTAATGAAATGCGCAATATGACTACTCAAGCTCATAATGCATACAAGGCAGGAATGATATTTCATTTAGCAGCAATGCAACTTGATACAATGTTAAAGGAATGTAATGATGTGCAGATGGCAGTTATAAACATCCTCGTCGATGTAAATAATCACCGTATGAATCCGTTGTTAATAAAACCATCCCAACTACAAGAGGAGGTACAAGGGATTCGAAACAGCATCTCTGGGAAGTTCCGGTTACCTGGCGATAGTACAAAAAACGAATTAAAAGAAATATTTCGTCAAATGAGAGCGAGGGGATTCATACTTGGCGTTTAGTAATCGACGCAGAAATTCCACTACTTCACTCAGAAGCATCGGATGTTTTTCGGATAATTGACGTGCCAACTCGTCAGGGAGATATTATTGTTACAACAAAAATATACAGCGAAATACTGGTATTCCACTTTCAATTAGATGCCTACAGTCTAATGAGTCAAGCACAACTAAATCTATGTGTAAAAAATGAGGAAACTCATTATATTTGCTATGGTAATTGGCCATGGAAAACTGCAGTTGATGGATCATGTGGGATATCACCGATAAAGAAATCGAACACAACAAGCTGTCGTTTTGAGCAAGTAAGTCAGCAAGACAAATGGGTTCAGTTGACTAAACCAAATACATGGCTATTAAAGCAATTAACCACAACAGCTATTCATTTAAGTCGTGAAAAGTCGCAGCATAAATGGGTTAAATTGCCACCACAAGGGCTTCTTGCATTAGAGCCTAAAAGTACAATTAGATACAACGGAGGTTTCATAACATCATCACAACAAGTTAAATCGGAAACCATCAACCATTTCGAGGAACAAATGATGTGGGCGAAGGCACTGGATGAAGTTGCAGAAGAAAGTATTAAACCGATACAACCAACTACAATCAACAACAAATATGAGCTACTGAAAATTCAAAGTACCCTGGAACAGTTCAAGGAAGAAAACATTCACCTTAGGGGCCAGTTATAGCTTTCATTGAAAACCAACATTGAAAAAGTTAGCTGATGATTTTGAGACCCTTCGAAAGTTTAATCATTGAATATTTTAATGCAGAAATATAGCTTAAGACTTCAAAATTATTTCTCTCCCAAAAAAAAAATCATTTTGACCCATATCTTCCCCAGAACGTAACTTTTAATTTTTTCAATAATCATGGGTAAGGTAGTTCATCATTGAAAAATTAAAAGTCACTTTATGAGAAAAGTTATGCAAAATTGAATTTCGTTTTACCTAGAAATGATTACTAAGTCAATTAGCTTTACTTTGGCATCAAAATAATCATTTATTTTTTCTTCGAAACCTCTCAAAATTGACAATTAATATTTTCAATGATGGTTTTCAATGAAAGCTATAACTGACCCCTTAGGCCCAAGTTATAGCTATCATTCAAAACCATCATTGCTGTCATTAGCTGTTGATTTTAGGGGCCTTCGATTGTTTAATCATTGAATATTTAAATGCAGAAATATATCTTACGACTTCAAAACTATTTCTCCTCCAAAAAAATCATTCATTTTTTCTTTAAAATCTCTCAAAATTGACAATTAATATTTTCAATGATGGTTTTCAATGATAGCTATAACTGGGGCCTTAAGGGCTTGGACTTTCACCACGTAAGCCGTCACAGTGGATTAATGTTAAGCTGCATCTTGCTCATTAAGTTGTTATATATATTTTACGGTGAATTATATTCAGGAAAAGAATCTTAGCACTTTCTGTCGGCCCGCAGAATGTTCAAACATGAACATATTGAAGATCCATTTATTATCTTCAGGTTACCCAATGTGCGGCGAGTAAATCCGGATAACACCTGTTATCGTAAACATGCACTGACGGCTGCCTGGAGATAAAAATAGATAATAAGAATGAGAAATATGTAACATATAAGAGATAAGAAATAATGTGTATATATGTATGTATGTGTTCAAATAGTATTTAAGGAATATTTGTTTGGAAAAAAATTTAGTATTCATTCGACCTTACACCCGAGTGATTTATTCAACACTATCTGCTCCAGAACGAGTTTGAAGAAATCCCATTATATATCGCATCTCCTTTCCGCAACCGTGTTCATGTTTGAAAAAGTTGGGAAAAGTTATTTCCTATTTCTTATTGCAGCGTGTGATTTCCAATGCCATGTGAACACAGCTGGATCGGTTTTTTCGGGATCCCGAGTTCAGTCATCGCCAAATAGAGCTCCTGGAGATGAATGCTATCATATGATGCCTGAAAAGATGGTGGGTCTCGACTTTAAATTCGTTGGTCTTTTTTAGTATTTGCTCCAGAGTAATGAAGTCACACAGGTACTTGTCGATTAAAGTGTTGCATACTCTCAAGTCGCTAACCGTTGACGTGTTGGGTCTTATAACCATTTGAGGGTAATCATTATACGAGGCTTCTCGGGTTAATCTCATAACCAGTGAATTTCACGTAGTAGGGAATAAGTTAACCCGACGACACAACCCTCAAACTCGGAGGACAAGGGCTAGCCATGAGATTCGGCGAGACTTTTTAAGTCTCGTCTCGGTCTTGTTAAAATCGAACATTTTTAGTATCGTTTCGGTCTCGTATAATTAAGTCTCATCTCGGTCTCAGTATCGCCTTTTTTGCGAGAAAAGGACAATGGAAATTTTGGCCTATCGATGTAACACATTATGACCTATATCATTTTAAAGGTCTCGATGAGTACTATCTTTTATTATATGGGCAAAAGTTTGTATCGCGTGCAGGGAAGGTGTTATGGACGATAATGTAATCGTTAGTGAATCTTTTATTTATCGTGTATTTTCGGAACGACGTGACCAATTGAAGTCATATTTACACAATATGTTGAAAGTATTGTTAGATAATAGTTTCTTATGATGAACGGATCTGGTAGGTGGCGCTGTTGTCAAGTTATTGACAACAAATCTCTATTTATTAAGCAAAATCGCTCATATTCAAATGTAACATTGGTTTATTGCAAGAAAATAAAATCACAAAATATGGACCCGATAGGTGGCGTGGAAGTCGAGTTTTTTAGGATGGGCGTTTTGGCCTATCGGTGTAAAACATTGTGACCTATATCATTTTAAAGGTCTCGATGATTACTATCTATTATTGTATGGGCAAAAGTTTGTATCGCGTGCAGGGAAGGTGTTATGGACGTTAATGTAATCGTTAATGCATCTTTTAATTATCGTGTAACATCGGAACGACGTGACCAATTGAATTCATATTTACATAATATGTTGAGTGTTGTTAGATAATAGTTTCTAATTATGAACGGATCCGGTAGGTGGCGCTGTTGTCAAGTTATTGACAAAAATTCTATATTTATTAAGCAAAATCGCTCATATTCAAATGTAACATTGATTTATTACAAGAAAATAAAATCACAAAATATAGATTTTACATGTGGCGCAGTAGTGAATCAAAGTTGCTCATTCTCACTTATATCATATATTGGTTTAACTATTGCAAAACTAAATCACAAAATATGGACCTGGTAGGTGGCTTTGACTTAAGACCAAGATAGATGCCGTGCTTCATCTAATGGTCGAATTCATTCGGTATTTTTAATACCTATTATTATTTTCTTAAATGGTCGCGTTTTCGACTGGAAAAACACTGGATCAGTTAAAATGTTTGTCTCTGCATTTAAAAAAAAAATACAATGTTTCTTACGAATCAACACACATCGAATAAGCAGTTAAAACGTTTTGACAGATTCAGCGGTTTTTTAGCAATTTTGATTTTTTTTCCTTAATCTGTGTGAAATGTGGAACATTTGTAAAGATTTCCTTACCGCTGGTGGGGGGAAATTCTTACTAATTTAAGAAAAATAAGAGGAAGGTGTTTCCTTTTCAAAATCTTTATTGATACTCAATACTTAAAACTATTTTACGCTATTTATATCCTTTTTTCCTAAAGGAAAAAAAGATAACAATTATGTACACATTTTATAACTAAAGATAAACGAATACAAGCGTGATGTTAATTCCTTATCTCTTGCATGCTTATCGTACACACAAACAAGAGCTAGGCATCGTGGTTGTACTCGTTTATTTACATAGGTAATGGTGTTTAATCTTTAAACATTCTGCCCGGCGACTTGGCTAGTTTCTGACAGGGTGAATTCAATTTCTACAGTTTTCTTACGATTTGAATGATTTTTCACATATATATAACTTATTACTATTACAACAATAAAAATAACACTTAACGAAATATGGCCACTCATGTTGTGTATCTGATGAAGTGCCTTAAGTTGAATAGACGATGAATTCATGAAGATGAGTTGTTGCTTTAGTTTGTCGATTTCTCCAGTGTTATTTATTAAGATTGTATGGGACGCCGAAACCTCAATTTCTTTTAAGCCAATGACATCTTTGGTGTACATATAGTTTGATATAGGTATCTTCCTTTGAGAATCCCATTGTTGTGATGATGACATGATAATTCCTTCATAAATCGCTGAACATCCCACTTCTAGTACTAAGACTCCTTGGTTAGGTAGCTCCAATGCCATCGGTTTGTGTTTTCCGTATTCAATTATAACATTGACTTCGTTAAATACCCTGAACAACCAACGATTTCGCGGGGATAGTAGTTTCCAAAAACTGTTTCGTTTGGTTTCTTCAAATTGGCAGTTTGCATTTTGAGATTGTTTAAGAGCTTATATTTCAAAACCATTTTGAGTTGGTGTTAGCCAGGCCCAGTTTTCTTGACACATATAGTTATCTTCTAAGTTTTTTTTGCACTTATCCAGTCGAGCTTGTGTCATTAGTAGGAAGATATTCCGTCCAAAATTATACACAATGTATTCAGCTTCGAGGGTTGCAATTAAAGTTGTACCGTTTCGATCAATTGGTATAGGAATTAGTTGGTGTAACGTAATGGTTTCACTTTTGAGAAGTGGTATTTCTGCATAAATAACTAATTTTTGATTCAGCATAAGATCTTTTCCTTTTATTGAATGATATACTTCTTTTAATTCATTGTCGATTTTCCATCCCTGAAGTTTAAGTTGAGCTGGTAATTTCGTCTTGATAAATGACAATTCCTTTTGTAATTGCAGTGGGGTAATCAGGTTGGGATTTATATGATCATGATGAATGTCTATGAGCAAATTCATAACAGCCATCTGTATCTCTTCGCATTCGTCTAACATGAGTATTACCTGGGATGTCATTAGGTGGAACAAGTAAGCTTGCCTTTCCAATTCCATAATTGAATCTTGGAATAATATCAATTGTGAGTTCATTTTTTGAAACGAATTGTTGACATCTTCGGTAGTTTTCTTGAGAATATTTAGTGTAGAGTTAATTGTTGACGTCTGTTGTTTGCTTAGATACGCTATATTTTGTTGGTTATTTAATATTTCTTCTATATTTGCTTCCATTTCTTTCCTATCGTCTGCATCCATAATACCAAATAACATGTGTTGAAGTGAACCAATGAACTCTAAAGGAGCTCTACGATATCTTTGTTTTTTACCTAGTAGTAGATTATTGTTTTCCTGTAAGCGTTGATGTCGTCTTGTTAACGTCAATGTCATGAATTTGCATGAGTGTTCATATGCTAATAATTTGTTGCAGTTGTTTTCCAAATTTTGAATACATTGTTGGATGTTTCTTATTTCATCAAAAAACATATTCAAATCATAATATATGATAAGTTTCCATTTGGAATTTATGATATCCATGAGGCCCATGGTCTGAAGATAAACTGCTGTGTTGTTGTTGATCATGGATATGCGAGCCCCAAAGTCGGTTGATGTTCCTGTTGCCTTTGCTGAGCAAATATATAGGACAAGCAACATTAGGATTGGACTATAAAGCTTGGAGTTATTATTCTCAACATTCGTTTTTAGTGATGTAAGTAATTGTTGCTTTTCCTCTCTTTTTTCTTCTTCTTGAACCTTGGTAACTACTAATGGACATATTTTGTGAATAGGTCGTTTTAATTCCCCATTTTGTGTTTTGATTGTTACTAATCAAACTTTGCCGTCTAGCCCAGGATGCGTCTTTATAATTTTCCCCATTGGCCACTTTGCTGGGTGAGTGTTTTCGTTTTTGATTATTACTATCTGGTCAGGTGTTAAGTTCTCTTTTGGCTCTTTCCATTTGTACCTCGGTTGAAGTAGAATTAGATATTCATCCTTCCATCTCTTCCAGAATTCATTCTTCATTTTTTGTATAATTTTCCAACGATCCAATGAGCTGATTTTTCGTTCCTCTTCTGGTTCTGGACTTTCAAGTATTGGTCGACCGATCAAGAAATGGCCAGGAGTTAAGACATCTATTTCATCAGGGTTACTTCTAAATGAGGTTAAGGGTCTTGAATTTAGGATTGCTTCGATTTGAGTGAGTAACGTAGTAATTTCTTTAAATGTGAGCTTGGTTTCACCTATTACTCTTTTTAAGTGGTATTTTACTGATTTGACACCTGCCTCCCATATACCCCCAAAGTGTGGACTTGCTGGAGGTATAAAATTCCACTGTATTTTTTCCGCTTCAAGAATAGGGGCTAGATCTGAGTTTTTCTTAATTGCTTTTTTGAAATCACTATCCAGTTTTCCTGCTGCTCCAACGAAGTTCGTTCGAAACGTTTTAAACGATTTTTGACCTCTGCCTTTAGAACATCGCATTTGAAAAGGTCCTGCATAGTCTACTCCAGTATGGGAAAACGGAGGTGAACATAGGTAGGTTTCCCATGAGTTGTTTGTTGAAAGTATTCTTATATCGTATGCACCTCACACAAGTCCGTATGCATTTCTTTATGATGCTCTTTATGCCAATAATCCAGTATTTTCTTCTCAGTAAGCTTTCCATTAACCGATTCCCACCATGTAGTGTATTACTGTGGATTTCTCGAACTATTAACGTAGTTAGCCAGGATTTGCTGAGAATCAGTGGATGTTTGTGATTGTAGTCTAAGGACGAGTTTTCGAGTCTACCACCTACTCTCAAAATTCCTTTGTTGTCCAAAAATGGGTTCAAGTTTGATATTTTGCTCATGTGATTGATGGGCTTATTATTTTGTAAACATGTTATTTCACTTGGAAATTCAATAGATTGTCGATGTTTTATTATAATTGTTTCAGCTTCTTGAAGTTCCGAGGTCGTCAGATATGGTGGCAGTTTTTCTTTTTTAGCTAATCTAATAAATCTTAGAACGTAGGCAATAACCCTTTCCAATTTTTTGCCTTGAGAGCATCGTTCTTGTAATTTAGGGAGGATGTCTTCAAATTGAATTGGTGTTGTCATTGCCACTATCGCCTTTTCTTCTTCGTCCTCTTTGTTTTCCGGCCAGTCAGTTTGTGGGAAAATAGCAGAAGATTTTCAAATAGAATTTCAAATAATAACGGAATTATAGTATTTGCCATGTTTAAATATATAAGTTTGAATCTTGAATATCTTGGGAAATTTTTATAGCAACTATCGGGAATTCGCAAAAACCGTAACATACTTATGGGCGGAATTAGGAACAATGAAGTGTCTGGGTATAAAAAGAAAAAAAAAAAGACTTTTATTAGATGGACATAGATATCTATTTGGTTATCTACAGCCTGTTCAGGAAGTAGGTTTCGGTGCTGTGTAAAATTTGTTTGGAAGAAATAATAAAACAAAAAAAAAATAATAAATAAAAAAAAAAGGAAGTAAAAATAGAAGAAAAAAAATATTAGTGAGCGAGTGGTGGATTCGCACTGGCGTGATTGGTGTCTAAACCACCCAGCTACGGAAAGTTATGGTAAGGCTAGATCGGAATAGAACAATAAGCGATACCAATGTTTCATAGGATGATGATGAGTTGGATGTACATGTAGGAGCCAAGGATAATGATGTTCGTTGACTAATACTATGAAAATGGAGGTTAATCGGGGTGAGGAGTAAGGAGTTTTAGCAGAATTTTGACTGAAAAAACCTAATTTTATTACACCTATTAATGGAAAATTCTAAGTTAAATTTAAAATCATGAATTGGATTTTTATGATTAAAAATTCTATTTAAAATGCCACAAAATCGCAAGCCGGATGAGCTTCCATAGTGGTATTTTTAACGAAGGAAGCTCAGGACGACGTGCAGTAAGAAAACGTAGAAGAAAGTTAAGTCAGTTGGTTTTGGATAGTGGTGAGCAATAGTTGGTGTCACGTCACAAGGTCACCAAAATATAAGTGTCGATACCTAACGCGAAATAAAAATAAAATCTAAACCTAATAAAAATTCGGTTGTAAGGAATTTATACTGGTAAGTGAACATGTGGCTTCAGAATCGCACGAAGCCAACTGGTAGTTCTTCTGGTAGTAAAAAAGAAAAAAAAAATTGTGTTCTTCCACCTTCACTTATAGGTACTGTGCGCAAATCCGACACCACGCCGTTATCAAATTGTCGGTGGGGCACCATCGCTACTTGGCAGGCACCAGCTCCCCACTCCGAAACGCACATGCTAGTGTTCTAGCGCCGAAACCAACGACTTGTCAGGGCCGCAGTCTCAACGCCCTTAGCGTATTGACGTCACATCAAGACATCTAACAGCAAAAAAAATCATCTTTAAGAAAAATACCGATACTACAGCGACACATCATCTTAACCAAAAAAAAATCCACCAGAACATACATCATCAATAGTAACAGCAACCACATACAACACCTCATCAAGATCCGCAAGAATATACAACATCAACAGTAACAGCAAACGCATACAACACCTCATCACAAAAGATCCGCAAGAACATACAACATCAACAGTAACAGTATACACATGCAACACCTCATCAAGATCCGCAAGAACATACAACATCAACAGTAACAGCATACACATGCAACACCTCATTAAGATCCGCAAGAACATACAACATCAACAGTAACAGCATACACATGCAACACCTCATCAAGATCCGCAAGAACATACAACATCAACAGTAACAGCATACACGTGCAACACCTCATCAAGATCCGCAAGAACATACATCAACAGTAACAGCATACGCATACAACGCCTCATTAAAATCCACCAGATTATACAACATCATCAACAGCAAACACATACAACGCCTCATTAAAATCCACCAGAATATACAACATCATCAAGTGCAAACACATACGACTTCATCCACCTCCTCATCAACAGCAAACACTTACAACATCGACAACACCTTAATACGAACAACATTCTACTTAAGAGATATTATTTAAAAGCTAAGTACCTACTCAGTCGAAACTTACATACATACATATTTTTTTTATTTAAATCAATCATACAGAAAAAAAAAAAATCATACACAATTGAAATCTAACTTTAAAAGTTATATTTACTAGTATATTAGAGATAAAAAAAAAAAAAAAAAAAAATTGAAAACAAAAATATTGAATGACATTAATTTATTTATGAGTAATTAGGTTTTTTGTTTTTAATTTTTCTATGTAAGGCGAAACGATATAAATTCATTCAAATTTGATTTAATTCAACAGGTACATATATTTAGCTTAACAATCATCACACAAATATTAAAGAATATAACAACTACATCATTCGTTAGACAAACCAATTGAAGCGGTGCACCTCATCATTGGACGTCAACTTTGCTATACATACATCATCGATTTAAAAACTAAAATTCATTCAATACAAAAAACCAATGAAAAGTTTGGTAAGTCATTTTAATAATACCTTTTAATTGATCTTATTTGAAAGTTTTTTTTGTCGATCTCGCTACAATACATACTTATACATGTAGGTACCTATTAACTTAAATGCCCAAAGGCATGATATATGTAGGTAGTATACAAGAAAAAAAAAAAGTGAAGTTGGTAAAGCATATTTTTAGGCGTTTAATTTCTAAATTTGTTATTTAAAATTTACAGTGGGTTACATCTTTTACAATTAAACAATTATAAACCATATCTTAGAGAAAATCATATTTAAAAGAAATTTTACACATGCATACATAAGTGCACACATTCAGAGAAGAAGTCTATAAATGTATAAAACTAATTTGAAATGTTATACATATTGTAGCTAGCTACGCTCTAAGTTATTTAAAAAAGAGAAAAGACGTTAATAAATCATCAATGTGATTAACTTTATAGATAAAAGTGAAAACTCAATTCTGCACTCTCCATACATACGTAACTGCTCAGATTATTTTTTTTTCTTGTTATTTTAATTTTTTTCTCTTTGATATTTACTCTTAAACTTATGTACATACCTACTTGCATATATATGCAAATTAATATCTATTGTTAGTAATCAAAAAGAGAAACAAAACGAATTGTCATTATAGGGTAACTATTCGAAGTTATTGAAGGTGTTAGTAAATTTTTTTTTGTTAATTTGAATAAAAAGTTTATTTTGTAAAATCTTAAAAATTTTGAAATGAATGTGTTGTGATTTAACAGCGTGTTTCTTACAATGGGAAGATGGCTCAAGAGTTATTTCAGGTCTGAATAAGATTATTAGAATGAAGTTCTAAATAGCTATTTGGAGGGTGGGGGTGGATATTGACTGGACCTGGAATAGTAGATGAAGAGGAAGAATAAGGTGGGAATGGTAAGGAAGTAGTTTTACCACCGGACTCCAAATTAGGGGGTTATTGCAATAGACTAAGTGAGGTCGCAGTAACCAAGGACGCCTTACTTTAGTGACGCGTGGGTGGGATTTGCCTCAAGGACAATCAAGATCTTGTCCTCCTTTCTCTCTCTCTCCAGGGTTTCCACTTTAAACATTTTTGTGCTAACGAAGTTTTTTTTTGCTTTGTTGTATTTTTTTCTATTTTCTATTTTTTTTTTTTTTTTTTTTTTTTTTGAATTTCGAAATGCAATTGCAAGTTAATAGTTTAATACACAGTCTTTACCTCATTTACACATGGGACGAATTTCGGTCTCCAAGATTTTTTTTTGGAACTTTTTTAATTTTATTTTGTTATAAAACATTCGGCATGAATACGTAACGACAGTTCTGGCCTACAATAGCAAGAACCTACCCATCCGACGAGCAGAGCCTTGGCAAATGCAAGCATGCCGAGCTATTGATAGACAGGACACCCTCCGCACCTGCTGCCAGGATCGGCCAACAGAGTCCTGTTAGCTGGAGGTCGTAATGGTGGTACAAGGAGTGGGGGTTTATATAGGCTTCAAACTAGGATGATTTGGATGTGCTTGCCTATGACGTTTTTTTTTAGTTTATAGTACCTTCCCTAAGGGAGATATGGAGTCGTCCTAGTTGAGAGTCCTTGACATACCATCACAAGTTCCGTTATAAGTTTCGTCTTTACTTAGCCAAGACGGACCCTTCCACCATAAATCATTTTTCTTTAATTTTATGGGAGATATTCCTCTGGATGCTGCATCGGCAGGATTCTCTTTAGTGTTATCATATCCCCATTTAGTGTTTGGGACTAGTGTCCTTATTTCTGTTACTTTTGTTCGTACAAATTTATCTTTGCTCTTGTTGTTTTGAATCCAGCATAGCGTTTTTTTTGAGTCACCCCAGGCGCAATTACTGGTATTTCTGCTCATAAATTTTTGAATTCTGTTTAATAATTTCGCTAATAAATGAGCTGCACAAACCTCTCATTTTGGAAATGTCTTCCTGTTTTTTATGGGATTCACTTTGCTTTTAGCTGCTATAATCGATATACATGTATTCGTTTTTAAATACACTACTGCTGCATATGCTTTCTCAGAAGCGTCTGCAAATCCATGTAGTTGGAATTTTGTTTCTTTCGTTACGCCCATCCAACGAGGAATTTTGATTTCGCTTATGTGATGTATCTGCTTTACGAATTCGATCCACTCTTTTGCAATTATGATCTCTAGTGGATCATCCCATTCACTTTTCATCATCCATAATTTTTGTATTAACAGCTTGGCTGTGATCGTCACCGGTGTTAACCATCCAATAGGATCAAATATTCTTGCTTAGTATGATAACGCTTGTCTCTTTGTTATCGTGTTTGCTTCTTATGCTAATATATTGAACATAAACGCGTCACTTTTTGGATTCCATTTCAGGCCAAGTGTTTTCACAGTTTCATTTTCTTTGAGTAGCTTCATTTGCGTTTGAAACCCACTTTCTTATGTGAAAACCATATTTATCAAACAGATTTAGGAGTTGCTTCTGGATTTCTTGGCATCCTTCAATTGTGTTTTCTCCAGTCATCAAGTCGTCCATATAAAAGGATTCGTTTATTATGTTAGCTAACTTCTTATTGCTACATTTTGATGCAATTTCTTGCAACGTTCGAGTTGCCAGGAATGGTGCTTATGATGTCCCATACGTGACAGTTGTAAGTTTATATTATTTGATTTGTTCTTTAGTGTTTTCTCTCCAAAGAATGTATTGATATTCTTGATCTTCTTTTGTTACTTTAACTTGCCGATACATTTTTTCAACATCAGCTGTAAGCGCGTACTTCCAGAGTCTTCATTTTACGATTATATCGAATAAATCTTTTTGAAGCCTGGGTCCAGTATGTAGAATGTCGTTGAGGCTTTTTCCGTTTGAAGTTGTTGCGGAAGCATCAAACACTACTCGGATTTTTGTTGTAAGACTATTTTCCCGAATAAATGCTTGGTGAGGTAGTTAGTATTTCCCTTTCTTAGGTATACTGACTTCTTTCATGTGGCCAAGATCCTGATATTCTCGCATGAACTGGATGTATTCTTGTTGAAGTACATGATCTTTTTTGAATCGCTTTTCTAAGCTTAGTAATCGTGCAATTGCTTGTTTACGAGAATCGCCAGGAATGATTTCTTCTTTGAATGGCAGTATAACGACAAACCTTCCATCCTTATCTATTTTAGTTGTGTTCTCATATAGTTTTAAACAGTTATTATCTTCAATGGGTTCACTTGGATCAACTTCTTCGATCTCCCAAAATCGTTCTAGGTTTGTTGCCACAGCAGCGGTCATAAAACGTGTCTTTTGGTTTTGGATTTGAATTGCACCTGATAAAATCCATCCCACTGCTGTCCATTGACCCAATACTTTGTCTAATTTAACTATACCACCTTCCATAATTTGTGGAAACAGATCTCCGCCAATAACCATATCTATTCTGTCCGTTTTATTAAAATTAGGATCAGCTAGAGTGTAGTTGTTCCATACATTGATATCGTATGCGAATGAGTTATCTGGTTGAGCTCTGGCTAATTTTTGAAGTACGAGAGCTTCTACCATAAAGATTTTATCACTCATGAACCGTGGTCGTATTTTCACATTTACCTTAGATTTTGCCACACCAACTGTTACATTTCCAAGGCCTTGTAGAGTTATATTGATTTTCTCCCTTGGCAAATTCAGTATTTGAGCGGCTTCTTCTGACAATGCAGTTTTTTGTGATCCTTGATCAATAAGTGCTCTTAAAGTTGTGTATTCTCCTTGAGCAGTCTCAACGCGTACTTGTGCTGTTGCAAGTAATATAGTTTGATTTGCATTTTCTTTAGTTACCATTGAGATATTATTTTCTTGGTTTAATGTTTTCTCTTTTGAATTCATTTCAACGTGAATAAGAGTGTGATGACGCTTTCCACACTTCTTACACATTTCGTTGTATTTTGGGCACCTCTGCTTCTTCGTGTGGCCAAGGCATACATGGCATACGTCACTCTTTCGGGTCCAACTAAGGCGATTATCTGCTGCTAAACTT
Source organism: Melangyna quadrimaculata (assembly GCA_949320155.1). Classification (NCBI taxonomy): domain Eukaryota; kingdom Metazoa; phylum Arthropoda; class Insecta; order Diptera; family Syrphidae; genus Melangyna; species Melangyna quadrimaculata. Next base: position 215,189,295 of record OX439483.1, read on the forward strand.
TGAAATTTTCTGCAGGTTGAAGTAGAATGTCCCGAGATATTGCAGTAAACACAGAATTGCTGGGTCACATGGAATGATCCACTGGGTTTTTGGCCGCCTGGTTGACCACTGTTTTTGTAAATTGTTGATTGTCTTTTGCCTTTTATGGCCTCTAGTGCTTGAAAGTGCTGTTCCAAAAATGTTAGCACTTTATTAAGGGTTTGGATCTCCTAAGTGTCTTTTGTGCTTTGTTCATAAGACCGAAGGCCTTCTTTATCCAGTTTCCTTATTAATATTCGGGCTATGAAAAGTTCATCTATTTCAATTCCCATTCCTTTTATTGCGTGAACACTTTCTTAATTTGGTTGGTGCATTTTTCCAACCAAATTTGAGCCCGTGTTCCTGATATCTTCTCGATTGGAATCTCCGTGAAAGTTATTTCATTATCATCCTCCTTTTCTTTGATGTATTTATTTATCTTGACTATTTTTGCCATGATACTTTCATAGTAAAAAATTTTGAAGGTGCTTTCATCAGTTACTCCCAGTCTTGAGATCGTTGAATGATTTCTCTCAAATTCATCATTTAAGTTCTTAATGCGGTTGATCGTCACTTCAAGAACGTTTTTTTCAATTTTATCTAGCTTGAATTTGTTTTCAATGCTGATAATTTCTTCGCCAATTTCTTGTTGGCGCTTAAGGCACTGCTGTTTTTCCATTGTACAGCCCCTTTTCACTAATTCACTCTGGTGTTATGGCCCCAGCAACGCTCTTTTTCACTTCCTGATGTAAGCCCCAAAAACGCTATTTATTATTTTTTTTTATTTTATTTTCTGGTGTTAAGCCCCAGAAACGCTCTTTATTTTTTTTTATGTTTTAGTATTTCTATGTCTGTAGTAACTTTAGATCACTAGTTTTTTTTTTTTTTTTTAAAAGTCTTTTACCGCTGGTGGGGGAGAACTTTCTAAATAACTCGAAGGACCAAATGTAAAGACTTCCTTACCGCTGGTGGGGGGAAATTCTTACTAATTTAAGAAAAATAAGAGGAATGTGATTCCTTTTCAAAATCTTTATTGATACTCAATACTTAAAACTATTTTACGCTATTTATATCCTCCTCCTAAAGGAAAAAAAGATAAAAATTATGTACACATTTTATAACTAAAGATAAACGAATACAAGCGTGATGATAATTCCTTATCTCTTGCATGCTTATCGTACACTCACACAAGAGACAGGCATCGTGGTTGTACTCGTTTATTTACATAGGTAATGGTGTTTAATCATTAAACAACATTTGTGTCTCACCTGTGCTGGCTCTTTAAATAAACAGCGAGTTCGACATGAAGTTTCTAGAGCCAGCTTAGAAACAAGACCACGTTTTTCGGAATACATTTTAGAGCATATGAGAATAGAACAGGTACGTTTAATGTGATAAATAATTATTATTTTATACTATATAAAAGAAAGAATTTTAATCGTATTAAATATTATCATTTTTACAAATCACGCTACAGCCTAAACTACAAGTCATAAAAATTCAAACTAAAATTTATGAGAAAGCTTATTTTATGTAGGTGAGCACTAAGAACGGATTTTTTGATATTCGCATATTTAATAGGGTAAACGAAGGTAAATGTAGGGCAAAGTCGATTTCTAACTTTTAAACGCGACGTCGTACGAACTTCATTTTAAAGATCTTTAAGAATTAGGAAAAAAACACGTACATCTTTTTTTTTGCAAAAATCCAAATCACCCTGATATATCCGTTTTAAGACTGAAATAGGCACAAATAGTCGTTACGAAAAGTGCTTAAAAGTCGTATAAGGATACATTTTTTTCTTAAATATTTTTACATATTTTTAAAGATAATAAAAAAATAAATTACCCATGTTTAAGGAATTTTTCATAGAATTTTTTTTTCATAATCAAAATAATTTTTGAAAAAAGGTAAATTTTTTTGACCAATTTCTCAAAGTATTTGATTTTTATCTTTTTAATAGGGTGTTGGAAAAATCTCAAATTTTACTATCTTGTGGATTAATTTGATAGCAATTAAATGGTAAACATTTTATCTTTCTAACTTTTCATTTGACAGATTTATTTAAGAAGGAGTAAAAATTTAAAAAATTTTTTTTTGTTTTTTATTAATATCTTTTTAATTAATTGTCGTACAGGTTTGCAATGTACTAATGAAATATAGCTATATATTCTAGGAATTTGTATAAGTAAAAATTATATTCTTATTGTACCGCTGAGAGCTGAGAAATTAACAATATAATATTGTTTATACATATAACTTAATAACATGTGAGTGTGTGCATGGATTGATTTAGTTTTTTCTTATATTTTATCTCAATGGAATACCCATTAATTTGGTCCCTCACTTTTTAATCTACCTCCTGTATTAGCGCCACAATTGATTTTTTAAAATTCATAATACATCGAATAAAATCCATAGAAATGCTCCGCTTTGTTCATTGGCAACATTCGTCAACCACTACAAAGACCCGTTATCTCAAATGATTTTTTATTCGATTTTTTTTAACATAAAAAATCATAACTTTATTTCTACTCGGCCGATATTTAAAATTATGATCTCAAAATTTAGCTATGCGACGTGACTAAGCTTGTGTATAAAAATTATTGAGGGGGGTGAAAAACTTCATACTAAAAGGGTGTGTAAGTGACCCGTCAAATTTATATTACATATATTAAATTCAAAACTTGATGAAATTTTTTCGAAATTCAAAAAACTAATGATGCACAATTATAACTGTAACATTCTTCTACAAATATTTGGATAATTTTATATATGTAAATCTAACGGAAAAAAAAGTAGGGGAAATTTAATAAATAAATCACAAAACAACCTATATTTAGGCAACTTTAGAGGTTTCAAAATTGAGTAATACTTAATAGTTCATAATAAATGATATATGAAATTTAAGTAGAAATTTATAACTTAAATTTGTGTGTAACAATTATTGCAAAATATTAAATAAATTTGTACTAAAAATGTGGTTTTATGAGTAATCAACACAATTATTCGTACTTTTAATTCGAAAGTTAACGAAAAATGTATATATATAGGCTTAACCTTCATCTACAAATATGTGAGTAATGTTGTATTTGTAAATCTAACGGGAAAAAAAGTAGGGGCAATTTAATGCAATAAATCACAATAAAGCTGCATTAACCCAACTTTAGAGGCTTCAAACTTTAGTAAAACTTTACAGTTTATAACAAATGATACATGAATTGGAAGAAAAAATTTATAGTCTAAACTCCTAGGTTAAAGTTTTTGCAAAACCTGAAAAAATTTCATACAAAAAATGTGATTTAGTGAAAAATCAATTCGATTTTTGGTATTTTAAATGCAAAAGTTAATCAAAAATTGATAAATTTTGAAAAACAAAACCAACACACTAATTGCTCTAAAATATTGCTAATAAATGTTAAGTGATTATGTCAACAAAAGCCACTCTAAAAGTAGTTTTATTGATTTATATACCAAAAAAATGCTAACTTGAACATGCTTTTTCAACGAATTTGATTTTTATAATTTCACCACGCCCATAAAATATTTTTAAATTCTAAAATTATAAATCTTGAAAATCCAATAAATATTTTGATATATAAAACATAACAGTACGTTGATCACAAGCTTCACAAAATAATTTCAAATATTAAAATTTTATATTAGAAATATTTTTACAGAGAAATCCAGAAAAAAATTCAAAATTGTCAATTTGTCTGCATAAAATTGGCTATAAATCGGAAAGTACTCATCCTAATTTCAAAATTTAGATGCATATGGAAAGGACATTGTCTCACTATTTAAGTACATACAAAACATTAATGGATGTCCATACAATTTTAAACACTAATACGCTTAAACAGATAAATAGCATTGTTTTGACTAAATAGTGTATAGTATAACTTTTTATGCAACCGATTATCAAAATTTAAATTTTGTTATAATTAATACCAATCAACAATTATTTTGGTATATACAACATATTTCTACGATAACCGTAAGCTTAATTATGGCTTTTTAAACATAATTGAAAGAAAAATTTTGCAAAAATCCAGTCTATTGGTCGATAAAATGTTTGTCTTTTTCGAACTTGGGCAATACTTTTTTGATATTTATAATCCAATGAAAGGTTATAAGACATATAAAATTATAAAAATAAAAATTATTTGATTTGCATGACAAAATAAATTGTGAAAATAGAAAGAATTTTCCATAAAGCGAAAAAGTCATACCTTTTGAGTGTATTTACTTAGAAGATTGCTAAAAGTTAATGAAAAAATTATAAATTTTGAAAAACTAATGATGCACATTTATAGGTGTCACTTTCTTCTACAAATATTTGAGTAATGTTGTCTTTGAAAATCTAACAGGAAAAAACGTAGGGGCAATTTTATAAAATATATCACAAAAAAGCTCCATTTAGCCAACTTAAGAGGTGTCAAACTTCAGTAATCTTATAAGTTCATAACAAATGATACATGATTTTAAGGTAGAAATTTATAATCTTAACTTCGGAGGTAAAGTTTTTGCAAAATCTTAAAAAAGTATATTCTAAAAATGTGATATACTGAAAAATCAATTTGATTTTTGGTACTTTAAAAGCAAAAGTTAATAAAAAATTGATACATTTTGAAAAACAAACAATGACACACTATTAAAAAACTAATAATGATACACAATTAAAGGTGTAAATTTCTTGTACAAATATTTGAGTTAAAATAATTGACAGGAAAATTTATCAAAAATCCAGTCTATAGGTCGATCAAATTGTTTCTTTTTGGAAAAATATACACGTAAATGGCCATAGCTGGGCAAGTATTTTTTGATAGATATCGATAAATGAGGTTTCAGATGTAAGGCTATACAAACATAGAAAATTATTTTATTAAATACAAAAATAGCCTGTGACTGGTCGCTAGGACGATAAGTTTAGAAGCAAATACCATTTAAGTAGAAAAATGTGTCGATTTTGAGAAATAATTTTGTCGTGAGGTGCGATATAATGATTGAAAGGTGGTACTCCCTAGATCACGATTATGCCAATTTTAAGTCACTAGGACAAGTAGTTTTGAATTTTAAGTTAGAAAAAGTGTAAAATTTGAAGCCTCTAGGACGTTTAGTCTAGCCGCAAATCTCGTTTAAAGATAAATGATAACAGCATGCGATATATCGATGGAAAGGCAGCACTCACGAATATGCCTTTTTATAATTCGCTAGGACGCTTAGTTAAGCCCCAAAAATTGTTAATTTAAAGTCAACTAAAATACCTACCTACCCTCAAAATCTTGCAAACAAATTTAATGTTTACATAAATACATACATAGGTATAGATCACAATAAGTTAAACAAAAAGATCACACTAAGCAACTTTTACGTGCAAAACTTACAAACAAGTAAGAACGCACTCGACAGAAAGGCTATACTATACTAAACAGAGGGAGTTTGTAAGTCTGCGAAGTGACTGTTTGCCACGGGTGACTATTTTATACTATATGTACTATTAAGATACTGTTTGTAAGTCTGCGAAGCAACTTTTTCTGCGGGTGGCTAGTTGTATATAAAACATATTCATTCCCGAAATAAGGAGATTTTCGAGGTAGTGTGGCCGTATGGTTGATGTTTTAATGAATGTTTTAATGGAACTCATGGAATAATGTCCGTTATTCTTTAAACAATACTATTGTTTTCAGGCAGATTGCAACAATCTCCAATTAATTTGCCATCGCTGCTTGGTAGCTGCTACTCGTTATGAAGCTAGACATGCTCAAAATGAACAACAACAAGAACATATACAAGAAACGGAACATCCATTCTCCTTCTATAACTACAATTCAGCGCAACCTATCGGGTCCATATTTTGTGATTTAATTTTCTTGCAATAAAATAAATGTTACATTTGAATATGAGCTATTTTGCTTAATAAATAGAGATTTGTTGTCAATAACTTCCGTTCATAATTATAAACTATTATCTAACAACACTTTTAACATGTTGTGTAAATATGACTTCAATTGGTCACGTCGTTCCGAAGTTACACGATAAATAAAAGATGCATTAACGATTACATTATCGTCTATAACACCTTCCCTGCACGCGATACAAACTTTTGCCCATACAATAAAAAATTGTACTCATCGAGACCTTTAAAATGATATACGTCACAATGTGTTACATCCATAGGACGCACTCCATACAAAATTGTCCATTGTACTTTAAACTTGTATAGTCTCATCCCGGTCTCGTCTCGGTCTCATCTCGGTCTCATCTCTGAAAAAAAATTCAGAGGATCCTGTTGAATATTATAACGAAATATTCTTGTTATGTCAAAATATAGTTTGTCCCCAGTGTTGTGCCATGTAGACTAAAAATGTAGACTACATGATTGTCTACATGTAGACATCCATGAGTAGACAATTCACAATTGTCGACATAAATTTGTCGACAATGTAGACAATTCGTAAAACCATCATAATTCATAATTTTTCCTACCAACATTTATCAAACCAAAAACATAAATGTTAAAAAAAGAACCAAGTTCTTCTATAATACAAAATAATGTGCAAAACAACAAGACAGTAGTGAAAAATCATTAGATCTAAACCTAAACGCATACCTAGTTCTATGTTTTTAAAGGTTTTAGTTTAAAATATTTAAATTAGAGATATCGAAAAACTTTGAACTATGGGAAAAATTTGTTAAGATAACCTACTCACTAAAATTTGGAGGATCCACTCAATTAATTCAATGGTTTACTGGTCAAGTTTTAAAAATCTTCTAAATTTTTAGGAATTAAGTAATAAAATGAATAAATTCCACATTCCAGTAAACCTTGCAATTTTGTTTCAGTAAAATAATAATTAACTAACAAATGTCTCACATAATTTGAAGTTATTTTTTTATTATCCGATTTCACTCCCTTTTGCAAAGATATAGGGGCGTATTCATAGTCATTTTAGAGCTGTGCCTAAGTTAAACATAGGCTTAGTTGAATTTTCGGACGTTGATTGTATTTTTTTAAGTTTATCATTTCAAAATATTTGAAGCTATTTGTGTAATATACCAAGTTAGTTATCTTATTATTAAACCACAATTTGTAATTAAAATCGGTCTGTATGCATTAAGCCAAAATTGTCTTGAACCGTCTGTGACTATGAATATGCCCCATTGTTTTTATTCGATGCACTATAAACACGAACACCTCTCAAGTCAAAAGGTCATCAATCAACGTCAAAGTAACTAACCCATATAATTTATACCAAAATCTGGGGTTGGTTAGTTGTAGAAGGGAATAAGTCCAAACTTTCCAATATAGGTATTAATTTTGATGCAAATGTCATCAAAATCCATTTTGATAACAGAGAAAGCTATGTATGTGATTTTAAAAAGCATTAGTTGGAAGAAGGAAACAATTTCCAGTTTTATTTCCACCCAATAATATGGCTATTCATGCGACGCACGACGGCGTAAAACCCAGATAGACCTGGTAAACCAGATAAATTTATCTCGTTAGAAATGAATTGTCAACATTTGTATGGCAAAAATATTCAGCAAAACAGATAATTTTATCTCACGTATTTGTTGCGCAAAGTGCAGAAATAAACCTGATAAACTGTGATAAGTCATTTGTGACGTATAATTTGATTATTTCCTACGTTTACGCAAGTATTTATAAAAAGGGGTGTCCATGTAAACATCTTGCGGAACGTTATAATTTTCTGCAAAGCAAAAAATTATCTTCCAACTCAATTAATCAATAACCAGTCATTTCTGACAGAGCATTAAAGTGTTGCTATTTTTGTCTCTTGTTCAACACTAACTCTTCACTTCACTTGGGTTATGTCAATAGTATTTCTCTTTTGTATTCAGTTGTTTGATAATTGTACCCAAAAAAAAAAAAATTGTTGTAAAAACGATGTTAACCAATATTGATTCTACTGCATTTGTTGTTTCGAAATCGAACTGACAACCAAGTTTTCAAGCACTGATGTCAGGTTAACAGAACACCTACTTCATTCTGTATATTGACTGGTGTCTGTAACTGTCAGCCTTTAGAACTCATTGTTATTTCTACAACATACATGTACGCTGTAAATGTTGTTATGTTGTAATTTCTACAACATTTTATGTTATTTCTACAATTTTTCATTTCAGATTTTACAATTTCATAACTACTGTAGATTCAACAACCAAAATTGACCACTAGTAGTGTTGTGAATTTTACAACATGCAATTTTCATGATTTTCACAATTTGGTTGTGAAAATGACAGTTTAGTTGTGAAAATAAAAAACCGCTCTTAAAATTGCAATCAATTGTGAAAATGAATTCATTTGCTGTAAAATGCATAAATTGATAACATTATTTTAAATTTCACTGCCACGGGTTATATCCACAGCGGGTTTCTTTTGGTTATGTGAAGTTTGGCCAATCTATCAGCCATTTTTGATTTCTGACACTTCCAATTTGGACAACTTCCGCAATATTATATTAACCTTAAATTTGTGTACTGTGAGCAACACATTTTTTGACGGTAAACACCTATACCTAACCTACTTACTTAACATTTATTTAATCAAAAATTATATTCTCAAGTTTTGACTTCGTATTTTTTTTTTATATTTTGTTGTGATTATAACTACCATGGTACCTAAACACAGCATTCCCCATATGATTAAAGATAAACCATAGGCTTAGCCGTAGCCCTTGTAGAAGCGTAGGTTATTTATCAATACCTTAAACTCTGGACTTGCTTAGTTACAACTTGGTAAGAATTTAGTGAACAACTATGAGTATGCCCCAAAGTATACAACATTCTTATAATAGCATACTGGATGAAGTATTACTGCGGCGACTAAAGAGGTTTTGCAGCGAAAACGCCATCAGCCCGGACATGCAGTTTGGCTTTAGGGAAAAGCACTCCACTTTGCATCCGCTCATGAAGTTCCAGCATGACATATCACCATAGCGCTCAACAACCAACGTGTCACCGTTGGATGCTTTCTGGATGTCGAGAAAGCATTCGACAGCGTATGGATTGAAGCCCTTATCCATAAGCTTCGCGTTTTACATTTACCCCCGTCACTAATAAAAATTCTTTTCTCTTTTCTTTCTTCCAGAAAATTCTACGTACAAATGGACAACTGCAAATTACAAGTGAAGAACATCAAAGCCGGAGTTGCCCCAGGTTCGAAGCTAGGCCCCTTCCTCTACAGCCTGATGACATCTGACCAGCCTGTGCCATCTGGATGCGAAAATCTCCTGTATGCTGATGACTCCCTTACGTATGCCACCTCGATGTCTCCTCTGGTAGCTTTACGCAAAGTTGAGCACCATGTCAACAGACTCTACACCTTCTACAGGAAATTTGGCATCCGGATAAACACTTCCAAATCGGAGCTTGAGTGCTTCCGTAGACCCAGTAGAGGTAGTAGCAGCGCGGCCAACTGCAAAAGTCTGGTTCTGAAACTTCCGGATGGATCTACAATAGCAGCCAAAAAGAACGTGAAGTACCTAGGCATCCACTTCAACGAGTTGTTAAGGTTCAACCCACACTAACGAAACGTGCTCAAAAAAGCCAACTGGGCCTTCCACCGACTCCACCCATTGATGAGACGCAGAAACGGACTAAGCTAGAAGACGAAGCTTCTAATGTACAAGCAGCTCCTGCGGCCCGTTATCAGCTATTCCTTCCCAGTCCGGTTCTCCATCTCGAAGACGGCCATGAAGGAACTTCAAATGTTCGAAGGAAAGCTACTAAGGATTTGTATTTGTACCAGACTACATTTCGACCGGCAGCGAATGAGACATCACAGCAACGAGCGTCTTTATTCAGTGGCGAACATCATCCCCCTGGACAGGTACCTACTGCTTCAAGCAAAGACGCTAGTAGGACTCACCAACAGTTACCCAAATCAACTGATGAGAAGAACGGCCACTCAGCAACGACATCCCGCGCCGAGACATCTCAGTACGATCGACATCCTGGACGACAACATCATCACGGACAACGAGCAAACAGTTTCGTTCTACGCTGACACAGGGTCAGCATATCACCGAGGCTAAACGCCAACCAATTCCCTCACCTAAACCACAACTTGCCAACCGGGACGGAACGCCCCGAGAACAATAAAGACAACCCACTATTAGAATTAATTTTTTGACAAGTATTTTATAATCCTTTAAAATCAAGAAAAAGTATAAAATTAGGCCAAATTAGTGCCAATAAATGTATAATATCATCGTATCTAACCAGTTATAAGTCAAATTGTAAATATTATTTTGTTCAATAAATTTTAATCTAAATCTCTTATAATAGCAAAGGTAGGTCCTCTAATAGTTCTTAAAAAAGTAACCGAAAAAGGTTAATTTAAAATTTAAATGCCAACATGCTGAGGCTGAGGTTGTCGAAGTTAAAAGTAAACTCCAAACGGGAATGAATTAACAACTATGAAATGCGGAGGTTTTAGCCAAAAACATGCGTATACACTACTTACTCGTAGCTTATAATCTATTCTTCCTTTAACCTGTAACTTGTTTTGTCTTTCTCCATAACCCACGTTCCGTTCAATTACAACAGTATCTACTATGTACTAGTCCTTACATTACATGGGTTAGGTTGGTATCTGTATATGTTGGTATTCTTAAAGTGTATAACACCAAGCATCCAAGGATATATGACCCGCCTTGTAAATGTGTTACTTCTCATGAGGACACTAAATTTTTCATAATAGTCCCAACTCAAGTTGAAAATTCTTCAGTCTTTGGCCTTCGTGCTGATGCGTTCTATTTGTATACGTTCTGTGTCGTTTCGTCGTGAATGTGGTGCTGGTGTTGAGGAGTCAGTGGATGTGGCTGTGGCTCTGTGACTATGCTATTCCATGAAAAAACCGAATTGGTTTCTTTCGGGTGTCGGTACACATAAGCTTGCAGCTACAGCTATACCCTATAGAAGTGGATTCTTTTAGATGGGCGAGTGGTGACAAGTTGCTGTTGTAAAAATAATGCAAGTATAAAAGTTTTGTGCAACACGAACTACGCATACGTAACGTAACATATAGAAACAGATAAATGATCTATTGTGAATATGAATAACTGCACAACGAATTTCGGGTGATTTTTTATTTACTTATACAACACACCTAGGTGTTTTTGAGAACTGTTAATTTATATACCTTCCTACCTCAGGTGCTTCTGAAGTCTTTAAAAAAGGTATTTATAATTCTATTGGTAAGAAAGCTTAAGCCAACTATCAACAAGGAACCTACAAAAATAGTGTACCTACTAATTGTTATTCAAGAAATGTTAAAAATCTAAAAATATTCCACAAAGCTTACTAACTTTAGATGGTGCTTACAGCCCCAGGATGGACTACATCCTACACCAACAAGCCCTTCCAGCCAGCGCCGTCCACATTCAGCCTCATCTAGTTGCGCACACCAAGTTGGTTGATATTGTTCTCGTTATCCACTTGTCCGCGCCACCAATTATGGGTTCTTCCCCTCTAGCGTATAAGGGTTTGATTCGAAGACTCGTTGGGCAGGTGCGTTGTTGTCCGAACGGTCCTTGTGACCCAGCTTTCTCAACTGCTGTATGTTTTGATCAGGTCCTCCGCACTCCTTCGTTATTCCTCAAGGCATCCTAGCAGACTTTCATCCAATTTTTCCAATGTCCATGCTTCTGCCCCTGCAGGTCTATTCTGGACATCTATTCGAATGGAACAGTGCTTCCCGAGTGCGAAAAGTTTAAATTTCTTGGATGATGATCAATAGCGAAGGATCTTGTAATGACGACATCAAACATCGCGTAAGCGTAGGGTGGATGAAGTGGCGGGAAAATTCTGCCATCTTTCGTGATAGAAAAATGCCCCCTAAGCTGAAAGGAAAGCTATACACGGCAGTTGTTCGTGCATTGCGTGCACCGCTTACATATGGTTTACAGCAGTGATTCCCAAACTTTGTAAGCTTTGGAACCCTAAACAAGGTCAAAATATATTTCAAAAGATGAAAAACAACACAATTTTGATTTCGAAATCAATTTTTTGTTTATATTTCATGATTACATAACGTGAGCTGGGTAAAAATTGGCCGGTTGGTGGGTGAATTTGGTCAATAAACGCCAATTATTATTTTTTTATTTTTTATTATTTTAATAAAAAAGAACTTTTCTAATCTTTTCAAAAATTATAGGTAAATTCTTTTTTATAATAAAATGCATTTCGAGTGACTTTGGCCACAACAAATTATGAAAAAAAATGCATCAACATTATAAGAAAACTTATCATAAAAAGACGAACGAAGCTTATGAGTACAATCTTCTAATAAGGCTGCAAAAGAGCAGAGACAGATTGATTCTCCTAATATTTTCCAGTGAAATTAACAATCCATGTTTTTAAACAAAAATATTAATGAAACTCTAAATCTCTAAAACTCTAATCCTCAGCTCAGTATAAGAAAATGTCTCTATTATCAATTAGTAAGGGATCATTTATTGATTAGCAATGAGATAATATAGATTATCTTTACGCGGCCAAAGTCACCCGAAACTGCAGAATGACTTTAGCCACCCAATTTTTATTTTAAGATTTGTCTAAAATTAACGAAACTTGTGTAAAAAAATTATTTACTCTGTAAACAAATCTCCAAAAGTTATTCATCTTTTTAAATGCGCCAAAGTCACTAAATAATGTAATGCACAAATAATGTTTGTGTTTCGAGAAAGTCGCGGAACCCTGAAAACTCTTCACCAGAACCCCAGTGTTCCGCGGAACACAGTTTGGGAACCGAGGGTTTACAGTGTTGCACAATGTACAAGAAGTATGAGAGTAAATTAACGGCAGCTGAACTGAAGATGCTTCGCATGACAGCAGGAGTGACAAAACGTGATCGAATAAGAAGCAAGAAAATGCGAGGATGCCTACACATCAAAAATACCATCTTGGACAAAATACAGCATGACAAACTAAGCTGGTACTATCATGTACAAAGAAGATGCCATGAGAACCCAGTTCACAAGGCAATACCACAAGACGTTCAAACAAAACAAATGCAACGAAACCTGCATTAAGTTGGCCTCAGACATGGAACAATCCTAAACCGGGAGGCCTGTCGACGTTTTCTGAGGTCAACCCGGCGAACCCCACAAGTGGAAACTTGGGTAAAGCAGTTGAGTGGGAGAGTTGTGGTCCCCCTCGAGATCATGACAATCGCCGGTTAAATGAAGAAGAAAGTCCATGCTTCTGCACCATAGAGCAGTACCGGGATGATTAAAGTCTTAAATAAAGTCTCTTCAGCGGTTGGTAAGAGTATAATTCTTCGTTTGATCTCTACACTAAAAGCATTTTGCGAGGTAATAGTGGAGCCCAAGTAGAAAAAGTCCTTGCCAATTTCGAAGTTATATCCGAAATCCGACCATCACGATACTGAGCAAGATGTCTTCATTGTCATCCTACACAAGCGGACGAGTTGGACTGGGATTCTGAGATATGACTTGGCTCTTTAAAGTTCGTCCCTTTTCCAAAGCAAATAGTTCGGCTTGCAGGCCATTCGCACCAGCAGCCTTGTTCTTACTTATGTTTGGATATCGCCAGCCGCTCTTCGGTTGGGTCTAAGCTAAATGGAGTGTTATGCCTACCAACAGTATCTTCGCTGTCTTCGCCTAAAGGCAGTCTATAGAAGTGTTCTTCCCAGATATTATCATTCTCATCTCAGCAGGCTTCCGTTCTGGCTTTGTATCCTTGCGTGGATCGTTTTACCCTTTGATAACATTTTCGAACATCCCTCTGCCACTACACCCCTCAATAGACTTGACCGCCTGCCTCTCGTGCTCTCGTTTTTCCTCCTGAGAATTCGCCGTTCCTCTTTTCTTTTGAACCCGTTAAACTCCCGGGCTAGTCTTTTAGCAGCTCTTGTTTGAGTCTACTGCATTGGGTAGTAGGCTTCGGTCTTAGCAGAGCGGCAGAGGCCCTCCAAGATCCTTTTTGAGCCACGAAAGTTCTATATTTATTGTGGGAACCCTCAAAAGACTAATTTTTGAAAATTTTTTTTCCCTAAAGAATAAACAATTGTGCAGCGGGTTTTATATTTTTTTTTGCTCACCCAGGGTCCCACCGGGCAAAATCCCGGTTACCCGGTGGACCAGTCCGCCCCTAGTCACCATGAATGATCTTCACGTCGCACTTCAGCCACATGTCGTACGTTGTCTCCAGGAGATCGCAGCATGCGTTTTTGTTGAATCATATCTCTCTTCATGGGGGGCATGAGCATAGATCAGCGTAATGATCTTGAATTTGCCTTTGATGCAGATTGTGACCAGCCGCTCGCTTACACTTCGGGGCCCCGAGACTTCTTGCCTAAGTCTTCCCCTTATCAGAAAATCGCAACCAAAGAGCAGCTAACCCTCCTCCTTGAAGCACTCGCCGCCCTAGTAGTTGTTACACGATTTCAGTCTCCGTATGCCCTCTTGATCCCATCGCACATCCTGCATTACTGTTAGGTCAGCCTTTAGCCAGGTTGTTCGACGTGCAGATCAGAAATTTGTTGTCCTTGTTTCGTTTGCTAAGTTCGTCAATATTGAAATAATTCATATTCGAGGCTTGTCGTTGTTTTGGAACCGTGCTTTTTTTACATGGTTGGGAAATGACCCCGACGCACAACTCCCATCCTGGAGGGATACATAACTCAAAGATGGAGAGCCAGTAAAAAACGCTCCTTAATAAGCCTGAGTTACGAATATGTCGTGTTAGCCCATATAAAGTGTTAACCAAGTAGTTCGTCCTTACTGGAACTGCAGACGCCACAGTTGATTCTATCTAGGGAATTCTTCCGCTGCAGTCTCATCGCTGCAGTGCCTTTGGTGGAAACACTCGATCTCTGTCTTCCATAGATTCACTGTAATGAATTCCTCCGCCGATGCGTAGTTCTCCCGCAAATCGAGTTTAAAGAGAAAGATAAATGTCGATTTTTCAACTTCATGTTTTCGTAGAGTATGATACATCTATGGAAAGGTAGCACTTCCTAGATCGCGAAAATGTAACTTTTAATTTTTTCTCTTATTTATTTATTATTATTTCTACTAAGGAACCAGTTATAGCTATCATTGAAAACCATCATTGAAAATATTAATTGTCCATTTTGAGAGATTTTGAAGAAAAAATAAATGATTATTTTGATTCCAAAGTAAAGCTAATTAACTTAACAATTATTTCAAGGTAAAACAAAATTCAATTTGGCACAACATTTTTCATAAAATGACTTTTATTTTTTCAATGATGAACTACCATACCAATGATCATTGAAAAAATTAAAAGTTACGTTATGGGGAAGATATGGGCCAAAATAATTTTTTTTTTGGCGGAAAATAATTTTGATGTCGTAAGCTATATTTCTGCATTAAAATATTCAATGATTAAACTTTCGAAGGGTCTCAAAATCAACAGCTAACTTTTTCAATGATGGTTTTCAATGAAAGCTATAACTGGCCCCTAAGTAAATAGTAGAATATTCTTTTTCAAAGTTTTGAGTTTAGAAATTAATTTTTTCAAAAACTATCTATTGAAATAACTTAATTTAAAAAGGAAATTAAAGAATGGGTTTCTGGGCTTAAGATAAGCTATAAAGGAGAATATTATGGGTGTGACCATTGTTTTTCAATAGTGTTGTTTCTACCTTAAGTCAATTTTTTAAAAAATTTCATCTTCCATCTTAACGGAGGGTATATAGACCCCCTTTCCAGTATGATTTTCCTTTTATTTTGGCTCAATCTACACGCTCCATTGCTTTTTATGCATTTATGGCAACAATTCTTTATTTCCATTTAAACTGTTTTATAAAACTACTTGTTATAGTTTTTTTATAGCTAAATTTTGAAATGCTGTGTTTTGGAAACCATTCGGTCCACAGACATGGTTTTGGCCTCGAATTGGAGCAAAGTATTATTACTTATTAATGAATAAGATCGCCAAAAACTGAAAAACTCGCGTTTTTTTTTATTTTTTTTTACCATGAAACGGTCGTCGCTCCTCCAAAAACTTATGTTATTTACTAGACCAGTATCCTGAACAACAACTCAGCAAAAAATCAGAAATACCAGATTTGACGCATACGTGAATGTATAGTTACTATAGATACTATTGGTGATAAAAACGAAAGTTTTCAATTTGGTCAACAATATGGACACACTATGACAGAAGGAAGGATTGGGTTTTATTTTATAGGGTTTTAGTTTTTTTCGCAATTTTTGTTCGATCAACATGTTAGTATTTACATTATTGCTTTTTGAGAACCTCACTATTGCTCGTAAGGACCTTACTTTTTACCTTGACCTCACATAAATAATTATATTAAAAGACAGGTAACTCCTAAAGTTTCAAGTTCCTTAACCTTAGTTGTATGGGAAGGTACGCTATAGCATTTTTGTGTTGTGGAGGTTTCTGAATAAAATATATAAGATCCCGCTTTGGCACTTTGGCCATAAACCTACACTGTTGGCAACATGCAACTGGCACTGCTGTTAGCCCTCGGCATATTTAGTTTCCTGGAATAAGTTTTTGCAGTCATTGGATGCATCGGTTGTACTGCACAGTGCACATATAGTCCATGTATGCGGGTGAATGAATTTATTCGTGTTAAATTTGTTTATACAAATTTAATGAATGTGAAATTCTCAAGTAGGTAGAGTTTTATATTTTCCAGAGTTTCCTGGATAAAAATTTCTTTTTGTTAAGCTTGTGGTATAAGGAGAGGAAAAAAGAAAGAGGGATAGAGGTGACAACAATACATATACATTCTACAATGTCGGTGAATGCAAATAGGTTTTAGTTTGAGAAAGGCATTTCTGTATCTATGTATTTGTATATGGACTTGAAGTTAGAAATATATTTGTTTTGTTTGAAGTTTATGAAATCGTAACTTTTGTCTCGGATGGATATGGATACACTCGCATGTGCAATCTGATATTGCTTTTTAGTCGTTTACTTATTTTATATTCCACCTTAATATAATATAGAAACAATCCAATATAAAATTAATGTTACCAATTTTTCTGATATGTACATATCACTTGTATCACTTTATGAAAGGGTAATACAAAATCATGGAAAAATACCTAGAAAAACCTACGTTAGAGAAATAGGAAAATGTTATGAAAGTTTTAATTTATTAAGAAGAAGATAAACAATAACAACAGAAAATTTGTTTTTGTTTTTTGTTAAGTGCACTTTTTAATATTAAATATTAATTTGGAAGATTTTTGCGACCTATAGTGCAGATGTGTTTCACTCTGACAGCAACAATTGAGCTCTTCAGCAAGAATTGTTGTTGCCTTTCTTAGACACATTTTTTTAGTCGATGGCTACCGACGTATTTATAAAATAAGCTGCACTGATTTGCTGCAAATTATATAATTTCCAGGGGAATTTGGTTAAATTCTTGCACCTAGGTCGCAAAAACCTTCCAAATTAATATTTCATATTAAAAAGTGCACTTAACAAAAAACAAAAACAATTTTTCTATTGTTATTGACTATCTTCTTCTTATTAAAATGCCAGACCACGGGCAAATTACAACAACTCTCTAGGTGCAAGAATTTAACCAAATTCCCCTGGAAATTATATAATTAACAGCACATCAGTGAAGCTTATTTCATAAATACGTCGGTAACCATCGACTAAAAACATGTGTCTAAGAAAGCCAACAACAATTCTTACTGAAGAGCCCAATTGTTGTTGTCAGAGCGAAACAAGTCTGCACTAAAGGTCGCAAAAACCTTAAAAATTAATGTTTTAATTTAATTTACAAAAACAATTGTTTTCCAACTTTGAATTAATAAAGATGTAGTCTAAGAAAGATAGGATCGGACCAGGATCAAATTATTCATGAAATTTTATTGCTGGTATCGGCGCAGAATTGTATCCTCAACCACATATCCAAAGTCCCCCAAAATCCCCGCATTGACTTTTTGTATAAACGCATTTTAAGAGGTGGAGAGGGGAGGGAGTCGGGAGTTTGTCAAGCTGAAAAATTTGTTATTATACAATCTAATCATATGACAAGTGTTTTTAGGGTGCTTTTCAACGCTGATTCTAAAGAGACCAAAACTGAAAAGATACATGTATCCTGTGGAAAGTTAATGTCATTTTTATGGAATGATCACTTTTTTTTTAAAGAACAACAAGTATGTAATATAAACCCAAAACCATTTTAAAATAATGGGATTTTAATGAAATTTGGTATACATATTCATTTGTTTCATTTGGCATATTTATTAAGAATCAAAAGAGTCCCCCAAAAATATATGTGGGAAAAAGGTGTTTTTTTTAGGGCGAGATGTAAGTGCGTCATTATTACCATAACATCATAAATTTTGACACTTATCAAATTTGCTAAATATATTAAATTTATGTTGGCAACAATGGATCAAAAGAGTCTCCAAAAATATCTGCGTGAAAAAAAAAATAAATTGGGTGGCACAACGGCTCGTGAAGAACCAGTGCCTAGTGACTAACAACAAAGAGAGAGGTATTGTCAAATGTAATCAGCACGTCCAAAGCAAACCCTTTCATAAAGTCTAGTTTTTGAAATATTTGCATGCAAAGTTCTTTTTTTTGAGTTTGGATGCCTACGGTTCCGCAAATAAGCATTGGAAGACATTGCGGTTTTCAAAACCGAGCTATCAAATGAGAGCTATCTATAACTGAAAACTAGAACATTCTGTGGGGTCTGGTTGCTAAGGTATTTGAATTCAAACTAATTCTTTTAGTTTCGACCCAAAACTAAAAGTCTTTATATGGCTATGACTTTCCAAAAAAGGTTCGTAGGAGGTTGCGGTTGACGTTTTGAATAGAAAACGGACAGGCGTTCGCATTGTCTCTCAAAATTTTACTGATTTGAGCAATTTTTGTTTCAATATATATTTGAAAAAAAGCATGGATCCTCTTATGACCATAAAATCATTTTTTTCACGAAAGCCTCTGGAACCCATTGTAATGAACATAAAAAGAAAGGTATTGTCAAATTATCTACTTTCAGCTTTCATGGTGGTAGGAACTTTTTTGTTTTTATATGTTTGGGTGGCCTTATGAGGATCGGTTTCATCCTTTGTCTACATTCTTACAACCACAAAAAATCGTTTTTCCACTCTTAGAAAAAAATATATTAAGTTTTTATTTTGTATAGGGTCAATGTGGGTAAATGTTAACAGGGGCAAATGTAAACAGAGCTCAAATTTCATACAAATAATTCAGTCTTTAACACATCCACTAAATAAACCTTCGGACGCATTCAATATCTGTCACATACTTTTCACTCATTCGGGTGTTTTCAGTTTTCAGTTGTCAAATTTTTACAAGTTTGAATGCTTCAAGAAACATTAAGTTTTTAAACAAAATTCAGAGGAAAGGTTTTTTTTAATATACTATTCGTCTAATTTGATAGAGATTAAATTAAAAGAAAAAAAATCTAAAATCTAGAGGGATTTATCGTTTTTTTTTCGTGTTTACATTTACCCCAGAAAATATTTTGATGATGGTAAATGTAAACATCATTTTTGGGGTAAATGTAAGCATATATTTCTAGTTAAATATTCCTTTTTTATTAAAGATTATGCTGTTTAATTTATTTTTAGCTGAAACCATGGCTCGAAAATATATATTAAAAAGATCACCGTTGTCATACAAAGGTGTCAGAGCAGAAATTTCATGAAAAGACATCCCACTCTGTCACTAAAGACACCAGAGCTGCTCCAGAAATGCCGAATATATGCAAGAAAACCAGCCATCATTTATGACTTCTAAAAAAAGTTAGGTAACCTTTCAATGGAGTATGGGTTGGACATAGAAAAATCGTGCTTCGTATTTAACGCTGATGAAATCGGGTTTTGCAGCGATCCACACAAATTAAGAGCTGTTATGCACAGAAAGGAGTTTCACTAAAATCGTTGTTTACTTTTACCACCAGATTTCAAAAAAAAAGTTACGAGGTGAATGTAAACATGCCATTATTAACCTTATTTATAATTTTTTTCAAATTTTTTTTAAATTGTTTAACTAAGAAATACAATACTTTTACATTGCCATTTAAGGTTCTTCGATAGGTTTTCTAATTAAAAAAAAAAATAAAATAATAAGGTCAGAACTTGAAAAAAAAACAAGAATTTGTTTACATTTACCCACATTGACCGTAGCAACAATGTTCGTGTTTTCACCTATTTTCTTTTAAAAGTCACTTCTTCTCAATTTATAGGTATTAATTTGAAAGTACTAATTTAATAAGAAATTAAATAACAAATTTATAGAATTGGACTAAATAAAATACACAAACCAAATTATTGATAATCAAAGTCAGTGAACTTCTTACTGTTAATGTTTTTCGCAGAAAAACGCAAAATACCATGCATTAAATGATTATATCAGAAAAATAAATTCTACCTTCCTATAACAAATGTGATTGTCTGTATAATTATTTAACCCGAAATGAAGTATTTAGTAGATATTATTGAAATCCATTCAGAACAAACAGAAATACGCTTAAGGCCAGATTTTGGTTACTGGATGGAGCTTATTATGTTTGAGCCACCACATTAAGCTCTTTTGCACTATAAAATTGATACATGTCCAAAATAAATTGAAGTATAGCCAAGCGGTTGGTAAGGCCGTACATCATTCGAAACAAAAAATACATAAAAAAAACAATTTTTCATTATAATATCCGAGAGCTCTGGGGGGGGGGGGGAGCTCTTTAATGAATCCAGCTTAGGAGAATTAAAAACTCTTTCATATTCACCCATCACCATCACAATACTCCAAGTAGTATTTCAAAATTAAATCGATTGATTTTGGCGATAAGTGCACTTATGGACATTCGAATTTCCAATGATTCGATTCTGCACACGATTCATTGTGGTGAAAAATTTTGATTCTTCGTTAAATGGAGGGTACCAGTATTTTTTGTTTGCCTATACTAGGTATAGCTATAATGCTGCTGCTGAGCTCAGTTTCGAAAAGGATTGTACATAATGTACTGCACATATTTATAAGTTGTATGTATATTACTATTTAATGTAGTTCTTTAGCAGATCTGCGTATGGATAATGGTTGAGCTATGATTTCAGATAGGAGTACTTATCATTCTACAGGGTGATTCGCATAAGAAGCAACAAAAAGTTAATATTTGGTTAGGTTGAATTAAGAAAATAATCGTATACGTCAGCAGGGGTGTATTTCCCCCCGTTGCGGTGGCAGAGGTGGAAATTTTCATAAATAATATTAAATGCCAGAAATTCATTATTTTATTTCAAAACGATGTTTCTGTAATTCTTATTTTCAAAACTAAGAAAAAGTATCGTCTCGGTCTCATGTCGGTCTCGTATAATCAGGTCTCGTCTTTAAAAAATACGATTTCCGGACAACCTGTTGATTTTGGAACGAAATATTTTCGATTATAGTTTGAATACGTGCAAATGAAAATAGATATTTAACTGAAATTGGATTTTTTTTAAATTTATTAGACTCTGAAAAAGTGTCGGTTCAAACATACAGTCTCGGCTCGTCTCGTCTCGTCTCCCTAAACTAGATGGGCCGATTCTGAAAAGCACATCGCTTTCATTGGCGGATTTGTATTTACTTGTTCTCAAAAGCGCTTTTGCTTTTTTTTTGTTTGAAAGCGATAGGTTTCAAGGTGACGGATTGTTGGGGAAATGACAAAAAAAAAAAACAAATGTAAATATGAATAATTTTGCGCTTTTGAGAATAAGAAAATACAAATCCGCCAATGAAAGCGATCCACCAAGGGTTTCCGAATTGGGCTACTGGTTAAGTGATCATTTCAGCAAGTGGTGAATTATCATTTGTTTATTTTTTTTTAACTTTCTTTTGGAAGTTATTGTAATTGGTGCGTTTTGAGGTCTCTAGAATTAGGGCTGGCCAGTAGACGAGACTCTGCGAGACTTTTGTAAGTCTCGTCTCGGTCTCGTTGAAATCGAAAATTTCCAGTCTCGTCTCGGTCTCGTTTAATTAAGTTCCGTCTCGGTCTCGTCTCCCAAAAATACGATTTCCGGCCAACTTGTTGATTATTGGAACGAAATATTTTCGATTATAGTTTGAATACGCGCAGAAGAAAATAATTATTTAACTGAAATTGGATTTATTTATTAGACTCTAGACTCGGTCCAAGTATACAGTCTTTAGGGGTGTCTATTAATTTTTGTTTGTCAGATATTCAAAATAGGTATCGTGGATCTTGTAGAGGATACCCACACAAGTATTTCTAAGTCCCGGAAATTTTTAGAATGGTACTTCCAGACCCCGCGGCCGTTTTTTATGTAAAAAACACTTTTTTTTCAAAGTCAACAAATGATCAAGAATTTCGCGTATCAAACGTGGTTTCACCGACTTTTAAAGATTTCTTTTGTCTCTCTAGGGATGCTAATAATAAAATAGCTTGAGTAACTGCCTCTTAAAATTTCAAAATAAGCCTAATTTACTCGATAAATGGCTGAAAACCCCCCAAAAATCGGCTGACTTTTAAGCTTTTCTCGATTTCAAAGACCTCCATGGGTTCAGGAACGAGCAAGTAAGACTCGTATCAGAGGTAATTTCATGTGCTGAACTCAAATCTATCATCCGTTTTTCGCCATCAACTCTAGTTTTTGAAATATTCCAGTCTGAAAATGGAATATAACCATTTTTTCACCTGTTTTTGAGATTTTGTAAAAATTCGAAGCGGTTTTTTTAAAACAAATGCACCGATTCATCAAAGTACTGAACTATGACTCATGTTCATGTTTGAATCGGTGCATTTTTTTGAAAAAAAAAAAAGCATTTCGAATTATTACAACTTTTGTACCTGAAAACCATATACATATGTACATATTTACCTAAGTGGTGGGTGGTAGAGTATATATTATATATTATATTATATGTTGTCAAACTCCTTTTTTCTCATTTATAAAATAGTCAAATCCACTAAAATAGGTATCACTGAATAGGAATTTACACATACTCATGACATTGCACAAAAACTTTATTCTATTTTTCAATATTTCCTATAAATTTCGGAAATTTCCAAATAATTCAATAAATGAAAAATTTGACATAAAGAATACCTCACTTTTAAGTTTTAACCCATTGAACGAATGAAAATATGTATTACTTCTTTAATTTAATATTCTCTTTTTTTTCGCTCTACCTTGAGTGAGTGGGGGAGAAACACACTTTTACATGAATGAAATAAAAAAAATTATTACTTTTGTAATGTATAATCCTCTTGTTTCGCTTGCACATTGAGTGAGTGGTGGAGAAACATATTTGTTACCTACTTCTGTTGTTTGTAATCTTTTTTCTCATTATAAAAAGCCGAATGCATTTATTAGGTATTACTAGATTGCATGAATGCAAGAAGCATATTTATTAATTCTTTAATTTAAAATCTTAGAAGTAGAAATAGAGGTATGGGCATGTCGAGGAAAAAAGTGAGGCTTTTTTCAAAATAGTGTGAGTTACACAAAGGTTCGGAATGCAGTGAGATAGCTAAATGTTGGGGCCCCAAAAGAATTTTTAGCTGTGTTTTTGAGAGATGTATTTTTGAGATTTAAGTTTAATAGTAAAAAAGCTTACTAAACTAAATAATAAAGTGAAATAAATGTAAATATAGTGAATACATGCAATACTTCATTGAAAAAAAAAATATATAGGTAGCAAATGCGGTGCTGCGATAAATCCTGTAAAACATTATGTGATATATGAGACACAATCAGCCCGTGAGATGCAAAAATTGTAAACTCCATATTATAGGTGTTTTTACACGATTTAAATAAAGTATTGCAAATATTCACTATGTTAACATTATCTTTTTTATTTAGTGTTTTCACTATTTTAACGTTTTGAAATCTCTAAACACTTTCCTCTAGCTCGGCAAAATGACAATGGCGCGTTATTTTTCTATAAAATGTTAACTATTGTTGTTGTGTCAAAAAAAAATTTAAATGTCATTGTTAAAAGTGTTACACTGTGTAAAATTTCTTTTAGGAACGATCAATGTTTAAAATATTATTGGTGTGTCAATCAAAAGGGGTTGACAAAAAATCGAAACACATTTATAATGAAAATAATCAAAGACATTTTTTTATTGCATCAACACATTTTATATAATATATATATAATATATAATAATATTTAAAATAAAGTTCTACTAATATGTTCATATCAATAATAAAGAGAATTTGTTTATTTCGTTCAAACATTCTATTTGAAAGTTAAAAGCCTTATTGAATGTGCGAAATTTTCGCACGGGTCTTCTGGTTACATATATATTTTTAATGTAATAACTTTTTTGGATAATCAGTATATGGGAAGGTATAGATATAGAGATACAGGGCAAAATGTGACATTACCTATATTTTGCACTTTAGCTATTTATAATATAAACATTTTTATATTTTTTTTGTTAATAGCTTACAAAATTCTACTCTTTTCGGTATATTATTTCTAACAGACTATTGGCTTAAAAAATACCAAGAAAAGGTACTAAAAAAAAACACACTTTCAAAGAATATTTTTATGGTAAGAATTTTTCGAATTAAAACACTTTTGAAAAGTTTTTTCTTGCAACATTTTGATTTTTAGCTTTTTAAAGGGTGGTTTTAAAAATCTCAAAATTACACAACATTTATATAGTAAAGGTATACATTTTTGGTAAGAATTTGAAATCGATATCATTGTTTTTTTTTTTTTTTTTTCAAAATATTTAATTTAAAAAACATTTGTTAAGAATTTTAAATAGTTTTTGTCCAGTTCTTTGCTCTAAAAAAAAAAACGAGGTCGATTTCTTTATGTGTTCTCGAGATTTGGTGGACCCCTAACGTACGTACATACACACATACAGACATCTCGCTAAAAATGACGGATTCTGATTCTAGAGACCTCAAAACGTGAAGATATGTCAAAATTTTCAATTCGACAAATCGCACCAATTACAATAACTTCCAATGGGAAGTTAATAACAAACATCGTCAGCGTCTAACTAAGTTAAAAGTTACTGCGATCCAGTCGTGCCCATTTTTTAGATAGTGCCCAAATAAACAATTTGCGCATGGGTTGCCTTGAAAAAAGTGGCCCAAAAGAGGGCTGCCACGCTTTTAAGGTAATTTTTGTGTTTATTTATTTATCTGATTGATCTTATGTGGTAAACCATACCATACTGATATAAGAAATTTACAGATTTCACTCATAGAGTGAACAGACTGTTTGCACTTAAACAAAATTCCATTAATTAAAATTAAGTTGAAGCAAGATATGTTTATAGAACTCCTTATTTAACATAAAAATACACAATAAAAATAAATAATTCCATATGTTTTTGAATTTTGAAATTCTTGTAAGGAGGTGATGTTGACAACCTATCGTTATGCAATTAGGTACATTACAATTATTTTAATTTGGTAAGCTTTTCATTTGTGAAAGCTAAAAAAATAGTTTTAGGTAACTGATGGCTGAACACAAGACTGTAACTTCAATCAAAATTGCTCAACTTTGTGTCATACCATACATTTCTTGCAACAATTAAATCGTTATATTATAGAGATCCACAGCTACCTACACCATTAGGCTTAATCATTTCTCAATGTTCTTCGAAGTTTGAAGTTCCAAGCGAATTAGGTACCTCTTCCTATCATTAATAATTTTTTGGCAAATTTCATCTTGCCTGAATCTGTTATTCTACTTTTACTGACTGATGACTTTTTCTGACTTAATTGACTATCTAACCTACCTGTAGCAAAAAGTTGAAATTTTCTCAATTTTATAATGCACCGAATTTTGTTTGACAATTAATATCTACAAGTAACACTGGAACTTTTTCTTGTTTGTTATCGTCATTTAATCCGGTTTTTCTGTGCGCCAAACCAACTTTACAGTCGGATAAAAGCATATTTTTTGTATTTCATCTTAATATGGCTATGAACGGGCTCGACTGTATAATGTTTTCTTCCTTTCGACTTCGACAATTGTACTAGCTATCTTTAACTACAAGTGAACCTACTGCTATTGATAGAATAGATAAGAATAGTTTTTGTTGTTTGTTTCAGAACATGGAGCTTTCAATAAGTGCACAGCTACCTATGTTTGATTAACATAAGCGCTTAATTGCTGATAAGAGAAACAGAAGATTGAGTTCTTTCAGTAAAATATAAAGTAAGGAACTATTTTATCATTTATCTGTGCGATTGAGTGCAAAAACAGCTTGTATTTAATAACCATAATTCAAATAGCATTACATTTGAATTTTGTATTAGATTTCCAACTTTGTAATCTCTAGTTTATGTAAAGAATACGAATTTAAATTAATAATTTCTGAAAAATTAAGTAAATTAGGCATGTGAAGAAAAACATTAACTAAAATTGTTTTAAATTTTTTTGAAGTTTTCAAGAATTTGAAGATAGTTTTTTTTTTTTTTTGTGTAAGTCTTCAGGGCAGTATTTTTAAACATTAATCTTGAGGATCCGTTTTGAATTTTGTAAGTTACGAATTTATTTTATATTAATTCGTTTTTCTCTTGTTAAATTAATCAAACATTTTTTTTTTTAACATAATCTTATACCTAATCGTAGGAGATTTAAGTCAATATGTGCGTGGGTTTTGTTTTACAAATTTGTAGAATTTGTATCAACTTTTCAATTTTATGCGCCAAAAATCGAAACGACTTAATAGTCGATCACATTTTTAGAACGAATTTGTAGAACATTTTCCAATTAAGTTTGCATATAAATTAAAGTCATCCCTGCTTTAATTTTTCACCTCATTCATAAAGATCTGATATATATTTTGTTTGGGACAAACCATCTTTAGAATTAGGTACAAGAACAGCTTATTTGTCTCTCATCTTCTTGTGACTATAAGTGGCCTCTACTGTATATTACTTCAATTTTTCCAGTGGTACGAGTACGAATGGTACGAAAAAATAAAGTTATGAACGATTGTACCTGTCCGTTGCGGTGTCACAAAATGCTCATCTTTTTTAATCATAATTCAAAAAGTACTAAATTATAAATTTCCTATTATATCTATAACTATTTAATCCTCTACTATATGTAGAGAATATGCTACCAAGAATCTTAAATTACAACTCTTGTACCGCATCAATTTTCCGTATAAGGTTTTGAATAATTAAGTCAATTATTGAGGTACAAAAACATAAACTGAAACTGATTTTCATTTTTTTTTTTCAAAGTTTTCATGGAATTGTAGATTGTTTTTTTTTTTTTTTTAATTGATCTTTTATGTCTGGTTTAATGAAGTATTTTAAAATCTTAATATCGGAGACTTGTTGGTAGCAGGACCTCAAAGGCACCCGGCGAACATAATTATGTTAGCTAGGGCTGAGCGGAAATATGTATACAATTTAGTTGACAAACTCACCGTTCAATTTCATAAAAAAGTTAATTCTAGAAAATTGGCAACCCTTAACATTTTCGTTTAGGAGCAGGATTGTTTTTTTCTGATTTTACAATCATAGCGGCGTTACCCACTCAGTGAGTCAGAAAAGAGCGTTAATAATATATGCATATTTTGTATGTATAATTTATAATAAAAATATAAAACATAATGGAATAATTTCTCAACACTTTTGTTTAAGCAAGTAACCAAAGGTATTTATTTTAACAAGAAATTTAGTTTGAAAAAAGTTATTAATTTTTTTGTAAACAAGTTAATTTTTTTGTATAACAGTAATATTTTTTTAAGAAAAGTTCCTTTCTACCCCACCAACCTCTGTAAACACGCACTGTGACTGTACACAACACAACATACCAACAGAAAATTCGATATTCTGCTCAGTGGCGAGGCGTCATATTGTTCATTTCGTTCATGAACGCCTAACTTTTTACGCCTAACTTTATAAATTTTCTCTCCATACTAAACACCCACAAAATTATTTTAGCTACTTGTCGCCTAAATCCTAATATGTGTTTATTTCACACTCTGTAGTCTATTCCCCAGCTCAGAGTTTACAACTCGTGCAACCTTTTCCATGCACTCAATTTAAATGAAAACAAAAACAAAGATTGCTAGCAACCAGTAGCGGATCTAGGATTTGGCTGTGGGGGGGTGGGACTTGGTAGATCCAGTTTGCGACATTAGTTTCAAAGTAAACCTTGAACTTAGATAATTCTGTAGTTCTAGTTAAACGAATGTATTCTGCCATTTAAACTTCAGTTCAACGTTCAGAACACTTGATCGTATAATCATTCTCAAATCTAAATTGACTCTGCCATTTAATAATAATAATAAGTTATTATATTCCTTTCTATTTGAAATTATTTTTTTTAATGTTTTCGAGTGACGAGGAAATGTAACATTCGTTGTGAGAGTGAAAAGAGAAAAACGCTTCCCTTGAAAAACAAATTATTTTAACTATTGTGACGATGTTGATTTGTTTGAAAGTTGCCATTGCCATCATACAGTCATATTAATCTTCGCTCTATTGAACTGAGGTTCATTTTAAACTGTGAAAACCAACGATTTGACCTTTAAATATGAACTGAAGTTCAGGATCAGTAATACAATTTGTT
Organism: Melangyna quadrimaculata; assembly: GCA_949320155.1. Taxonomy (NCBI): domain Eukaryota; kingdom Metazoa; phylum Arthropoda; class Insecta; order Diptera; family Syrphidae; genus Melangyna; species Melangyna quadrimaculata. The sequence continues at coordinate 215,217,867 of OX439483.1, forward strand.
TGTCCACAACTTAATTTTATAATTTATAACTAATATAAAAAAGTTTAAGTTTATGTTAAAGGGTTTTTTGTGAAAATATACAAAGTTATATAAATAATTGAATTTTGGCATTTACCACTTTTCCTTTTAGAATAGCCGTGTTATTTGTGAATTTATATCAGCTTCTATCCCCGGTTTAAAATGTTTTCAATATAAAGTACAATAACATCTATAGTATTTAACATTTAAAATATTTTTAAGGTGAGATAGAAAAAAATCTATATACCTTCTATTTTCATCCACGTCAAGCTTTGAACCACCAGAGGAAAAAATCTGTCAATAAATTTGCACGTCAGTCTAGAGGGATCGCAAAAATTCACACGCATGATTTTCTGAGTGCCCAGAGAAAAATCTGATTTTGATTTGTTGTTCCCAAATTCTCCTCTGGTTTTAGCCCCAATTGCGTTTTTCTTGCAAAGTTAGCTAAGTTCTTAGGGTGATTTTTTCTTTAATTTGGCATGGTAATTGTTAAGCCCCGACGCCGTTTTTTTCAATTACCTCTTCAAGCTTTAGCCCCAACTTGGACTTGACAGTCCCTTGAGTCAAGCGCAAAAACATTCTGGAATACCTAAGGTAAGTTTTAAAGGAGTTAGCCCCGACCACGTTTTTTTGTCCAATTCTTGTTAAGACCTACTCGCGAGTTGTTTTTTATCGTTCCAATTTTCTGTCAATTATTCGTAGCCCCGAACTTGTTTTTTTGTACAATTCCCTTCAGGTTTCAGCCCCAACCTAATTAATTTGGGGATTAGAAAAAAAAATACGTAGCATATAAATTGCGTAGCCCCACCCTGTTTATTTTTGTCTGACTCCTGATTCTGATTTCAAAATTTTAATCAATTTTAAGAACAGCCTGTGGGGGGGGGGGCTTTAGCCCCTAAAGCCACCCCCTGATTTCGCCTAATTTCGCTTTGAAAATGGAAATAAGGCCAAATCGGCTTTATTTCTATTTCCAAAACGAAATAAGGCCAAATTTCATTTAGAAATAAGACCAAATTTCTTTTTACGAAAACATTCAGTGATAACAGAAGCTTTGAAAGCAGATCAACTGACAACATAGGCGCCTGCCAGGCGACTGAGCATACCCTAAGCGGAGCGACGGAGTCGCGTGAGCGGGACAGAGGACCCGAAAAGGGAGTTAAAATCCTTGAACCCGCGAAGCGGGCCACCCAAAGTACTGTTTAGTTCAAAAACTTTAAAGCATAGCCGCCTGCCAGTTGGGGGATTAGTTCCCCCCAAAAAAAAGGAATCAAGCCCCATCTGGCAGGCACCTATGTTATCAGTCAGTCTGCCTTAAAAGTTTTTGCACTAAATAGTACTTTGAGTGGACAGCTTCGCGGGATCAAGGATTTTAACTCCCTTTTCGGGTACTCTGTCCACTCACGCGACTCCGTCACTCCGCTTAGGGTATGCTCAGTCGTCTGGCAGGCGCCTATGTTGTCAGTTGGTCTGCTTTCAAAGCTTCTGTTATCACTGAATATTTTCGTAAAAGCACCTGCGGGTCTTGTCTTAGTTCTTTTTTGTGGTGGAATTAACCCACGCGGGTTCTTTTTTGGGAAATAACAACCGCGGGGGCTAGTTCCGTGGGCGTTTATGCACTGCATCTAATGAAAACAACATAACGGCGATTTGTTTTGCAGTTTTCTGACAAAAATCACGAAAACGAAATAAAGCCAAATTGGCCTTATTTCATTTGACATTTTCATTTGTATTCATTTGTACTTTATTAATTTTGGTAACACCATAGTTTGTGCAAAACGAGCCTATAAACATTTTCAATGATAAAAAAAAATATAATATAACAGAAAATTTTATTTAAACATTTTTAAATAGGGAATTTTTGGAAATTTAAAATTTCAGAAGGATAAATTAGGGTGAAATTATTTAAAGGTCAGGAATTAAGTTTCTTAACTGTTAGTAATAGGGAAATGATGTTTCGTCCAATCGATAGATTTTATTAAAAATGTGCAAGTTATATTTGACGAAAAAACTGTCATAAATCTACAACACGCGATATGAACGTTTGAAAGTCAAAAATAATGAAAAAGATGTTTGAAAAAAATGTACTTAGTCAGTGTAACGATCTGTATTGAAATGCAAATTTTGTTGATATAAAGCTGATTAAAAACAAGTTAATAGGTTTCTGCCAAATGTTTGATTAAAGTTTTTGGTTTTGGTTGGGCGAAAAAAATATTTATAAAATGATGCTGGCCAGGCCATCACCGTCAACGGCGATCGCTATAGGTCGATGACCACCAACTTCTTGTGGCCTTAATTGGATAATAGGGACACTGAAGATATATGGTTTCAACAGGATGGCGGTTTCATGGCATGGTTATCTCGCGCCGAGGCGACCTTGTGGGGCTTTCTTAAGTCGCAGGTCTATGCGAATAAGCTGCAAACCACCTTGACCCTCAAAGACAACATAATCGATGCCATCGGTCAAATTCAGCCTGATTTATGCGCCAAAGTCATCGAAAACTGGACCTTTCGAATCCGCGCCACCCAGCGAAGACGGGGCGGCCATTTAAACGATGTTATATTACTATAATAGGGCTCTCAAATAAAGATAAAACCTTATTGATATCTTGTTTTATTCAATTTTAAAATCGACCCGCCCTTAATGGGAAACCCTATAATACATTACCTTTGTTAAAAATAAGTTAAAATAATTTAAAATCGTTCATATCCTGGAAAAAGATATCGTACCTTTACTCATTTAATTTCAAGACAGTTAAGAATCAAAAGTCGGCGTGAAATAGCAGACTACGAATGTAATACTAAATTTTCACTACGCCAAGTTAGGCAATTTCGTTGAAAATATATATTTCGAACTTCCAAAGCCAATTCAAAATGAAATGAGCTACCTATACAAACAAAATTAACAAATTTAAGTCGAAAACACTTTTTTGGTATTTGCAAAGTTACCTCATTTTTGGTTCCAAAGAAAATTAAAATAAACAACTGAGTCGAACGAACCTTTATTAGCTGGACCAGTGACCGCGCTCTTCGTTTTTATTCCTGACTGTTACATTTTTTATTTCGGAGGGCCTTAGCAACAGCATACAGCAATCTCCAGTTGCCTGACCAAAAAAAATGAGTTTAGCTAGCTGTCAAAATACTGAGGAAAAAAATTTTTGGATGCGCTTGATCATTTGTTTTGAATTTTATTCAGAATTTATTTTAATCCTTTCAAAGTTTTATTTCAGCCAATTGAAGTTGCAGGAAAAATTAATAAAATATGATAGGTACTGTGCACTGTTTTCTGTTTCTTAGTTTTAGTAAACAGATATAAATATTCACTACTGAAAATGAAAACAATAGCTCTGATTTTCAAAAGTGACCACCTGTGTAAATTGCTCTTTTTACAGTAGTGGAAAAACTAAAATACATTACAAATTCGTATTAAAATTGAATACAAAGATTCGATTTCGTTGCGTTTCAAGAAAAGTGTGAACAAAGTTCACGAGTGATTTTGATATTCCTCTGATTTCAAAAAAATGTATGTCTCTAAGACTGCCACCGAAGGAAAGTGAAAGGCACCTTCCAAAATAAATATGTACATCAAATATACCTAATCTTTTTATCTCTCTTACCAGTAAGCCTTTCTGATAAAAATAATGGACGAAGTTGTTAAATTCTACGAGCCTACCGCAAGGAGTTCCAAAAAATCTCCTTTATCATAGCTATTGGCTTTTGCATTATGGGATTCATAGGTTACTTTGTAAATGTTATCGACATCCAAATCAATAACAATATTGTTCGATCGTAAATGTTGAATAAGTGCAAACAAAATCCTTTCATAATAGGTTTTCATCATAGTTTTATATATTTAAGTCTTTTAAAGGGTCCGGCAAACAACTTTTTTTTTTTTGAAAATGCATCTTTCTCAGTTGAAGAAAAATGGCCCAATTATGCCTCTGGACCAAAATCCGCATCAAACAGTGACTCGTTTTGGGTGTATCGGCTTTTCAATGTATGCGTGCGGGTTTTCTGTGCCCCAAATGCGACAATTTTGCTTGTTTACACACCCGGCAAGATCAAAATGAGCTTCATCTGAAAAGATGATTTTTTTTGGCAAAATGGGCAAAGTAATGTCGCAATATTTCCCAGCGTTGTTCAAGCGTATACACAACCATATTCGTTTAGCGGAAGGATAAAACTAATTATCTGACATGAACTAAGTGTTACCATTCACGAAATAAGCACTAGCACTAAAAACGTTAGATGGCGGACCCTTTATATTTTTGGTTAGAATAACTATAAATCGAAAGTTATCACTCTTTTTGCTTTTAGAAATAATCTGTCATACATAAATCAAACAAAACAATTTCTATATTATGATTTTTGTATTGCTGAATTAATTATAGTTATAATTTACCTTTTATGTTTTTCTTCATTTCAATTCAATAAAAAAAAAAAAAAACAATTTCGGTATGTACTCTATAATGTGTTTAAAGATTTTATTTTCAGAAAAAAAATGTTCTTTTTTTGAAAATCTTATTAGTTTTTACTTTACTGAGTGAAAATTTGGTAACAACTCCGCACTTTGATTTCTGCTTGGTTTAACAGGTTTTGGCTGTCATCTCAAAACGGAAACTAGCCTATGCATATATTTTAAGATTTGAATGTATTATCATATGAGAATTTTGTTGCTATGTTAAATTTGAAGTACGAGGAATAAAATCAAAGTATCATCGATTGACTACAAAATAACGTAGGTATTCCATTGCCATGAAAATTAAATTTCTTATTGAATTGAAGTTACCAACATTCAAATTCTCTATTGTATTCTAAATTAACAATCGAAAATCGTTCTAGCTTTATAAGTAACCAACTTTCTTTTGTTTTTCTATGTGGTTACTAAATAATTATTTCAGATCAACAGAATAATCTTGAGTTCTCGGGGGGAACATGACCCCGTGACCCCCCCCCCTGTATACGCCGTTGGTTGTCCTTATGATAAATCCAAGCTTTTAACTTCTAGGGTCGAATGCCACATAATTAAAAATGTCAACAAAGTGCAAAAAAGGCTACATTTTCGAGCGATTTTCGAATTATGCCCCTTCAATTGGGCTTTAACCAAACCATCAAATATTTTGATAACTTCTATTATATTGTTTGTTATTATTTCGTATCGTAACAAATAACCTCAGCCAATTTTCAATTGCAAGTGGCAACTAACAGACAACCTCGAAAATGTAGTCGTTTTTTGCACTTTTCTTATATTTTTGGTAATATTGCATAAGACCCTAGGAGTTAAAAGCTTGGATTTATCATAAGGACAACATTAAAAAAAAGTCATTAAATAAAAAATCTACAATCCTCAACGCATCGTATTATTTTCACGTTTACTTGACTAATTTTGAAAACTCTATAGAGATTTTGATATAACTTTGTGCCTGATGTGAAAAAAGTATGCAATTATTTAAAAAAACTGCATGTCAGGTTTTGGCCAACGGAAGTTAATCAACAAGAATAGGGTTTTGATTTTGACATTTGTATCCTTCAGAAAATTGCCTTTTTGTTTGGGTTTGGTATTCCTCAGCTCGTAAATAGCTGCGCCAATTCTGTTTACATTTTCATATAGAATTATTTCGAAAGAGTAAAAACAATATTGCATTCTAAAAAAAATTCAATAAACAAGTTAATTAGGGGCAAACAATAATAACTCCCCAATTGTATGTAATATGTTTTAGTAAAATAAAACGTATTTTTGTTTAATTCCTAATACTCATCAGCCGCATTATACATATGTATATGCATAGCCTTGAATCATAAGAGTAAGGTGGTGCGATCCAGTAGTGCAATTTATTTTCTACCACCTGATAGATTTTATTATACCAATAGGTATTTTATTATATAAGGGATCTATGTAGGTACAAAAGGTACAAGCAAATCACATATAATTATTATTATACATTTAATAACTTTTCATATCGCTTTCTTTTAAAATACTTGTTAGAAACAGGAAAGACTTCATCCTCCAAAGAAGGCATTTCGAAAGAAGCTACATCTTTAACTAAAATGATTCCTTGAGATACTCAATATTTATGCATACCTGGTTGTTCGTTAAGTTCTAACAATATATCCTTTTTATTTCGTACGCCCTGTTCTGCTTTTTTTTCTCAACTCTCTGTCTCTCTCTTCTATATGAGAAAAGATTTTATTCGTTACGTAAAACATTTACCATTTTAAAAATTTTCTATCTTTCGCGCAGTTATAAAGAGAAGTACAAAAATATGTGACAAAGTAACTGACACATTTTTTCAACCCTCCATAACTAGAGGTATATCCTATGTTACTTTCATGAGCTTTCTTTGCGTTCATTCAAAAATTAACTTAAAAAATAAAGTTATGGGTAGGGTACCTAACTCCAATAAGAATTTGTATAACCTTACATGAAGGATGTAGAAAAGAGATAAGCGGTATCTCTTACATTTTTGGAATCGACTAAAATGGCTCTGGACTGTAACTGTACTCTATTGCTCTTGGTATTTTGATATTTTCATTTGATATTAAGACAATACTTTTTTAGTAAACAGCATACCTTTCCACCTAGTACAACATTTTTTTTTTTAGGTCATCATCATAGAACGTTAAGGACATGAAATACTGTCGTACTCTGTCGATAATTACACTCATGGTATAAGAGAATTTTACTCATTCAGCAAAATTTGACGCAGGTGCAAAGGATTTTCAATATTTCAAAAAAAAAAAAACATTTCTTCATAAATTTGTCAAAGAGCGGAATTTGAGAATATGCTTTTTGTTTTCGACTTTTCCAGCTGCTAGAGTCCTGGAGTGCTGGCTGAGGCTGACTGCTTTACTGAGAGTTCCGAGAGTGAGAGTTTTAAACGCCTTGGCCGCTGCGCCACCAAAGCCGTATCTCAAAAGTCCTGAAAGCGAAACTATCGGAATGTGTACCTATATCCTTTAAGGATACACTACACGACGCGATACACCATACCGTATCGCCCCCATTGAGAGACTTATTTGATGATGCAAGAGAGTTCTAGAATATGCTCGTCGGAGGGAGATTGTGTTTTTTTTTTTTTTGTTTTTTCATCTGTTAACCTCTTTCCTTGTACTTTTTTTTTGGACTTTTGCGCTTATCCTATTCAGAGAAGGGGCTTTTCATTGAATTCCTCTCCGCACATACAAACCGTTTCCAAACAGAGAGTCTAAAATTCTTTAGTACTGAAAAGATCGCGGTTTTGTAGAGTCGTCGTACGGATTTTCCTCGTCGTCGTTTGAGTGTCGAGTGCGTTTTTTCCATGCCATCATAGATAACACTATTTTCAGTGTTAAATGGTGATTTGTATTGCTTGCTCGTATAATCTGACCTGTATATAGATATGTGTATATATACAACAATCGTGTTGTAGATGATCAAACAAAATAATGTCAAATGACCAACATCTTTCAATTTATTTGTTATGTGAGTTGTAAGGTCAAATTTAGACAATTTACTGACGGTCAAAAATCAAAAAGTCCTAGTCGTGACGGTTTATTGAATGAGGATGAAAAAAAAATAATAAATAAATATTTTTAATTGTTGATATGATATTAATTCTATATTGATGGATTAAGCGTGTGCGGATTGAGAAATTTCGAACTCGGAGTGAATAATTTAATTCTTTTAGTGCAAAATCATTAAAAAAAATCAACTAAAATTAATATTTCTTTTTTAAAGAATTTGTGGATAAAATAAAAAAAAAAATTACATAAGTAAGTGTCTGTGGGTTCAAGTATTAACAAACAAAATGCTTGAGGATTATCCATAGTAAAATATATAATATAATATAGTTACCTAAATTCTTGTGCAAAATAAAAAATCCTTTTTCACTTGACGTAATGTATATTAATGTAAAATAAAACATTAATTTAGTGGCCCCCTTAACATACACTTCAATAATAATAAGCATAACCAAAATATACCCAAGTTAAGCAGAAGAAGGAACAGCAGCAAAATCCAGCAACAACAACATACAAAAAAACAAGAAACTCATAACAAAAAAAAAAACGGATATACACGCAATATGTTTTCAGTACTTGGAATAGAAATATGGTACGCGAATTTTTATATCCTTATTTGAAGAATAATTTTTTTTTTTTTTGATAAATCCCCCCTTATAAGGATTTTTCTTAAGGGGCTGTGTGGGCAGAAGCCCATAGCTCAGTTAACAAGGAGCCCGCACTCCACTCGTATATATTCATATGTTTATCCTGGTTATCTGGATGGGTTTATTTATATGATTTTTGAATACCTATATAAATATTCGATTCTATTGTTGGGTGGTAAATAAGATATAAAAAAGAAAATATAGATATAATTTTTGATATTCAAATGGAAAGCCAAAAAACAATTTTTTTTTTTAAGCAAAAAGCAACAACAAATTCTTTCTTTGGATTTGTTTTTTAAGAGTGCTCTGTTTATAGGTATGTTCATACATACAGATGTGGTTGATACGATGAAAAAAACGTCGTGGTTATGGTGTGGTTGGCTTATTTTTGAATTGAGCACATGTTCTTTGTATGCGGAGACTTGTTGTCGTAGGCGAAAATAAACTTAAATATTTTATGTATTTTTTTTTTTTTGGGTATTCTTTCGATTTTTTTTTATGGAGATAGGTATGTTCGTATAACATCATAAAGATACCTCTACGAGTAAAGGGGGTGCTCTTTTTTACTCTTGCAGGGGTGAATAAATGATGAAGAATTTTTGGTCGATGTTTTCAGCTCATTGGGTGGAAAATGGAGTGAACTAGAATGTGTTCCTTTTTTTATTTTTTCAATGGAGTTCACCTACCTCAATATTGGTACTACCTTACCACACCTAATAAATGAAATAATATATTTTATTTTTTTTTGTTATTCCTTATAGGTAAAAAATAAACAAAAATAAATCGATAAGAAACCTTTCAGTTAAGCTGAAGTTAGAAAACAAACATAGTTAGTTACCTACCTATAAATAAGGAAAGTACATTTTGGCATTCCATTTAGAAATTAGTAAAACTTTTTTTAAAACTCGAAAAGGCTTTGGTTACCCTATTTATTGGTATAAAATTAAACCAAAATGAGATTAGCATAAATAATCGAACAACTGATGACAATGAAAAATGTTCACTTTTAGGAAAATCCATCTGGGGTGGGTAATTGTGATCAAAAATATGACTTTATTTCCTTAAAACGGTTAATATACGGTTTACAGCTTAAAGTACTGAATAATCAGCTACTTTGTATATATTATTTTCACTCAGATTTTTTTGCCTAAGGCCTAGTACGTTGCTGATGAATTGTGTTTAATTTGTTTCTTGAAAATTTAAAACTGTTCATCATATTTTGAATTTAAAATAGTAGGTATATATAAAGTTGATGTGACATTTACACACCCTGTTTGCCCCTCCCCAATAATTTTATTTAAAAATTTAGCCACATTTTTAAGCCAAATTTTGAGATCTAAAATTAAAAATCCGACGAGTTGAAATGAAGTTAGGAAAAAATTCTTTTTTATTTTATTTTTATATTGTTTTTTTTATATTTAATTTTTTAAAATATTTTTTTTTAATCGGCTTTTTTTTCCTTTTAAAAAATACTAATAGCCCAGTCAAATTCGACAATAAATTCGCAAAGTGCGATGTAGTTTTGTATTTTTGATATGTTGTTGGGGCATGCTAGAGTAGTCTGTAGCGAAGTTTGCAACTTAGAAAAACCTGTGCTCGCTGCAGGAAAAATGCAACAGTGAAAAATCACCCAATTTGTTCCGACATTTTCCTTTATAACTTTGAAAATATGCAACTGAGGAAAAAACCATCCACTTTAAACTAGTTCGTTATAAAATTTTCTATAAGACCACATTAGTTCTAAATTCATGCATGTTATATTTGTGTTGCTATCTAACCAGGAATTAAAAAAAAATCTGAAAACCTAAGTAATTTTGACGCACTAAAAAAATAGGTCAAAAATGGTTAAATTCCCATTTAAATTTGGAATCAAATAGTGTAGAGTATTACAAGACGAAATTCAAAAATTCGATTCAAATCGGTCAAATAGTTTTGGCATGAAACATGATGTTAACTAAGTGCTACAAACAATGTTTGCATCATTGCTGTGGTCAAAGTGGCACACTTAAGTTGGCACTTATTTTTGTTTACGTTCTTGGAACCCTTAGATATGATAAAATATAGTTATGATATTTATATCTTTTTCCAAGCAACTTTGGTAGCGATTTTAGAAGTTCCGAAAATTGTTCACTTGGCACATAAATATGTAATTTCGTGAACATTTTTGAAACTTTTAAATCCACTACCAAAGTTGCATAAAAAAAGATATAAATATTATAATTATGTTTTATGATAGTTAAGGGTTCCAAGTATGTGTACAAAAATCAGTGCAAACTTAAGTGTCCTACTTTGACCACAGCAACGATGCGAACATTGCTTGTTGCACTCAGTTAACATCATGTTTCTTGACAAAACTATTTGACCGATTTGGAACGAATTTTCAAATTTCGTCCTGTAATATTATAGACCACTTGATTCCAAATTTTTAGCAGAATTGTAAAATTGTTGACCTATTTTATTTTTTGAGTGCTTCAAAATAATTTAGTTTTCAGAATTTTTTGTTTTAATTCGTGGTTAGATAGCAACACAAATATAACATGGATTAATTCAAAACTGATGTGGTCTTGTAGAAAATTTTATAACAAACAAGTTTATAGTGGACAATTTTTATCTATGTTGCATATTTTCAAAGTTATAAAGGAAAATGTCAGAAAAAATGGGATCATTTTAGCGTTTTTTTCGCTGTTGCATTTTTCCTGCAGCGAGCACAGGTTTTTCGAAGTTGCAAACTTGGTTTTAGACTACTCTAACATGCCCCAACAACATATCGAAAATGCAGAACTACATCGCACTTTGCGAATTTAGCACTTTTTTTTTGTAATTATTGACTGGGCTATAACTTCATTTCTACTGCTCAGATTTTTAAATTTAAGATCTCAAAATTTAGCTTACAGATGTGATGACATTCAATTTTCGGAAAGCTAACATCCCTAAACTCAACGGCTTGCTAAGATCTATTGACTTCAATAGCATCACACTCACCGCTGACATCGACAGAGCCCTCCGCAATTTCTACTCTATTGTTTTTAACTGCCTCACTTCCTCTGTCCGTGTGGTTCAACAAAAAAGCTCAAATTCATCTCCTCCCTGATACAATAGTGACTTGCGGTCTTTAAGAAATAAAAGAAATAAACTCTGGCGGATTTACCTAACATCTCACTCCGTCGTCGATCTCTCAAATTATCAGAACGCCAACTCTCTTTTCTCTGAACTTTGTGATTCTCTTTACCAGGATTACCTGAATCGAATGAAAAAGATTCTTTCATTTTATCAATGCTAAAAGAAAATCTGATAGCTACCCGTCTACCTTAACTTATATGAACTCTAGCTATGATGATCCCTTCCCCTTCTTCCCTTCTTTCCTTCTTTCAATTTATCAATGCTAAAAGAAAATCTGATAGCTACCCGTCTACCTTAACTTATATGAACTCTAGCTCTGATGATCCCAAAATAGTCGCCAATTTATTTGCCCAATTCTTCCAACAATCTTTCTCTGATAACGACCTTCAGCCTGACTTAGAATACTTCTCCTACTTAAAATCTTGCAACCAACCTTCCTTAAACTCCATACAATGCTGTTCCACTGCAAGCATATAGTCTCCCCAAACCAACACGGTTTCGTCAAGGGCAGGTCTACTACTACTAACTTGTTAGAATTTGTTTCAGGAAACTTATGCTTTCTTGAAAACGGTACTGAGGTCGATGTTATTACAACCGATCTTATCAAAGCCTTTGACAAAATTTCCCATTCGTTGATCCTTTTCAAGTTGAATGCCCTAGGATTTCAACCCATCTTCCTTTCATGGGTTCAGTCATACTTAAAAGATCGGCAGTATAAAGTAATCCTTCGATCCTCTGAATCTGATCCCATCCTTGCAACTTCTGGCGTCCCGCAGCGAAGCCACCTTGGCCCACTGATTTTCATCTTGACTATCAACGACGTCGACTGTATAATAAAAGACTCTTTTATATCAGTTTACGCCGATGATAAGAAAATCTTTAGGTGCATAACATCCCTTGCCGACTCTATTCTACCACAAAATGACCTTAACCGATTTTCAACCTGGTGCCTTAAAAACTTTCTTGAGCTCAATGTTAACAAATGTCAAGCTATCACCTTCTCCCGTAAGCGCTTTCCACTCCCTCCTAGGACGTATTTTATCGACAATGTGCCAGTCACCTCGGTTGATTCACTGTGCGATCTAGGAATTATCTGCGATACAGAATTGAATTTTCGTTCTCACATTGATAAATCCATCAAGAGATCTAACTCCGCACTGGGCTTTGTGATACGATGGTCAAAGGAATTCTCCGACCCTTATGTCACTAAATCTCTCTATACCACATTTGTTAGGCCACTCCTCGAATATGCAAGTCAAGTCTGGTCACCTTAATCACTCTCAGCGAATTGAAGCTGTTCAACGTAGATTCCTTCGTTTTGCCCTCCGCGGCCTTCCCTGGTCTGATGCACATAACCTGCCTCCCTACCAACATCGTCTAAAGTTAATTAATATGGACTCCCTCGCATTTCGCCGCCGAGCTCTTAGCTGGCAATATCGATTGTCCAGCTCTTCTTCAAAAAATCTCCCTGCAAACAAATTCCAATAATCTCCGATCCATACCTCTGTTCCAAATCAAGTTTCACCGAACCAATTACGGTAGCAACGAACCTATAAACCGTATGCTTCGTACCTCTAACAGCGTGCACAACCTATTGGACTTCCATCTAACCAAAGACAGCCTCAAAACCTCCCTTTACCGTTCCTCGCACCCCTCCTAGCCATAATCTTAAGTTAGTGTTAGTTTTTAATGTTAATCTTTAAGTAAGTATGTAAGTTTTTGCTTGTATTAAGCTAATAAAGTGAAACAATCTCTTGGAGGCGCAAGGGGCCTTTCTCCCCTCTCCCTATGGGCGTTTGTTGCTTTATTATTATAAACAAATGGCGGAAGACGCAGAGGGTTTTTTTTATTGGAAAAATTAGGTTTTAGAATCTCCAAGAGGAGCCTACTCTTTAAAATAAAACAATAAAATTCTCCTCCCGAATTTTTGTAGATAATTTTGCTAATTTGATTGGACTATGATGCGAAATGAAAAATCCCATACAAAAATGACATGGCGAAATCATTAACGAAAAATTTCATTGTGCTTTTCGTTCTGTGGTACGCTGTTCGATCGAAAGTAATGGTTATACCAGATTGTTTTGACAAGTCTCCACTCCACTGTCTTTTCGCTCAGAATTAATTGCCCGGACCATTAATTGTGTGCTGAAAATGACATTTAGGTTTGTTCGTGTTTTTATTTGTTGTTACTTTAATTACAACATATATGGCTGTTGTTTTATATTTCGTTAAATTTTGTTTTATTTATTTGCAATGTAAATATTTTTCCGCTGTGTTTTCGTAAGGATTTCGTTGTCATCTTGGAGGCTTAACCAACAAAGGGTTGATTAGTTTCTTAGAAGTAATAAATAACAATTAGACAAGTTTTCTCAAAAAATTCATTTAAGATGAATTAAGAAATTTGATTCATAACGAAAGTGTAAAATGCTAAAACAAACAAATAATGTAGATAAAGAAAGAATACATTTAAAGAGGCTTTGAATTTTCGGTGTTCTTAAAAATCATAAATATTACATAATTCAAACTGCGTATTTAAATATATTAGGATGGTGCTTATTTTGGCATTGTTTGAATTTCAAATGAAGTTATTATTGTTAAGGAATAGGTCTTGAAAATATTTTTTTTTGTTAATTTTATTCTGTTGCACTTGTCAACAAAAAATTCAAAGGAACACAACAGTTTTTTTTTGAAAAACTGTTTGTCTGTAAAAAATGGGGGTATTGGAATGAAACATGATATGTACATTCTAAAGATTTATTTGTCTTGTTTTTAGACTTTTTAAGGAAATTACTTTTCTTAGATATTTGCATTACGCATATATGTATAAGAAATAGCTCGATTCAGAAATGTTCAGTTTTGGTAAGCAAGTTTATTTCACCAATTCATGTGATTTCCTTAAAACTTTCAAAATAATAAAAGATCCCACTTTTTGAACATTTTTGATTCTGTGGCTATTATTTTTGTTTGGGCAAAAACTAGAAAAATAAATCTTTAGAATGCTGTTTGTTACATCTCAATACGACCATTTTTCTGCTGCTGCTATTCCCTTCCAAGATGCAAATTTTGGTCGATATTTACCGACTTACAGCATGGATACACACTAGGAAATTTATTATAGCAGCGACGTTGTTCCGAGCAGTTTGGAACAGAAAAGTATATACGTATACAAGCTTTTGCTGTTCAATGACAATTTTCTGTTCCAAACTGTTCTGATTTGCTGTTCAGTGAGTCTGCTCGGAACAGTTTAGAACAGGATTTTCTGTACTTGCTTTTTAGGTAGAACAACTTAGAACAGGTTTTCTGTTCTAAGTTGTCTGGCGTTTGTCACAAATCTGTGCTGTTCTTTTCTGAACTTTTCATCACTGAACATTCCTTTTTCATACTTGTCATACCTTAGCAGAACGTAGAATTTTACAAGCCGTTAACGACCGCCTTTCTTAGTAGAGAGGATTGGCAAATCAGCGTGCCATCAACCTGCGAATCGATGATAGCAATAAACCGACAGTTACAAGGTGGATACTGGTGTTGGAGCGGGGTTCTTTTCAGAAACCCTTGGACAACCCAGCGCATTCAGACTTCCTAATTACTATTTATCTATTTATTTATTTACAAGTTAACTAATTACTAGCTATAAAAGTTTGATGTACTATGTCGACAACAAGATACATTTGGATACTCCTCACTACCTGCGTCACTGTCCTGCTTTATGTCATCTTAGAAGCAGGCTCCTCGGGAGACACTTCTTCAATGACTTAGAGGAACTCTCTAACATTACAAGCAGAGTACCATGTTAAAATTTATTAACGCTACAAAATGGCTTGACAATTCTTAAATCTGACGTAAAAAAGCAATCACGTGCACCAACCACTGATCTATCAAACTCACTCGCCAGACGTTGCATGGAGCCACTGCTCCTACGGGCCTGGTGGAGTGATGATTTACCTAGTGGGGGTAAAGGAGGGGATCACGCCCTTAACAGACAATGGTGCGCTAACCTCTCCTTGTCCCGGTGAGAATGTGCCGTCAGACAATTCTACAACATCTTGAAAACAGGACTTACTAAACAATACAGTCACATGCACCAACCACTGATCTATCCAACTCACCCACCAGACGTTGCATGGAGCAACTGCTCCTACGGGCCTGGTGGAGGGATGATCTACTCGGTGGAGGTTAGGAAAGGGATCACGCCCTCAAAAGACAATGGTGCGTTAACCGCTCCTCAACCTGGTTATCATGCGCTGACAGATACTTCTCCTACACCTTAAAAGCTGGACCGACTAAACAAAGCAGCCACATACACCAACGACGGATCTATCAAACTTACCCACCAGGCGTTGAATAGAACCACTGATCCTACAGGCCTGGTGGAGGGATAATGATCTACCTTGTTTATTTTGATGATGATCTACCTTTGTTTATTTTATCAATAATACTTTCCATGGAAAACTATTTAATTATATAGAACTTCTGGTCAAAGGTCTTAAAGGAAATGAAATAGCTTGTATAATGTGCGCCAAACTGATTTGTATCAGGTCTTTATTAGTTACTATACAAACTAGAAAATAGCTTGTGTAGACACTTAAACAAGTTAAATTGTTAGTTGGGTTTACCCTTGAGTTCAACTTCGGACGTACCGTTAAGTATAGAAATTCTTTCTTTAGTCGCACAACAAGAATGTGGAATGCCTTACCTGGCCCTATTCCCCCCCCTAACATTTTGATATTCAGAACTTCAAAACCAAAGTGCATCGGTATCTTATTTTAAATCCTTCCTTATTTTCCTAACGTTCGCACTGTGCTTGTTCATATTAAGGGTAGTAAAAACCCCTTTAATGCCTCCAGTTATACAGAAGTTAATTTTCTGTTTTCATTTACGCAAATTTTGTTCTTTCAATAGGTACTAAATATACAATATTTCCATAAATTTTTACACTTTAGCCAAATTTTTAAGTATAAAACACTGGGAATCTATAATACGAGTATTTTGTATGGGAAATTTCGTGATAACGTTTATCGAATTCAATGAATTTGTGTACAGATATTGTTTATATTTTTATAACCACTTAAAGGAAATAAATTCAAACATTTCAAAAATAAGCCCCACTCTAATGTAGATTTTACTATAATAACAATGACATGAACAATACCTTTTGAAAGTTTTAAACAAAATAGTTTTCGCAAAACTCTGTCCATTACTCTATATTCTTCTGGAATTGGGATCAGATTCCCAAAAACAAAAATCCCGAAAACCCGTTATGATGCTTGGATTTCAACTATTTTCAAAATTTGAGTGTAAGTTGTTATTCGGTAATGCATCTTACACCGGAAGAAAGTTATCTATACGTATATAAAAATAATAGGAGTTGGTGCGAATAATTTTTTTTTTGAAAAAGCATTAAATTCCTTAAGAAAGAGTGAAACAAGTGACGTCAGTGTTGTTTTATTGTAGGTAAATGGTTAACGGTGTTAAATGTTGTTGTGCCAAAAAAATAGTTTTATTAAAATTAAGTGACTCTCATTTGTGGCCTAACTGCATTTTTTCATTATTTTCAGTAGAGCAAAAATAAGAAACAGGTTATTTTTAAGCACTTGTAGTTTTAAAACAAAGAAACAAAACTTTGATTTTATTTTTGCAATATGCTCAAGAAATAACAGAGTTTTGGATTCATAATCCTTCAAAATACCGTTATATTATAAATAATTTTAAAGTCAGATAGGCCAATATTGCACAGAGGAAAAATGCAAAACAAAAAAAAAATAAAAAAATGAAAAGATAGACCAAAGATTTGTAAATAAAACATGTTTTGTATGTACCTATTTTGTATTTTTATTTTATTTTTTAATTATGTTTTTTGTTATTAAGTTTAAATTTAACAATTTTTGTTTTTACTTTCAGAAGTGTTAGGATTCATAAAATCCTTTGCGGTATTTGCAATAGAATTATTATTTCTAAGATCAGTGTACAAATTGTGATGTATTGACGGTAAAAACTGCATAAAGTCCAGCAAATTCTTATTCTTCTCCATGCTTATAGGTCTGCCATCGGGGTATAAAGGTTTTAGGTTGATTCTTGCAAGGCTTACAATTATTGTTTTCGAAATAAAGAACTTTGAAATGGAAAAATTTCTTCGAAAGAATATTTAAAAAATATTAAGAAGAGGTCTGTCTTTAAATATTGAAGCTCAAGAATCTTGAGTCAGTTAACTTTAAGTCCTTCTGTAGAGATTTTTCTATTTGAAATGTTTTTTTTTTTCAGTTTTATTAAAGTGGAGAAGAAGTGGTCTTTGTAAATTTTTATGGCATTGAATGATTTTTTTTTCCCGCTGCGCTTATGAATTCTATCCAATTATGGGGGATGTAAATATTTGGAAAATATTTTTTTCAAGCAACCTAAAATCTTAGTAGTCGTTTTGTAAATGTGAATGTCCGCTGACAAGAAACTTATGGTTAATCTTATCAACTCTATAGTCCGGATAAGATTTTATAAACCGGTAATGCACTCACTCACTTCGTTATGGCAACAACAGGTGCAGCATTAACTTCAGTATGAAACTCTTTAACTCCATGGCTTATCGAAGGAGATTATCAGGATACCCACTCATGTTTAACACATTGCATTGATGTCCCCTTTGATCAAATAGTTAAATAATTGACCTTACTTAAAGTTTAAACAACAAAATCAAATATACGAGCGTAAAAGTGGCCTAATGGGAAGATAGGCCACTCTTGCACTCAAGCTTTTATTTTTTTTTTGTGTTTGGCCTAAGTACAAAATTTCCGTTACTACGGCATGAAGCCGAAAATTAACAAATTCTAATGCAGAAATGTGGCTTAGTAGTATTAAGTATTTTCGTAATGAACTCCATTTCGATAAAATTGCCACTATTGCACTCACGGTCTGATATGTTGTTCAATTTTATATCTTTAAACAAAAGGTATGTTTCCAAAATATTCTCAAAACTGCCAAGCTAACCGAACAAAAAAATCTTGCTATGATACTAACATAACAAGCTAATTCATTTACATTGGAAAGTTTATTTACACACTAATAGTTCAGGAAAATTAGCAAAAAAACAATCGTTTTATGGAACAAAGTATCCCAGTCCAAAGTTAGAGCTTTTGGAAAATTAGCTTCTAAATCAATTGAGCCGATAAAGTACAATAAAAATAGACTGAACGTGGAATGAAATATATTTCTTTATAAATGAAAGAGGGCTGTTAGAAAAGCTTATGTCCAGGTATTTGGGACGAAAAGTTACATCCATTTTGGTATTTGTATTAACTTTAATAACAATTTAGTATTTTATTTACTCTGGAGTTTTCATTCTAGTGCAGCCAAAATCGTTGGTACTTTTGTCTGTGGTATTGCATCATCTTCAAAAATATATCAAAATGTTGGAAATTTAGTGTTCTAAAATTCACATAAGAAAAGCCATTCACGTTAGCTTATTTGAGAACGACAAAAACGTGTAAATGTAAAAAAACAAAAAATAAAACGAGATAACCTTGAAGATATCACCTGCACCAAAAAAATTGTCTCAACGAACGAAAGCGTGGCCTTTCAATTTTTCCTCTAAGACCAATCGTAACGGAGATGTAGATCAATTCGCGTTTTCCAAAATGGCGGTTTTCCCCATGGGGATGGCATGGCGTCCCGAAAAACTGGACATAAGCTTTTCTAATAGCTCTCTTTCAGCTATGAAAAATTCAGCCGTCCTATATTTCGTTCACACAGAAATCAATCTTTCCTGTGCTAGAAGAATAAATTCAATATGCTGATATCTTGTTAATGTTAAAATTTGGCTTAATGTAAAACATTTCTCACATAAAAAGTTCAACCGAACACGCCTATTTTTGGACCAATAGTTTGGCTATTATCATTTTTTTGAATCGAAAACCAATCAATGTGTGTATGTGTATGTCTTTTTTGATTATGACTATCTTTTTCACTATTTTATAATATTAAATAATGCTTTTAGTAGGTGATGCATTAAGAAAAACCATTCTTTGATTTATCAATACAAAATGTTGTCAGTGGTGGATAAAATCTGAACAGCAAGTTATATTTATCGAATAAAGTCAAATAAATCAAAGGCTCATAAGAATATATTATTACGAAAGCATGCAAAGATAGGCATAATGTATAACTAGGCATTGAAATTGAGTGTGCAGACGGTTATCGATTTTATTGTCTGAATAGACGACGAAGAGTAGTCAATTCAAATTGTGTTTGTTAATTATGTAATTAAAATGATTGATATGGCATGTTATTCGGTTAATGTTTCGAAAGATAATTGAAAAGAAAATTAGTTGAATCAATTTATCTAATAGAAACTAGGAACACACACAAAATAAGGGAGGTGATTTTTATAAATGCATAATAAATACCTAATCCTAATTTGAAAGGGAAAACCAATTTTTGTTTGGTTTGTTAATTAGAGAGGTGCGTGCTTTCAGTGGCAGCATTTGAAAATGTTATATCCGAAAACTACGTTGGTACACCTCTACTCATTTATGTATGCATATCAAGCAGATATAAAAAAAACATTATTATTTAATCAAAAAACTAATTTTGTTCCTGCTCTATATGTAACTCTACATATATGACAAGTAGGTAGGGGGGAGTTGGGCCAGAAGGTTGGGGCAAAAATAACCAAAACGTTTCTTGGCGTGGTTAGTAGCTCCATCTTATATTCAATAATGAGAACTTATAAAAGACCTACTTTGCCTACTTTCATTGAAAAACTGAAGTTAGTTGTGGCTTAAATGAAGAAAGTTTGAAAACGGCCCATCTTTTAAAAAAACAACCACTTTGCAAAACCGATCTAAGA
This sequence comes from Melangyna quadrimaculata, assembly GCA_949320155.1. Taxonomy (NCBI): domain Eukaryota; kingdom Metazoa; phylum Arthropoda; class Insecta; order Diptera; family Syrphidae; genus Melangyna; species Melangyna quadrimaculata. Next base: position 215,237,982 of record OX439483.1, read on the forward strand.
CGACAGTTTGGACTTTTCCAAAACTTAGTACATTTTTTATTGTTTGTGATCGTTCGTGTTCTGGAAATAAAGGTTAATAAATAATATTAAAAAAAAATACAAATATTTCTTTTAAAAACCTCCTTGTGGGGTCAATGGAACCAGTACGTCGGGGGCAAAACGGACTACCAGTCCGTTTTTGCCCCACGACGACGTACTGTTTCCAATTTCAAAGCAAAACAACAAATACAACTACATTGTCTATTTTGCTCCATGACCTTTAAGAAGATGAAGAAGATCTACTTAGAACTTACAAATTGACGAGTTTTTTTATTGCGAAATCCGCAGTGAGAAAATAGAAAACTGACTGTCATTTCAATAAATTTATTTTATGTTTTTTGTTATTTTTTTTTTCTTGTTATTTGTTTTTCTTGTTATTTTTGTTATAGTTATGAAACTGTCTGGCATGTCGGGATTGCGTTCTTTGTATGCAATACTGCATTTAGAATGCAGTGTATTAACTTTGAAATCATTTTTAATAAAAGAGCTGAGTGCCCTACACATGGCTATGGAGTCCAAAATATTTTCCGAAGAGCTAAATGGCTGTAGACATTTGGACCCACAGAAAAGGTCTTGAACCCCATATTTATGTCTAGGGCGTTCAGCTCTTTAATTAAATACAATTTTGATGTTCCTACCCTGGGTACCTGGGGCGAATTCAGCGCTACTACATAAGTTACATCAACTATTTCATACAACTACTTTCTACAACTACACCAGCTACATATTTCTTTTTCACATATCCCACTGGAAGAGTTGTATGATGTAGCTGGATGATGTAGACCTAGACCCCGATTACACCATTCGTTTTTTCGGTTGTTTCGTCTTTCGTCTTTAATGGTGGACTTACATGTATCTGCATTTGGTTTCTGCAAAAAAAAAAATTGTTAATTGGAGTTTTAATATCAATGCGACAATGTTAGGATGACCGACCTTTGCCTCCTCTTTTGTCTTTTGTAGCCTTATGAAGAGACTTGCACTTGCAAACGGCCTTTTTCTAATGTGAATTTGCTGTCTTTTTATGACCAGTATTTTACTTGCTATATACGTAGTATCGGCCAAGTTTAGAATTCGTGCAAAAAATCGAACTAGAGATAATAATTTTCCCTAACATTACGATGGTAGATAATGCGAAAAAAGTGGGTCTCACAATTCTGTCTGCCTGTCTTAGGGCTGGCAACGAGACGAGACTCTGCGAGACTTTTGTAAGTCTCACAACACAACACTTGCGCAATGTTTTAAAACAATAGGAGATAATTCATAGGGACCAGGTTGCTTATCCAAACTCAGGCTAAACAAAGGCTCAAAAACATGAGAAACACTTATACAGGGTGCACTGTAAAGAATGGATAACCCTGAAACGCCTCATAGTAGACTTTATGGCTTGCCTGAAAACTGATACAAAAAAGTTCTATCCCAACTACAAGAAAAGATACATGCATTGTTTTGTTCAGTGCATTATTTTTTGCCTTACTTTACATTTTTGAATACCACGACTACAAGTGAATGAAGTGATACAATAAAAAGCTATACTAATTTGAAATTCGCATTTAACGCGCATATTTTTAAATGGTTGGCCACTTAGGTATTCATGAATTTTTTTTATACCGGAGATGATTTCATTTTTGATTTCACATTTTGCATACAAAATAATTTTGTTCTTTAAGAAGTACAACAGTTATTATAATTTTCTTCTATTAATGTTTTGGCACAAATAATGCTAAATATTGCTACAAAAAAAAAAAAAAACCGTGGAATTCATTCACTTGTAGGCGTGGTATTCAAAAATGTAAAGTAAGGCAAAAATGAATGCACTGAACAAAAAAATGCATGTTTTCTTGTGGTTGGGACAGAACTTTTCTTTATCAGTTTTCAGGACGGCCATAGAGTCTACTATGAGGCATTTCAGGGTAATCCATTCTTTACGGGGCACCCTGTATATAATGATCCAATATTAAGTGAACTATTTTTGCAATCGTGAACAAGAGAAACAGGAAGGTCATATGTCGAATACACCGATTGAAAAAAGTCAGCAAAATAATTACTGATTGTTTGAATGTCGGTGGAACTTTCATTATTGTAAAACATTTTATTAAGTATACCATTAGAATTTTGTTTGCCGCTGATATAACTCCAGAAAGATTTGTTATTTACTTTTAAATTCGATTCTGTTCGTAGCAAATACTCTTTATATAAAAATTTATTAAGTACTTCGAAATCTTTTTGAATACGCCTATATTTTCGTAGTAAGGTGTTATCGTTATTGGAACAGCGAAATAGCTTGTATGCTTTATTTTTCGGGTTACTTAAATTGATTTACCTTTTATTATACCATTGAGGTTTAGATCTAACGGAGATTAATTTCTTTGGTACAAAATAACCAATTGCCTCCTTCAATGTCTCAATTAAAGTATTATAAGAAACAGGAAGTTTATTATTTTCAAATACTTGATGCCAGGAAATTAGGTTGGAACATTCATTAATAGCATCAAAGTTACTCTTGGCGTAATTAAAAAAAATTGTATTATCATTAATTGGTTTCAAATATCCAAAAAAAATGAACTGAACACTTAGTGCAAGATGGTGAAGAGAATTTTTAAATATTGGATTAATACATTTTATTATATTAACAGAAAGTTCTTTGTCAAATTCACAAAAAGAATCTATAACTTCACTTTCAAGCTCTGAATTATTATCAAAAGTTAATAAACATGATTCATCTTGATCTAAAGTCCAATTAATATTACAAAGATTAAAATCACCTAGTAAAAGCAAGTGTTGATGGGGATTTAATTGAGAAAAAAGAGTGCGACAATTATTTACATGTATTTGATATAAGTCAATAGAACTAACTATGTACCTGGTGGTATATAGCTTAAAATAATATATAAATCAAAGAAGGAGTCCTTAGAGACTCGAACCGCAAGTTTATCAATATCATATTCAGAATTATCAGCTGTTGAAGGCAAATCAATTTTTTCACAATTAAAATGAGATTTGGCTGCAATTAAAACAATTTTAAATATACAATTTTTTGCAAAAATAGTTTTTGGATTTTTTTTTTTTGAAAATTCAATATCTTGAAAACGGGCTAATGGATTTTTTTTTAATTTTGTACAAAATTGTGTTTTATTCAATTCTAAAAGTTGGCATACCAAATTTTATTTTTAAAAGTGTTCAAGAATTTTCAAATTAATTTTTAAGAAAACCGCTCTAACGATTTTTTAATTTTTTTTTATAAATTCATATTTATCAAACAAATCAGAGCTCTGTTTTAGCTATTAAAATAAAAATTTGTAGTAATTGACAATAATATATGGTATATATAATAATTTATATTTAAACTTGTTTTTTACAACTTTTTTTAATGCTATCATAATGTTTTGGAACCAATTCATATGCAAATTGTCAACTTGAAGCTACGTTAAAGTTGTTATATTAGCTACGAGAGCAAGTTAGTGCGATCCAGTCGTGCCCATTTTTTTTTGGGATAGCTTAAAAAATTCTAAGAATCTTACTTATCAAACTGTTTTTCCTTACTCTTGTCGGTATTAATTAATTTAGTAATTTTTTTTTTAAAACAGAGTATTTGCAAAAAATTACCATAAATCAGGGAAGTGTACTTTTAAACAAAAAATATGCACGACTTAATCGCATGAATTTGTTCTGATAGTTAAAAACTAGAATGTAGAGCTAGACATTGACGGTGTAGATATAGGGACGGGTTACTAATATTCTTATATCGTTAATGAAAAAAATCATAAAAACATGTTAAAATAGCAATTTTGATTTTTTTGATAAAAATTTGGAAACAAACTAAAAAACAAAACATGTAATTGGAATTATTTTTTTGGTAAAAAAGTAGTTTGATGACACCTACAAAGTTTAATCGAAATCGAGAAAACTTGATAAAACCGTAATTGTTGTATAGCCTACCTCTATGCCTACTAAATGATGTAAAACAAAAATTCGAATTTGTCCTCCAGGGAATCACATAAAAACGCTTCACACCAAATTGGAAGCAAATCGGCCCAACGGTTTAAGCTCTAGCTCCATGTTCAAGTACATGTATCAGACCATCAATTGATGCACAGACAAACAGACCAACGGACGTCTTGACGAATATCAAATTTTTGAACTTCTCCATCATCTTCATGTTAGTTTTGACTAAAATCTCGAATTTTTTTTTTGTCACGAAACCAATACTGTCTTTAAATATCAACTAAAAATGACATGTTTGCGAAGAGTATAAAACGACAAATTAAGTGCCAGATGCCAATTTAATTTTGAAACGATTTAGAATATAAGAACTGTTTTTCTTATAGTTTAAAAAAAGTGTTGTTTGAATTTTTTTTTAATATTTTAATTCAAAGTCAATATCTTTTTCTGTTATTCGAAATGAATGACATTTTACAGATTTTTTTTGGTTGCTGTAGTAAAAAAAAAACGCCTAATTGAATTTGTTAAAAAACCTTTTTCGAACGTTATTAGGGCTGGCCACGAGACGAGAAAAGTCTCGGTCTCGATCTCGGTCTCGCATGACAAGACGGAGACGAGACGAGACGAGACTGATTTTTAAACAACCGAGACGAGACCGAGACGAGAATAAATTATACGAGACCGACACGAAACCGAGACGAGACTGAAAATTTTCGATTTTAACGGGACCGAGACGAGACTTGCAAAAGTCTCGTAGAGCCCTACACGTTATGACATTATTATCTGTTAAACAAAATTCATCCGAAGGTGATATCTAAATTCTCGAGATATGGCGGACGAAAAAAGGACCCCGAATATTTTTCGAACTCTAAGGTTTATATAGCTTATCGACAATGAAATGAAGCAAACGGAACAACCTATTTAACGACAAATGACACGTTACTTTTCGGTTATCGTCACGGTTGCCACTTGGAAATAAAACTTGTGACCAATATTGAAAATATAAAAAGGACCAAAACGAGTAAAAAGTGACCCAAATAACTAAAATCTGAAAACTTCATAGTACACAGAAATTTAAAGTTAGACATATTTCTCCTTTATTATCATAAACATAATTAATTAAATTAACAAAAATTTAAAACAAAAAGGTACAACAAAATTCACAAAATTACTTTAAGGGCAATGTGATCACCCCTTCTTCATAATAAGAAACATAAATAACTAAAAACATAAAGGTTTATTTACTAAATCACATTTTTTCACAGCATTTTATATTAAATTCACAATATTTCTTTGAATTAATCAATACGAAATTGCATATAGTTAGTTAAATTAAATTTATTATAATGTACACACATAATATCTACTTATTTAAAAAAAGGTTTCTGCCGACCAAACGCTATGGCTTACACGTTTTTCATCGTGAAGTTCTTTGGACAACATAATATTATTTATTAAAGTCTGTCAAAGTTAAGCCTGTTTCTTAACTAAGTTTTAATTAAACTTTAATCATAAAACTTTTTTTCAGCAGCAGCTGAGCTGTGTGGTAACGACAATAACAAACCTTTAGTAATGTTGTTTTAATGTTACAACAAAGATTTATTGATATATCTTATTACTTACCTTTCCATTTTGTATGTTCTGTTTTCAACAAGAACCAACAAAACCAACAAGCGAAATAAACGGATACGCTTAAACGTTTAAACACACAAATATTTCAAACTTTCCAACTGTCAATAAATTGTCAAATGAAGTGGTCGCGTAATGCAGTGCGTTTAATTTAACACATGCATCGTTTACATTGGGCAATGAAAAAAATTGCGCTTCATTTTGAGAAAATGAAAATTAAAAGTCGAGTTTTTTTATATTTCTTCTTCAAAAAATGTGACCAGATCGAGAACAAAATGACCAAGTGTGAACAAAATTACCAAATTTGGTCACAAATGACCAACGTGACAACCGTGGATATGGTAGACAAGTTCGGTTTTTGAGCTATAACAACCTGGCTCTCTAGTAGGAAACCATGAACCAGAATCAAATCTTATACTTATTTTTCTTATTTAAACCTTTATTCTTCGCTAATCCACCTTTATTTGGGGGTTAGCTAGCTCGTAAGTACCAGAAATCTATTTAATTAATTAGACACGAGTAAATGATAACTGGTCGCTGATTCCATTTATTAATCTGGTAAGAAATTACACCAACAATTAACAAAACACACCCAAAACACATCGACGAGACAAAATAGTAAATGACAACTTTTTAAATTACATACCCACGTTAAGCAAATCTTTTATACTATACGAGTAGACGTTTTATGTGCTCACATAATATAATCATAGCTATCTGTATCGATATCGGAGCGTAGTACTTGACGTAACATATTTAGTAGGTACCTACATTTTTTTTCCAATTTTGTTTTTTAGTTTTGATCAAAAATTAATAGCAACCTAAGGAAAATTTATTTAAAAATAAATTAAGATAAAAAGGTGCCTGGATTTAAAAAAGATTGCAGCAGTCCTTTTTCTTTTATAAATTGTTAACGAGCTAAATTGCCCCTTTTAGATGAGACGAATAGACAAAAGACTCATTAAGCTCACAGGTACCTACGATACAACATGTCACATTATAATCATCACCCTCTGGACTTGACCTTGTATGTTTCTATCAGAATACTTAAACAATCAATACCTTGTCAAGTGCCCACATTAACCTTTCAAAATTTCTTGTTTAAATTTTGTGAAATATTTTCATTTGAGTTAGGAATGTCTGTCCATTTATATGTATTTATATATATCATTCTTATGAGACAATCAAATAAACTTATAACCAACCCTTATAAACCCACACCCACACATAAATATATATTTTTGGTTTTGATTGGATCAATCAATATAAACGACCTACAAAATACAATTCTCTTTGATGTGTATTGTGTAGGATGGTCAGGCCATATACGATTCTACTACCCACAAAGTCTATATATGTATGTGTTGTAGATTTTTCTCGAAACACAATAATTTATTGGAAAGAAGAAAAATTAAGAAAACAAAAAAAAAAAGGAACGTGATTTTCTAGGTTTTATAACAATTCAAAAAATAAAAGGATAAAATAAAAAAAAAACTTACAAAGCATAATGCTTCCAGGCCTGCAATTTTCGAAACAATTAAGCAACAACTTCTATAGCATTTGCTTTCATGTTTGAATGCTATAATAATGATAATGATTGATTTATTATTAAAACTGGTATTGGATAATCAACACAACAACAAAACAATGATAAGGCAAAGCCTAGACTCTCTTGACAAGGGTATTATATTAAGTTTAATTGATAGCAACAGCCGAAGAAAATTCACTGTTGGAATTCAGTGCTTTAAAGTTAGAATTGGTAGGTATAACAATTTATTAGTAGATATGCAATATTACTTGAATTTTCTAGGTCCTTTCCAAAAACCACGAAAATGTCGAAAAAAAACAAGGAGATCCATATTTGCATTCCATTTAATAAAATAAAATTTTTTATTAAGGGAATAACAAACACACACAATTTCTGTACCAAATTTGTACTGTATTTTTATTTGAGATTCAAAAAAGTTTAAAAATTCTGTTTTTCAAAATTCTTAAAAGTCAAAACCCGTATTTTAAGAAAGTATGTATAACTTCGCTTACTTTTTTGTGTTTTTGTTTTTGGGGTTGAATTTACTAACGAAAAACAGGAATGAATATTTAGGTTTGTCACAAATAATTACCTACTAGCCGTGTTTTTTAAGAGAGTGACTAGCAACTCAGCAAAATGATTACACGCAAAACAATAACAAAACAAATTATAATAGAGAATTTCGTTTGTGTTTTCCGTGTAAAACTTTAACTGAGTTGCTAGTCACTCTTTCAAAAAACTCGGCTATTATAATAATCTCATATGTCAATTTGCGTAAAAAAAAATGATGAAATTAAAAAGCAGATTTTAATTTTGCGAATCATAAAAAAGTCTATATTATTATTTTTGTGTCCCAGCTTAAATTGCGTTGGCCGCTATCCTGAATTGTATGTTAATATAATAGTAATTTGTTGCTATTGCTGTGGAATTTGCTGAGATGATAGAATTGCGTTGAATAATTTTGTCAATATTGGTATCAGTGTCCTTTACATATTTTAGCATTTCGGCTTCTACTCTATTAGTCTAAGAGCCCACAGCAAATTTAGGGGTGTGAAAGTGAACCAAAAAAAGTTGTGGTAATGCTTATGAAAGAAATGCAAGTCTTGCAGTCCCTGGAAGCGGCTTAAGATGCGTTATAGCAATTTGAAAACCTAAACAAATCAACTTTATCAACTTTGAGGATGATTTGAAAATTTGTATCCATCTCTAGGTATTGATAGGTAAACAAATTATTAAAAAACAACGGTAAGAACTAAAACGCCCTTTTATTTTTGTATGTAAGGTCAGAAGTCCGTTATCTCATTTCCTTTTTAAATAAAGTTCTTTTAGTGAAAAGTTTTTGAAATATTAATTTTCAAACTCAAAATTAAAAAAAAAAAAAATAAAAATAAATGTTCAAAATACTTTCTTTCAAAATTTCACGTAATAAGGTACTATTTTTCTTTCAAAATTCAATGCTCTTATCAAATTATAGTCAAATACTGAAAAACGGATGGTTCTAGAATTTTTATTTTTCAAGATATTACAAAATAAAGAAACCAACTTCTTGGTAAAAACAAGAAAAAACGAAGTTGATGATAAATCAAGGTTGTTAAAATGATCATTTATCCGCATTCTTCTTAGTTTTATGAAAAAGTTTTTTTAATATCTTGAAAAGTAAACATCCTAGAATCATCCGGTTTTCAGTATTTGACTATGATTTGAAAGAAAAAATAGTACCTAATGAGGTAAAATTTTGAAAAAAAAGTACTTTAAACATTTATTTTTATTTTTTTTTTTCAAAATGTTTGAGTTTGAAAATTAATATTTCAAAACTGTTCACTAAAAGAACTTCATTTAAAAAGGAAATGATATAAGGGACTTCTGACTTTACATACAAAAATAAAAGGGCGTTTAAGTTCATATACCGTTGTTATTTATTAATTTGTTTACCCATTTCTTTTAAATTTTTCGGGTTCTATAAACGATCTGGCAGAGTAAATGCCGCCTCCAGTCGGTCTTGAACATATAGTTCTGTAATCAAGAGCTCAATACCTAGGAATGGGTAAAAAATTTTTTGGTTCATACAATCATCCTCAAAGCTGATTTTTCGGGTTTTTCAAACGGTCTGGCAGGGTAAATACCGCCTCCAATCGGTCTTGGCCATACGGATCTGTTATCAGGAGCTCAATACATAGGAATGGGTAAAAAATTTTTTGTTTCATAGAATCATCCTCAAAGTTGATTTTTACGCTTTTTCAAACGGTCTGGCAGAGTAAATGCCGCCTCCAATGGACATACGGATCTTGGACATACGGATCTGTACAATACCTAGGGATGGATACACATTTTTTTGGTTCATACAATCATCCTCAAAGTTGATAAAGTTGATTTTTTTAGGTTTTCAAATTGCTATAACGCATCTTAAGCCGCCTCCAGGGACTGCAAGACTTGCATTTCTTTCATAAGCATTACCACACCTTTCGACTCATATACTTTTTTTTTTCGGTTCACTTTCACACCCCTAAATTTGCTGTGGGCTCTTGGTCTATATCGTTGCCTGCGCTTTTTTTATTCTTCAGACTGTCGATAGATGCGCAATGTCGATGTCCTTTATTGGTTCTTGGTTTCTCTTCACAGAATATGTACATCAATTATTGGCATACTCAGAAGTTATTTTTGGCTAAAAAGAAAAACTCTACTTTACGTGTAAGTCAGCTGAATTGCCTTTTGTGGGCAAACCAGTAACGCGGCATTTTTTTTTTTTGATTCCACCGCATATTTACGGCAATTACTCAGCAATTAATGGCATACTCAGATTTAAATTTTTCGAAAGTTGTCATGCTAACTTTTCAATACCTAGGATTTTCTCGGAAACAGATCAGTTGATTTTCTTAGTTTTTTTTGTGAAGTTTTTTTTAATAGTTTGTATAGTATTGTGTCCCAACGTTTTTTAAAGTCGTTCTTTGCTATTTTTATTCAAACTCGATAGTTTGGAAACGATTAGGTCAAATTTTTGAAACTGTACACATGTATTGGTTTCATAATATTATGATATCATACAAAACAAAAAATTGAAACGCGAATTTAAAGCAATTATTTATATAAACATTTATTTTTAATTTAAAATTTTAAATCAAAAAATCAATTTTTTTTAAATTTCGATATACAGCATTATTTACACATTTAAGGAGCATCTGCATAAAAACATAATTTTAAATAAAAAAAAAATTATTAAATAATGAGAAAGTCGAAAATATTAATAGTTGTTCTAGTTTTCGACAAGGCACTAGAGAGTTTTACATCGATTTTGGCAAGCCAAAATTAAGAGTTAGCAAAGGCTAGAACACGGGTCTTGCCGATTATGAACCCTTTTATCTCTTCAGGCAAAAATAAAAAAAATAAATAGCTGGCTTATGTGGGACTTGCATCCGCGATCTTGTGTTTGTAAGTCCAATATGCGCTACCCACTGGCCTAACTCGTTATAGAAAAATTCAATGTCGAAACTTAATAAGTTTCATTCCATATTGCATAACTAATACATACATAATAGAACCGGATTTTATATACTTGGTTTTTAGGTAGAACAACTTAGAACAGTTTTTCCTCATTGAACAATCCTTGGTTCTTAGGTAGAACAACTTAGAACAGTTTTTTCTCATTGAACAATCCTATAATATACAGATGTCTCACACATATAATATATTAAAAAGTGTAATATGAAAAAGAAGACAAATGGAAGAGAGAAAATAGTATCGTTAGATTTTTCCTACTGAAAACTTACTAGGGCCTTTCCCATACTAGACATTTTTCCAGCTGGGTTTCTAATTAAAAAGGAGAATGTAGTAATTTAATTGGACGCACATCTTTTTATAAAAAATCTTGGAGCCGTTTTCGAGAAATATAAGTTTTTCAACATTTGTGTGGAAGGTACCGTTATTTTTGAATTAAGATACATCATTTTTTCAAGTGTTCTGTTTTAAAAATATTGACCAAGTCGTTTTCAAAACAAAAAATAATTTTCCATTTTTTATCACAGAATTTTCTAAAAAAATTATCAAAATTTTCAATAAAATGATTTTTCATTAAAAAAAATAGAATTTTTTTTTAATATACAACTTTAAAAAATAAATGTTCGAAATTATGTTTTTGTCTGCACATTAATAGTTACAATCAATTGGAATTCTAACTATTTCTCCTAAGACTGTTTGCACAATTCTATAAGTAAAGAATTATTAAAAAAATTAAAAAAGCTCTAAGGATTTTTAATTTTGTTTGTTATGTATGTTTATAGATAATGCTCGTATGAAAATACAACTTTTTAAATTGTACATAAGGCAGCTTGAATATAAAAGCAAGTTCGTGCAACTCAGTCGTGCATTTATTTTGTGAAACACAAATATATCTTTCTGTGAATTTAAGTGCCAATTTATAACGAAGGTTGTATTGTATTTTTTCGGACGTCTAAAGTGTCTAACGTGAAACATATTCCAATGACGTATTTTATTTTGTTTTTTTTTTTTTGAAAACCGTTTTAAGCTTGAGTGAAATACATTTACAAAAACGTACGAACTAGATCGAAAAAAGAGATAAACAATTAAATTTTTCCCAGTGTTACGGATATTATACACTCTCAATATGTATATACATACATAATTATATGTGTGTACATTAACAGTACATAATATGTAGTCACAGGTGGTATGGTAATTGTTCCTATGATACTTCACATCAAGCAAACCCCATCCTTAGTATCTACGTATTAACTTGTAAGCATAGGTTTACGGTCCTAATGCATTAAGAAAATACGAAAAGGTAAGAGGGGCCATTTCTATGGATTCTCATCATATTATTATTATTTATATGTACAATGTACATCCGCAAATGAATATGATAACTTCATCCACGCGGAATAAGTGCAATATGTGGAAAGGCTTGTGTAATGTTATGCTATGTTGTCACTGTAGATATATATCTATACATACATACATATATGAACTACCACATTACATCTATACATTTGCATTAAACGAATTTTGAAGTTGGATGTAAAAAAAAATCATCATCATATTATGCCTTTTATGTAAAGTCTTTTAGATATAGGATATTATTATATTACATAGATACGGTACATACGTACGTACAAAATTAACATTGAGTTCTTGAGGATTTTACGTTTTAGATATTTATATATAGGTAGGTAAGGTATATGCACATTAAGTTCATGGTCTTGATTTTAAACTTCAGGCATGAGTTCATAAAAACAGTTGTTTTGCCATAAAACTTTGGTAGGTAGTTTAAGTTTAACTTTCGTAAATCGACCATCATTTGCTATTTGGTTTTTTTTTTAATTAATTAAAATACGACAGAAAATGACTACGAGTAGGAATATTTCCTTTTTATATTATAAAATTCGCAACAAAAAAAATTTAAAAAGTACGCATACGCCCCGTAGCACATGTATTCCTATGTAAGCTTATTTTCATGAGATGCAACTAGAGCGAGACGGTTGAGTTCAAACAAGAAAAAAATTGTATAGGACGAATGGATAGTTGTTGTCAATTTTCCCCTTTAGGCGGGTGGAGGGGCAGTCTTCCAAAAAAAAAAAAATGTATGCAACAATTTCATTAATAAAGTAAAACGTCGTTATGCCAACAATGTGGCTTGATTATAGTCTAAAGGGCTATACGATTAATTCTTAGAAGCTGAAGCAGCGATAACAAAAGGGATGTTCTGAGAAACTACGGACAGGCAAGTACATTTAGAGGGGAATTGAGAGTAATTAAAATACTTGTATGAACATGAAAACTCGAAGACTTTTAAGAATCTTTGTTTTAGCACTTAATTTAAGATTAAGTAGAGCATTGATTATTTAAATCAAAACTAGCACATAACAAAATGTTTAAAAAAGAAGACTAGTTGAACAAAATAATTCATTTTTAAAATTTGTTGAGTTCGAGAATTTCAATTTTGCTTGGTCGGGATGTAGAAATAAAAATCATTGAAATTGAAAACCAAATATGGAGTGGAAGTGTCTAGTGACTGTTATTATTTTTTTTCAAAGAGGTGAAATTGCATTGAGAAGCAATTCATTTTTTCTTCAGCTTAATCATTTTTTTTGTAGTGACTAAGCACTAGACCTTTTAAATAACGGGCACATTATGTAGACAATTTTTAGAAAAGAGGTTTAAACTGCATGCTATCTAACCTCAATTCCAGTATATGCTGAAAGCGTTGAATGACCCTATCAAACGATACAAAGAATTTAACAATACACAGTGCAAGGCTTTGTACATTTGCTATGATCTGATTTTGATGGGATATTGATCAATGTATCTAGTATATGTACTGCTACTTATAAAAAAAATTTGTTATTGCTGCTAGTTTTAAAAATAAATTGGAGCCAAAAACACTCCACATATTTAGTGCACCTGCATACAATAATGATAATAAAAGCCTGAAATCACCAAATTAAAAATTCAATAAACCAAATTGCCATGAATAGCATTTTGCACCGAAAGAGCGTGTACCTCTTTAGTAATACAATTCCGTAAGTTAAAAATTGGATACCAAATAAAGAAGTCTGTACTTTTTTTTTGACTTATGATGTATTATGTAGCTACCTAGATGTTCGATGTCCTTCAACATAGCAGAGCAAGGTCAGCAGATCAAAGAAAAATTGATGGTCTTACAACTTACTAGGTGCTTATTAAGTGCCCAAAAATTAAATTAAGTGCTCCAATACTTTTGGAAATAATGAATGTTCTGCTAACTTGATTTCAAGTTAACAGACCGATTCTTTAAACGTAAAGGTAGAAAATTGGGTTGAGTACTATATAAACGAGCTATTTAAGTGCTTTATGAATCCAAAAAAAAATGTTTTTTCTACAAAAAAAATTATATTTTTTATTTCAACTTTTATTAATTAATTTTGCACTCGTAAGGTAGAATTAAGTGCCCCCTTTCCCAAGGATTTTTCGCGAACTGATATGAAAACAAAAATTATTCATTTCACATACATTAACTTAATTCTACCAAACGAGTACAAAATTAATAAAAAAAATCGGATGAAAAAAAGTTGAATTTTCCGAGAAAACTCGATTTTAAGTTAGCAGAGCAGGTAATGTATGATATAGTTTTTAGTTTTTTCACATCAGATCGGGGAAAATCCTTGGGAAAGGGGGGCACTTAATTCTTCCAACCGAGTACAAAATTAATCAAAAAAATTCGGATAAAAAAAAGTTGAACAAAAATATATAATTTGTTTATCCAAAATTATTAAAATTTCTTTTTTGTAGAAGAAAACTATTTGTTTCGATTTTTTTTTTGATTCGTAGAGCACTTTAATAGCTCTTTAATATAGTACTCACCCCAATTTTCTACACTAACGTTTAAAGAATCGGTCATTCATTATTTCCAAAAGTACTGGAGCACTTAATTTTTGGTCACTTAATTAGCACTTAATAAACGACGTATACAGGGGGGCGGTCATGTCCCCCCCCCCGAAAACTCAAGATAATTTTGTTGATCTGAAATAATTATTTAGTAACCACATACAAAAAAAAAGCAAGTTGGTTACCTAGAAAGCTAATATGATTTTCGATTGTTAAATTCAGAATTCAATAGAAAATTTGAATGTTGGTAACTTGGATTTCAATAAGGAATTTAATTTTGCATAGTGCGTTTAATATGCATGTGGATTATTTTTACAAAGGAACCTATGAATCCCGTAATGCAAAAGCTTATAGCTATCGTAAAGGCGATTTATTGGAACTCCTCCTTGGTGACCGTTTGACCAGTCAAATGGAATCCTTGACAAAAATGCGTCAAGGTTCACAGAATTTAACAACTTTGTCAATTATTTTTATCAGAAAGGCTTTACTGGTAAGAAAGATAAAAAGATTAGGTATATTTGTTGTACATTTTTATTTTGCCTTTCATTTTGCCATCCTGGCAGTCTTAAGCTGGCCATACACGACCGAGCCGAACAGCTCGGAGCTATTTGGTTCCGGTCTCTCATGGAGAAAATGAGACAGTTAAATGTTTTTTGTGAAAATTGTATTCTACAATTTAATGATAAGAGTGAGAAAGTAGGATTTTATTATTTAGTAACGGTGGAGTGATTGGAAAGTTGGAAGCAAACATAACTGCTAGGCTTGCTGATTCCCCGCAGACGATAGAGCCGAACATTCGAAGGTTCATGTTCATGGATTTTGGACTGGCTGAAAATCCAAATTCTTTGGCCGAACCAAACGAAGCCATCTGAGTTTTCCCATTCACGGGCAATTTTGGTTCACCTCCGGGCCGTTCGGCTCGTTGGTTCGGTCACGTATGGCCAGCTTAGAAACAAAATTATTTTTTTTTCAAATCAGAAGTATATACAAATCAATCACTCCTGAACTTTTTTCACACTTTTATTGAAAAGCAACGAAAACGAATCTTTGTATTCAATTAAAATACGAATTTGTAATGTATTTTAATTTGCCCACTATTGTTATTGTATAAGCAATTTGCCCAAGTGGTCATTTTTGAAAATCACAACTATTGTTTTCATTTTCAGTAGTGAATATTTATATTTAACTGTTTACTTAAATTTCAGAAACAGAAAAGAGAGTACCTAATGTTATTTTACTAATATTTCCTGCAACTTCAAATCAAATTAGAACTAGCTGAAATAAAATTAATTCTGAACAAAATTCAAAACAAATGACCCAGCGAATCCAATATTTTTTCCTCAGTATTTTTATTGCTAAACTCAGATTTGTCTCAGTCTCGTGTCGGTCTCGTATAACTAAGTCTCGTCTCCGAAAATTATCGTTTGAATATGTGCAGAAGAAAATAAATTTTTAACTGAAATTGGATTTTTTTTAATTTATTAGACTCTCTGTAAATGTCGGTCCAAATATACAGTCTCGTCTCGGTTGCTTTAAAGACAGTCTCGCCTCGTCTAGTCTCGGTCTCGTCATGCGAGATCGAGACCGAGCTTTTCTAGTCTCGTGGCCAGCCCTAAAAAAATGTTACATTAAGGTAAAGAAACGAATAGCCCGTTATACTAATACTATACGTTTTCACTGGACCAAATGAGGTAATTTCGTTGAAAATTTCCAAATGAGATCCGAAATTACATCATTTCCCATACAAATTCTTATTTCCAAATGAGCTAATTTCAACCAATAGCGTAATGGTTAGTGCGTTGGACTTTCACGCTAGAGATCTAAGTTCACTTCCCAGCCTCGTCCACCTAAAAACTAAAAACTTCAGGGCTACTGTCTCTTTGGACGCATTGACAAACCCTCCATAAGAGTTATCGCTTGTCATGAATAAGTGCTTCTCATCTAACCGTTCGGAATCGGCATAAAATTGTAGGTCCCTCTCATTCCTGTCGACACGTGCACACAGGAATGTTTGCGAGTTTATAGTCACTAGGCCTGGTTCCTCACGAGCCGTTGTGCCACCCAATTAATTTTTTATATAAATGTATTATAGTATAGTTAATTAAGACTTTTCCTTTTTCTTGTTTATACCCACAGTAAAATATAAAACAAAAAAAAATATTGCACTTGAATTTTTATAAATAGTGCTTTGCCTAAATATAAACGCACCTGTAAAAATGCATTTTATAGAAAACTGGAAATGGAAGCGACACCTTACTATTTTTTTATTTTATGGGATCAGTAAATAAGTGAATTGAGCAAAAAAAAAGAACCGTTATTTTCCCTAGCGTTGTTTAGAAAATAAAAACAGATTTTTTCGTATTGCAGAAGTATAAACGCACTATGCAAATTTCGTTTAAGCTTCATTTACTTATGAGTTTCGAGATGACGAACAACGAAGCCGCGTGGTTTACATTTAAGCGATACGGAAAAGGCCAAAATTCAAGACTTTCCTGCAAGTATCCTAAGATGTAGGCCTAATCTTAGGAAAATTTCGAGATTGGGTCGTTTTTCCCTAATTTTATACAAGATCCAGAATCTTATGGAACGAAAATACAACCCGGGGGTCCGCAGATGCTGACACATCGCGATAATAACCGAACAATCAATGTTACATATAATTCGGTGCATTTTTTGAGTGAAATTCGTTACGAATTTTTCATTTTCGACAGTTTTTCGTATTTTAAGAAGCAGTGGAGTGATTGTTCAGGGCAAAATGGCGCCAGCTCCAAATCTGACAAACGCCCACAAACAAAAGATATTGGAATTTACCCGTCAAAATATGGACCGCTATTGAAAAACCGTACTTAACATTTTATTATTTAACGCTTTAACTTTTCTTATTTAAAAAATGTATTAATACCACAATTAAATGCATTTTTTGTGCCAATAACCGTTAAAACCATCTGGCCCATCAAGGCTTAACTACTTGTTGTCACAGAAAACAATCTTTGTAAAAAAAAATGCACTAGATTGTGGTATTAAATTAATTTTTGAAATAAGAAGAGTTAAAGCGTTAAATAATAAAATGTTAAGTACGGTTTTCCAATAGCGGTCCATATTTTGACGGGTAAATTCCAACATCTTTTGTTTATGGGCTGTTGTCAGATTTGGAGCTGGCGCCATTTTGCCCCTAACAATCACTCCACTGCAAAGTACGAAAAACCGTCGAAAATGAAACGCCTAACCCCAATTCGTAACGAATTGCACTCAAAAATTGCACCCCATTAGATAGAACATTGATTGTTCGGCTATTATCGCAACGTGTCAGCATCTGCGGACCCCCGGGTCTTATTTTGGTTCCATAAGATTCTGGATCTGGTATGAAATTACGGAAACACGACCCAATCTCGAAATTTTCCTAAGAATAGCCCTACATCTTAGGATACTTGAACGAAAGTCTTGAATTTTGGCCTTTTCCGTATTTCTTAAATGTATACCACGCGGCTACGTTGTTTGTCATCTCGAAACTCATAATTAAATGAAGCTTAATTGAGATTTGCATAGTGCGTTTATACTTCTGCAATACGAAAAAATCTGTTTTTCTTTTCTAAACAACGCTAGGGAAAATAACGGGACTTTTTTTTTGCTCAATTCACTTGTTTACTGATGCCATTAAATAAAAAAATAGTAAGGTATCGCTTCCATTTCCTGTTTTCTATAAAATGCATTTTTACAGGTGCGTTTATACTTATGCAAAGCACTGTATAAGTCTGTGTTATTTTTTTTTTCGGCGTGACCCCCCCCCCAAGAAGTAAGGCTGTATACGCCCCTGCACTTAATAAGCACCTTGTAAGACCATCAACTTTTTTTGTTCTGCTGACCTTGCTTTGCTTAGTTGAGGGACATATTATATAGGTGCGGGATCTCAACTCACAGGTTTTTACATATTTTCATATTTTATTCACAATTAAAATTTTTATTATTTAATGCTCAAAGGAAACAAATTATTAACTTTAGTTGACATTTAAATATTGAATAAAGGATAATGGGCAGGGTCTTTCGACTGAACAGTTATGTGTCACATATCACACGTAATAACTCTGTTATTATGACCGTTAGGATGTAGGTATATGTGGGTTTCGAGAGATTGATTTTTGGCAAAAACGCCGAATATATCAATAAATGCATTTACTGATTCTGAGCTGGTGTTCCTGGTCATCAGTTATGAGCCATACGTCGTTAAAAATATTATTGTGTGTAGGTACTCCATTATATGGTCGTCAAGACATATAACAAGTAAAGAAAAATAAATCATCAATAAACAACTCATGTTTTCATTATCGTTCAGTGCTATGCGGATCTTAGTGGTCACACAAAAAAATGAAGTTAACCTTTTAAACGATATGTTTGGCACATAACAGTAGATTTACCAGCATTCATAAATGCTCTCCTTTCAAAAAATGTGAACTCGTTCGAGTCAAAAAGTCGTACATTATGTACTTAACAGCATATGGCCGACCAGGCGTAGGTGTATGTATATTTCAAAGTTTGAGGGATGATAAACTTACGGAGTTTATACGAGGAACGAGGCGTGTCTGAACATATGAAAATGCATAAGTAAATACAAGTTTTCTAGCTAACTATACATAAATATTTTACTAGGTACCTACATATGTACATATATACAAAAATTAAAAAAACAATTCGTTCATATTCTACAACGCACTTTTAATGAAGATACCTTATGTTTTTGTGGTAGGTTCCTACATACAAAAAAAATAATTTAGGTGATTTCCAAATTACTCCATTTTTTATTTGGTCTAACTGTTAAACTTGCCTACGCCTTTGGGTAAATTTTCTCTCCTTTACGTCATTCGATTTTTCTTTTTGAAATGTTTGGTAGCTGTTTTCATATTCAAGACGTGAAATCCTCCGAGATCTAAAATAAAGAACAAAAAGAATATGTCGAATGACAGAATGGCTGAACGTGACTTTAATATTATGTATGTATGTATGTAGGTGTAGGCAGTTATATGTTTGTAGCAAAGAGACCATCTTCTTTGATGTGTTGTATATCCTTTTGTATATAGGAGCAACAGTGATAGAATTTTTATTTTTTGTATATTCTCAAAGCTTTCATTTTTTTGTACTTTCGTATAAGTTTAGTATTTTGAACACATTGTTATTTGCCATGTTTATTGTGTGCAATGGTGTTTTTTTTTTTTCATTTTTTGATGTTGTTGAAAAGACGAGGCAAACATAACAATTTCTAAAGATAATAATTATGATGTGAGATGTGATGCAAGTAAAAATTCTTCTCAAGAATTTGATGAATGGTGAAGAAATTATTTTAACTATAGAAGATAGTGTATATAAACATACTTTTGGCTTTAAAAGTGCAAAAGAAATTCATTTCACGTAAAACTGCTAAGTAATTACCTTTTGACTTTTGAAGAAAGTTCGCAGTTGAATACCTTTTAGATTAATATGATGCTTAATGCTTTTACAATCTTTCTGCAATTACACAATAAGGTAAACATTACGGTTCAACTTTTTGACTTGATGTTTCAACCTAAGTGTGAAGGTGCTTAGAATAATTAAGATTAAGTATAAGAAGGAGTGAGCACATATCTAGTTATTCGAAGTCAATGTATGATATGACGCTCGATAATCTCTTCAAATGCAAAACTTTAAGTTTGCTGCATAATATCATACAACTTCGCCAACCTGAATATCTTTTTAACAGAATTCAATTCCCTCGATCTCATAGGTCTGGAAATCTTATTCCTCTTCGTTTCTCATAACTTGTATCTGAGCGCCAGTTTTATGTCAATGCTGTTCCAACCACTCAATCAAACTCATTTAAAAATGATAACCTGCACTACTCAATTTAGTAAAATGTTAAAAGAATTTTATAAATCGACTTGATGCATTATTTAAGGGCTAAAGTATATGATATGATGGTGGTTAATGGTGGTGGTGGTGGTGGTGGTGATGATGGTGCGTCATAATCTTGAACTTTTTTTTATTTTTCTTTCTTAGAATTAAAATTTATTTTAATATTCAATTTTTATTTCCTTTAAATTATCAATTAATGAACTAATGAAAAAAAAACAAATAGCCCAAATCATCATCATAGTGCAAGTGCCAGTGCCTAGTGCTAAACGAAATCCAACAAAAAAACATATAAAAATCAACAACAAAAAATAAGTGCACTCATGCGAAGACGATGATGCAGCAGCATACACCATAGCAAAGATGTAAATTTTCCTATCTCTCCTTCCCACATCTCTCACAGTGCTTTGGCTTTGTCATTGCATGCAGAGTATGAGTATGTATATCATCTTATACAAAGCTTGTAATTGATTAAGCCAAAGCATATCAGATAAATTGCTGTTATTGTTTTTGGGTTTCCAGGGGCGGATCAATACATACTACTAAGGCATAACACTGGTAGTGTTTTGTATTGTGAAGTTTTATTGGGGCCCAAACTCAATATCAGCATAGATAACTGTCTGATTTGGTTTTTAACGTTTGTTTCTTCGTAATGGTAGGTGAATTTAGGGTCGATATTAACAACATTCGGGGGCTGAGAAAGAATTTCTGTGCTGTGTACGTGCATACTGTAAGAAATAGGCCAGCAGTCTTGGCACTAAGTGAAACCCAGGTAGGTGAAAATTCTGATTACTCCGAATTTAGCCTACCTGGTTATAGCTTAGTGCCTTCATTTTTCCTACACCATGGTCTCGCAATATATGTACGTAATGATGTGGCTTATCAGCTTCAACCACAATATGGCCCTTGTTTAAATACAAACTTTAACTACATGTGGTTAAAATTCACCGTCAATAAGCACATCATACATACATGTTTCATTTATCGTAGCCCAAGTTTGGATAGTAATTCGACTTCTAACGAATTCGATGCGCTGTCCGATTCAATCCTGAGAATTGTTTCCCATTATCCGCATTTTATTCTGGTCAAACAACACCCGAAGGAAGGTATGTCGAGATTTTTGCTGAGTTAAACCACCTGACTCAGCTTGTTGACGAGACTACTCGGATTCCTGACGTTGCAGGTCAAATCGCCAACACTCTAGACTTGTTCCTTACCTCTGACCCAAATAAATACACTATTAGTGTATTATCTCCTCTAGGCACATCAGACCATTGTGTCATATCTGCGAATTTCTCGTGCCACCAAATCACAGTTAAAGAAAAAATCCCAAAGAGAACCGTTTGCCAATACGAGAAAGCCAACTGGGACGGTCTCAATAATTTCTTCAAGAGCTGTAACTGGTCACTATGCTTACTCGATAGTGATGTTGACGCCAGTGCAGATATGATTACAAACTTCATTCTTTGGGATTGAGAAATTTTATCCCGAATAGGGTGAAATCTATCAAACCCAAAGAAAACTCATGGTTTGATTCGAGCTGTAAAGAGGTTATTAGGGTTAGAGAATCAAGCTTCCGATGTAATAAAGCCAACCCTACTGAGGAAAACCGGAAAAGTTTCAACAAGCTAGAAAGACCTGTAACGTTCATATTCGAAGAACCAAATTTTTACATGATCAAAAATTACGGCAAAAAATACTACAATGCCCCAAAGGTAGTAAAATTTGTTGGTCATTTGTAAAAAACATACGAAATACTACCTCGTCCTCGGTTCCAACGCTCATCTTCAATGATACTCCTTTTGTCAGCTCGCAAGATAAAGGCAATTTGCTTGCAGCACAGTTTG
Organism: Melangyna quadrimaculata; assembly: GCA_949320155.1. Lineage (NCBI taxonomy): Eukaryota > Metazoa > Arthropoda > Insecta > Diptera > Syrphidae > Melangyna > Melangyna quadrimaculata. Next base: position 215,260,215 of record OX439483.1, read on the forward strand.
CTGTTAATTCGACGCTGCCAGAAAGTGTTATGACTCCTCCTGTACTTGAGAGCGTAAATGATTTTATGAGACAAATCTTCTTTCGCACTCGTGCAGTTGCTAGAGTTCTAAAGGATCTCGATGTACACAAATCCGCTGGCCCGGATAGTATCCCTCCCATTGTTCTGAAGTGGTGTTCTTCAACGCTAGCAAAACCACTGCGTAAGCTTTTCCATCTGTCCTACTCTACTGGTCTCTATCCGAGTGGATGGAAAACAGCATTTGTCCAGCCTGTCCCTAAAAAAGGCGTATCTTCTTCACCCTCTAACTATTGACCAATTGCACTTACGTACCTTCTTGCCAAGGTCATGGAAACGCTGATTAATTTCCAGCTCAAGAAATATCTCGAGGAACGAAAGCTTCTTGATGACCGGCAGTACGGTTTTCGAAGCAAAAGGTCCACTGGTGATCTGATAGTATATCTCACCGAACAGTGGAACAAATCTTTACATCGTTTTGGAGAAAGAAAGATTATTGCACTTGATATTTCTAAAGCGTTTGATAGAGTTTGGCATCAAGCTCTCTTATCGAAAATGCGCGCATTTGGTTTCGATGAACCTCTTCTTCGTTGGATTAGAAATTACCTTTCGGGCCGTTCAATACAAGTCGTATTGGACGGTTTCAAGTCTGAAATCCACAAAATAAATGCTGGTGTGCCCCAGGGCTCCGTTTTGTCTCCGACTCTCTTCCTTATTTTTATAAATGATCTTTTGTCTGAAACTTCTAATCCATTAAACTGTTTTGCTGACGATAGTACCCTCAGCTTCTCATATTCGTTTACAGATTCTCATCCATGTCCTTCGGATGTGGAACTTGAACGGCAGCGTATGATAACCTCACTAAATTCTGACCTCGACAGCATTATCCAATGGGGTATCAAAAATGCTTCTAAAACTCAATGTTGTCTCCTGTCGTTAAAGCGAAACCCACCCCCACATATTTGATGTCGCCAAAAACGCTGCTAAGTGTTTAGGTTTTCTCCGTAGATGCAAGAAGTTTTTTTCCCCTTCTGATCTGGCTGTGATCTACAAAGCCTTTATTCGTCCAAAACTTGAGTACAATTCTCATGTTTGGGCAGGAGCTCCAAAAACTCACTTGAGTTTGTTGGACAGAATTCAAAAGAGAGCTTTAAAAATGATAGGCGAAAGATCTATAACAGAAACAATTACATCTCTCGAACACCGCCGTAATGTTTCGTGTCTTTCTCTATTTTATCGCTATTATTATAATCAGTGTTCTAGTGAAATAGCCAGTTTCATTCCCCCCTTTAAAAATTCAACCGTAATACTCGCGCTTCTAGGAATGCCCATCAGTTCACCCTCGAGCCCAACTTCGGACGTATTGTAATGTACAGAGATTCTTTCTTCAGTCGCACCACACGAATGTGGAATGCTTTACCTGACTCGACTTTCCCCTCCCATTTCGATGTGCAAACGTTCAAAACCAATGTGCATCGGTATCTCCTTCTAAATACTCTCCTACTTACCTAATCGCTCGTGCTGTGTTAAAAACATTTTAAGGGTAGCCATAACCCCTTTTGCGCGCGTGGAATATTAAAAAAAAATTATTTAATTAAAATAAAATGAATTGTCAATTTATGCAACATATTATAATATTTTATATTTTATAGAAAGTACTACGTACTGATATTCGCTCTAAATTAAAAGAAATTGTATCTTACTGATTAACTGGTAGGTATTACATAAGGTTCAAGAAAATTAAACGAATAATAGCCAGACAAATTAAAAAAAAAAATTCAATCATAATGTCATTGGATATTCATGTTATCTATGTACTTACTTACTTACTTTATTGATGGTACCCACAACCCAGGATGGACTACGGCCTCAACCAACAAGCCCTTCCGGCCAGCTTTGTCCCTAGCTAGCCGCTTCCAGTTGCGCACACCAAGTTGGTTGAGGTCATTCTCCACTTGTGCGCACCAACTATTATGAGTTCTTAGGGCTGGCGCCCACATGCAACTTTCAGTCACGAAACTGTTTGGTTGGTTAAATGATTCATATAAATGCATATGATTCATTTTAGCAACTAAACAGTTTCGTGACTGAAAGATGCATGGCCGCCAGCCCTTACTCTGCTGCGAACACCATGGGTGGAATTCGAAGACTCATCGGGCAGGTGCGTTGTTGTTGTTATCTCTACGTATCCCAGCCATCTCAGCTGCTGTATTTTCAGGTTTTTGACACGGTCAATGTCGCTGTATAGCCCGTATAGCTCGTCGTTGAATCTTCTCCTCCACACTCCTTCGATACACACCGGACCGAAAATCGGACGAAGAATCTTCCTCTCAAAGCACTCTAGCAGCCTTAATCCAATTTTGTCAATGTACATGCTTCTGTCTCAAAGGGCAGGACCGGGATGATTAGAGTCTTGTATTAAAGTCTTCTTGGTTCTCTGATAGAGGGCCTTACTACTTAAATGCCTTCTTAGACCGAAGAAACAGCGGCTTGCAAAAGTGATTCTCCGTTTGATCTCTGCACTGATGTCATTTTGCGAGGTAATGGTGGAGCCCAGGTATATCCTTCGTGATATTTTGCTCGAGTCGACGATGATGAGATTCTGATTCTGAGATGGCTTTGTATAATTCGTCCTTTTTCACGCTATCATACGCCACTTTAAAATCGATAAAGAGGTGGTGTGTATCGATCTGGAATTCCTGGGTTTTTCTAAAGTCTGTAGGATTGTGAACATTTGATCGACGGTTGACTTGCCTGGCCTAAACACTGATAGTGGCCGATCACATCGTTGACAAAAGGTTTTAAGCGGTCACACAGGATAGCCAAAAAGATTTTATGAGCGACGTTTGGGAGAATAATTCCTCTGTAGTTGATTCATTTCATAGCATCTCCTTTTTTTAGGGTACACTATACCGAAGCTCCATTCATCGGGCATACTTTCATCAAATTTTGCTGATGAGTTGGTGTATGCTCCTAACTAATTCATCTCCCGCTGATTTGAATATAGTTCGGCTGGTAGGCCTTCCGCACCAGCAGCCTTCTACTGGACATCGCCAGCCGCACTTCGGCTAGCTCGGGTAGACGGAACTGTTGACCATCATCGTCCAAGTTGAATGAAGTGTTCTGTATACTAGCGGTATCTTGGCTGTTTTCGCCGTTAAGCATTCTAGAGAAGTGTTCTTTCCAGATCCTTAGCAATGAATGTGTGTCTTTTACCATATTCCCACTCTTTATTTAAAAAGAAAATTCAAGAATGGGTTTCTGAGCTTAAGACAAGCTATAGGAGAATATTGTGGGTGTTACCATTGTTTTTTAATAGTGTTATTTGTAACTTAAAAGTAATTTTGTTTAGATAATTGCCCCTGCCGTCTTAACGGGGGTACCTACATATTATATAGACTTCCTTATCCCGTATGATTGTCCTATTATCAACCTACATTATTCAGTGCTTTGATGCATTTATGTCAACCGTTCTTTATTTGTTTGATAATACTACTTGTTATATTTTTTTGTATCGCTAAATTTTGAGATGCTGTATTTTTACAATTCGGTCTACAGAGATGGCCAAAGTAGGTATCTTTGAAATCGTAGAACAATGGTTTTATTTAAAATTACTTCTTAGGAACTAAAATCGCCAATAACTGAAAAAAGCGCCAAAAATTCGCGTTTTTTTATTTTTAACCATGAAGCGGTTGCCGCTCGTGGTCGAAAACTTAGGTTATTTACTTGTACAATATCCTGAACAACTCAGCAAAAAATCAGATACTCTGTCCAATGAATATGTGCAGTACAGAGAAGATAGGACGTTTGTATCTCATTCTAACTGCAAAGGAATCCCATTTAGTTTTGTGAAAGAAAGAATTGTTAAGGGTTTCCGTACTGCATACTATAAAAATGCAAAAAGCTTAGAAGGGCTGCCATCTATGCTTTATTATTTAGTTTAAAACAAAGAAATTCATTTTACAAAAATTATTAATTGAATTCTTAAAATGCAAATTCCAAAATATAGAATCAAAAATAATTATATCTCGGACATGAAAATTCAAAATCTAAAATGTGAAAATCTGCAAAATGTCAAGATATTCTAAGTCCAAGTTTGTATATGTCAACTGAACTATATTGATCTTATCTTTTTCAACACCACCAAGCGGTAAGATAACAGCAGCGTATTTTGAAGGGTATCCTCAGTACGCCTGAAATGAAAATCATTCTTCCAATAAACAAAATATACATATAACACAGGATAATAAATATAAGAAAGGAACTTAATTTCAATGTAAATAACAAAGCACCATATCACATTATTTCATTTGACAACGAGTAACTGCTGTTGCTTTCCTCATTTAAATTTACTATATGTAGGTATGTGCATATGTTAAAAAGTAAAAGCAAAACCACAGTTTATTCTACACAGCAACACAGCACTGAAAAATAAGTTTGAGCATTTAATTTTTCGTTTCACAACCAGAAATCAAAACGATTTTAAGTAAATATTAACAATAACATCAATACAAATTATATGCCAAACCGCACGTGCTCGAAAATCCGCTCAAATAAATCCTTTTTCTTATTTCAATTTGCCAAATATTTTTTTAATGGCTTTTAAATATTTTCCAAACTACCAAGAAAAAACCAAATTCATGCAACAAAAAAAAGCAAACGGTAACAATTTTGTCTTCACGTATCCTTTTAAGCGTAAAAAAAAGCTTCCATCCTGAAAGCTCCCTTATAAAATCCAAGGAAAAATATGCAGTTGTAAGCATTTCCATTGCCACGGTAGCTCTAATTTGATGTGCTTTTTTTTTTTATTTAAAGGGGATTGTTAACTAGGATACGATCAGTACGGCTGGAGCCGTTCGTAAGGCATGTCATAGTGGGTTGTACGCTTGATAATACGAGAAAATGCACATGCAGACAGTGGTTATTTAAGGGGTTTTGGGATTTTGTATATGCAGCAGGCACCCTTTAGAGAAGGAAAGCTCTCCTTTTTTTAAGGCCTGTACTGCACATATTCATTGGACAGAGGATAGTTATACTGTACTATTATAGAATGAACACTTTTTTCAAAATCTTTTTGAGAAAAAAAAAAAAAAAATTGTCTAAAAAAAAAATGCATATTACACTAGGAACAATTTTGAATGAAATATATCAAGCCATTTAGGCTGTAGCCGGGGGGACAGAAATACGGAATTGCGAAACCTACTTTTTTCGTGTTCACTACCCCCCGGTTAAAGTATCTTCAAAATAATTTATTTAAAGCAGACAAAAATTATTTAAAAAGTACGGAAACACTTTAAATACCCTGGAATACCTGCTTGTAAGGCCAGAAATATCTTATTATATTTTTATTTTTAAAATATAATTTTTTAATAACGTTATTAAGTATTCAGAATGCAATGGTCTTATCAATTCTTAGCTCAACACTGAAAACGGATGGTTCTAAAAATGCTATTAGTTTATCAAACACGTCGACAAAGACCTGTACAATTTACACAAAATATTAACAAATGGAATGCATTACACTACTTTAGTAATTTTAAATGATTTCATTGATGTTTTTATGTTCTATATCAATGAAATTGAAAAAAGCAAAAAAGAAAAATTGAACGACAAATTTAAAAGAACTATCAGAGAAACAAACTGTTGAAAAACCACAAATACACATCATCAATGATTTCGTCGTTAACAATTCTTCAACAACACTTACAAACGATGAAATGGAATTATTAAACGTAGGGCTGAATTTTGCAATCCACGGAAGTGATAATTTAGATCAAGTAAATGCAGAAGTCGAAACAACTATTTCAACTTGTAATCCTTATGTCCGGAATGCAATCCGAGTTGATGTTAAAAAATCTATTGAGGCTTTCATATCATCTAAAAATGAAGAAAATGATAGATTATCTAAACAATAAAACCTAGTATTGACATCTATTCGTAGAAAGATTTCTGAAAACAACATTATCATTTTAAAAGCTGATAAGGGAAATAAAGTTGTCATTCTAGATAAATCTTACTATGTTGAAAAGGTTTTAAACATACTCAATAACGGAAGCTACGTCATCGTCAATAAACCACAAACAAAGCTAAACGGTTGGCAAGCAAAAACAAAATTAACGCTAAAATCATGCACTAACGTAACAACCGAAAATCAAAGAAAAAAGTTAATTACATCTAACTTTAGTATTCCGAAACTTTATGCTTTACCTAAAATCCACAAAATGGGAGACCTAAAAATGAGACCAATTTGCAGTGGAGTTGGATCACCAGTGCATGACACAACAAAATGGCTTTGTAAAGAATTTTCAAGATTTCAACAACCAGCCGGATATTATGTAAAAAACTCGTTTAATTTTATCAGTGAAGCAGGTAAAATTAAAATTCCAAAGGACTTCATTCAACCATCTATCGACATCAACAACATGTACAACAGTATTCCAGTAGCAAATGCTGAAGAATCCATTAAAAATTGGTTGACAACCATAAATACATTAGATGATTCAAAGGTAAGTGAATACATGCGTCTTGTCAATTTATGTTTTTCAAAGAATTATGTCCAATTTTATAATAAAGTCTATGAACAAATTGATGGTTTAGCAATGGGTAACCCCATAGCTGCCTTTGCGGCACATTGTTTCATGGCTGAATTCGAAACCAAAGCTTAGCAGAAGGGCCCATTATTATGGGTTAGATATGTTGACGACACTTTTTTTTCTCGATTTCTTAAATAGTGTTATGCTAGGAATAATAAGGTTTACTTTTGAAACAGAAGTACATTTTTGTTTGCTTTGTTTAAAATAATTTAATGCATATGAAGAATTGTACATACATCGCACAAATAATATGAACAAAAACAAATTGTTTGAACGATCTTCATTGCATGCATTTTTAGAACCATTAACAGCTAAAGACATATTTGAGACAAAATTCTAAACGCATTTATTCACTTACTTTCATCAAATTTTATTACAACCAGTTCGAACCATTAGCTTAAATAATTATTAGATAAAATTACTTTAACTTTTTAAATTGAAAATTATTTGTATACGTATATGTATAATTTTTTAATCACATCAATTTTTGATTTATGTATATGTAAAAAAATTTTCAATTTGCTTAAAAACCTGAAGATGAGAAGATATTCTCGAAAACGTTAGTTTTAAATAAAGCTATATTTGTATGAGAACAAGAAGTTATTCAGTTTCTATTATTTATCTATAAAAGAACTCATACAGTGCCAAAAAAGTATTACTATATTTAATTTGAAAAAATTGTTTAATTTTTTTTTTCAAAACTTTCGGAAATTAAAAATTAAACTTAAATATAAAAAATATATTTTATGATTTACAAGCAGGTATTCCAGGGTATGTATCGTGTCTTGCCCTTGATTCCTTAACAGGGGGGGGGATATTACTTAATTATTTTAAACTATGAAAACAATTAGTTTGAAATTCTTTTTTCAAAACCATAATTATTTAAAAACTGTTCCCACGAATATAATCCTACCTCCCATACGAACCAATCTACTCCCTGTACCTTAGATATGTAAATCACCCATAATAATAGTTGCGTATCAGATGCGTGGCATAAATAATTTAAAATGGTAAATCGAAGAAAAAGTAAACACCTTATATTCTCAATTCCACTGTTCCAACTTAAATTCTTTCCTTTCCTTCTATTCCTTCTAACTTTTGTCGTGCATTGCAATTTAATGACCTCAGATATATGTATATACAATAGCTTAAATTAAAAAAAAAAATAATAAATAATCACCTACAACTGTATTCCCTCATAACAAGACTATGTATTTGCACGTTTATTTTCTGTATTGATTTTGTAAATTTCTAATAAAATCTTTTTTTTTTGCATAATATCAATGAACCTCCCTAACATATACACCTACAACATTATATACCTACTTGAACATATTTGCATTAACCAAACTACTCGTAAACGAAAATGGCGTCTCGCACAGTTGAATATAAATCAAATTTCCGTAACATTGAAGCACGTATCTTGTTCAGTTGTCCTTGTTATCTACATCATCATAATCATCACCATCATCATCATCAGCATCATCATCTTCAATCGTGCATTTGTTGCATCTTCTTTGCTATCCTAGGGCCTTTTTAATTTAATTTGGATTGAAATTACGTGGCTGGTCTTAGGTTATATAACAATCTTACCTGGATCTGACTACATATATGCATGGATTGAATATATGAGATGTTCCTTTTTACTCAACTCAAGTGTGATTTTTCGGTTGAAAAACTTTTTATTTTTTTTTTGTTTTTTTCACTAGATACCTACCTACCTAAAAGTGAAACATATGTACATATAGTAAACATACATGTACCTACATCTTTGAGTTTTATGGAATCCACACATCCGTATCTTTTGAGTGTCAAGTTAGCAAAATAACATTCACGAATCGAAAAATGGTTAGTTGGATAATTTGCCGTTAATTTGTTATTAATTAGTTGTGACAACTTCGAATTTGTCGTTCAATGTTTTCTATGTTTTTTGTGTTGCTTTGCTAACTTGATATCAAGTTAGCAAAGCACCCCCTCAGAAAAGTACTAACAACTCTTTACAGTGAATGATTTATAGGTTAATAATTTGCCGTTAATTAGTTGTTAATTAGTTGTGACATTTTCGATTTTGTCGTGCGATGTTTTCTATGTTTTTTTTTGCTAATTTCCAAATTCGATGTTAAGTTAGCAAAACAACATTCGCAAATCGAATAATGGATAATTTGCCGTTAATTTGTTGTTAATTAGTTGTGACAACTTCGAATTTGTCGCTCAATGTTTTTTGTGTTGCTTTGCTAACTTGATATCATGTTAGCAAAGCACCCCCTCAGAAAAGTACTAAAAGCTCTTTACAGTGAATGATTTATAGGTTAACAATTTTCCGTTAAATAGTCGTTTAATAGTTCTGACATTTTCAATTTTGTCATTTCAATGTTTTCTATGTTTTTTTTTTTGTTAATTTCCTAATTCGATGTCAAGTTAGCAAAGCAACACCTCAAAACGGAGTTAAAACTTCTTATATTGAATAATTTATTGCTTAATAATTTGTCGTTGATTAGTGATATTTTCAATTTCCTTGTGCTATGTTTTCTATGTTTTTTTTTGTTGTACATTATTCAAATATAATAAATTATTCAATATAAGAAGATTAAACCCATTTTTGTGGTGTTGCTTTGCTAACTTGACATCAAATTAGTGAAACAGCAAAAAAACCATAGAAAACATAGCACGATGAAACTGAAAATGTCACTTCTAATTAAGGACTTATCAACGACAAATTATAAAGCAATAAATTATTCAATATAAGAAGTTTTAACTCCGTTTTGAGGTGTTGCTTTGCTAACTTGACATCGAATTAGGAAATTAGCAAAAAAAAATATAGAAAACATAGCACGACAAAATTGAAAATGTCAAAACTAATTAACGACTAATTAACGGCAAATTATTAAACTATAAATCATTCACTGTAAAGAGTTTTTAGTACTTTTCTGAGGGGGTGCTTTGCTAACTTGATATCAAGTTAACAAAGCAACACAAAAAACATAGAAAACATTGAACGACAAATTCGAAGTTGTCACAACTAATTAACAACAAATTAACGGCAAATTGATTCGTGAATGTTGTTTTGCCAACTTGACACTCATCCGTATCTTTAATGTCAGCTACTACTACCATGAACAATTGAGCCCACAATTGCGAAGGACGAGATGGTGTTTTTTTATTTATGTTACTGTCTGGGCTTTTTTATTGCGATAGCTTTAGGTTGCTCTTGGACCTATAGAATTTTCCATTCGAATATGGACTTCTCTTCGTATAAGTGTATGAAAAGGTGTTGATATTAAGGTATGGTATATAATATATACAATGTACATTCTCTATAATGAGTTTCAAAGACGTGTCTTAGAGCTCAAAAATTCACTTTAAATTCTAGCACTCTTAGATTTGCGTTTCTCTACTCTAAAGAAAAACATTTTTTTTAGGTATCTATTAACATTTTATAAACATATTCTAAACCTAGGTATACGTTTTATTCTAGATCATTTTACTACCGTCAAACGGTCTTTCATGAATTTAAGTGCATTTTCAGCTTTTGAAATTTCAAAACTTGACCAGCATAGGTTACCAACTTTTAACGATTTATATAAGGGTTAAAATGTAGGATTCCGGTCTACATTTCTAGAAGTTAGATGAAGCAAAACCAACTAAAAAAAATCTATGAAAGATTTAAATTGTATAGAATTTAGGGCAATTATATAATTCGATAGAAAGGGAGAAAAGAGACGATTTGTAGGTATGCATTATGGTAGAAATAAAATAAAATTTCATTCACTTATCAATTAATAAATAACATTTTGGGTACACAAATCTGATGTCGTTCTAAGACGAAATTCGATATGTCACAAAATTCGATTTTAAGTGGGTAAAGGTACTTTTAACTCATTTACTTCACCTAAGCAGCTTCAAAAATAATATGTTTATTATGGGAACATACTTGAATTTAAATAAACATTACCATAGGGTTAGACGGAAAAAAAACTGTTCAGGTTTCTGTTTACCAAATTAAATAAAATGCTTACCTACCTGTACGGCTATGCTTTTAACATGGTCGCATATATAAATATGGCCACTGAATTTTGTATTGTCAAATAATTGCTGCCCAAAATGTTTGATTTTCTTTTAAGATTTTGTTTTCGAGATTATCCAGTCTCCGGGATCTTAGCACCAAATAAATGGGACATTCGTAAGAAAATTATTCCGTATAAGACTCTTAGGACCAGTTTTTCAGTGTTGGGTTAAGCCTGAGTTAGATAACACTGGAAGTATCGATGAATCTCTTCTTCGTTGGATTATAAATTACCTTTCGGACAGTTCAATACAATTTATATTGGACGGTTTCAAGCCTGAAATTCACAAAATAAATGCTGGTATGCCACAGGGCTCCATTTTGTCTTCGACTCTCTTCCTTATATCCATAAATTATCTTTTGCCCGAAACTTCTAATCCATTAAACTGTTTCGCTGACGACAGCACTCTCAGCTTCTCATATTCGTTTTCAGATTCACATCCATATCCTTTGGATGTGGAACTAGAACGGCAGCGTATGATTAGCTCATTAAATTCTGATCTCGACAGCATTGCCCAATGGGGAATCAGAACTTAATGCTTCAAAAATTCACTACTGTCTGCTGTCGTTAAAACGAAACCCACCCCATGCTGGAATCCATGAGCGGCAGTATGTGTATCAAAGATCACCTTCTGTCGAATGATCACATATTTGACGTCGCCAAAAATGCTCTCAAATTTAAAAAAAAAAACATATTTTTAAGAATGTTGGTGAATAGTTCCAATAGAATAGAAATTTGTATGGACTTTTTTGATTCTTGGTTCCAGACCTGAAAGGTAATTAAATATTTTTGTAACGTAAGTACTACACTACAATTCATCGTACTTAGAACTTTTTAAGTACAAGAACAATTCATCGGTACTTGTACTTAAATTTTTAAGTACAAGTACCGAGGAATTGTACTTGTAAAAATATCAAGTACTTAGGAATTGTACTGGTACTTGTACTTAAGCTTAAATTATACAGGTCTGCTTGGTTCTGAAGATAAACGAACCATTAATCGACGTACATTTTAAGGAGAGTAATAATATGGTAATAATAATAATAGTCACTATTATCGCCAGTGATGGCCGATTATTCGGCCAGCAAAACAAACACCAAATTCATGGATAAGTCAAAGATTATATTTTTACTATTTTATAAGATACATGACAATTTTGAAACATTTTAGAAAAGCAAAACTAATTAAAATATTAATATTAATTTTTTAATATTCTCTACATTAACTTTCATTAATTATGAAAATATAAATTTCTGAATTAAATAAATAAATAATAATAAATAATTAAAATTCGAAATAAAGTACATCATGGCGTATACGTACTTTTTTAAATTTGTAAATTAAATAATTGCCCAAATGAATACATAGCTTTAAAAAAAAAATATGAAAATATGCTCCCGCTTAGTAAGTTCAAAATAGCCGGATATAATTCACCTAATTGTTTGCCTTTTTAAAAGTACTCAAGCTAAAATTACCCTTAATTTATGTTTAACCAATGTTTGTCCTAAATATGAATTTTTTTGGCGAGTTCCCACATACCAAAAATTCAAACAACCATTTGTATTTTTAATGCTTAAAAGAGTTGCGTGAGCGAGACAGAGGACACATAAAAGGAGTTAAAATCCTCGGAACCCGTGAAGCGGGCCAAGGCTTAGAGTACTATACTTCAACATTTATGAATTTCCTATGGAAGTTAATTTTGATCAAAAATATATAAAAATGTTACTTTGTGTGCTTTACGGAAAGATATGGATTCGAAATTTTCCACCAAAAACATCCAAATCAATATTGGTCATCATCTCCCGATATTTTAGACTTCTAAGCCCAACGCTTTAAATAATAAAAATCATTTAGGTATCTGGAAAAATTCAAATGTCCACTTAATGCTTTGACAGCTACATACAGACATAATTTTTTGCACATCTGTGGCGCAAAAGCTTTCCAACGTTGTATAATTTATGTAGTTCCGTTGAGTATTTACAGAGAAAAGTGTACCATTAGGGTTTGCCTGGGTTTTGCTAAGCGTATTAATACATAGATAATTCCACAATCCACAATTTTCCATTCTCTTTTTAAAAAAAAACACCCTTTTACCATAAATATTTGAATGGAAAATTGATTCTTGGTCCTATGAAAAATGATTTATACTTCTACAAATGTAGGAATTTTTTTAATTAAAAAGTCAAATATAATTGGTGAAATTACATTTCGTTAATATTTTTAAAATTTCAAGTCCATTTAATTTTAGAATTTTAAAATAAAGCAGTCCTCTAATCAGAAGGTACCTATACATTTTCAACAATTTTTAATTATAAAAAAGTTACCATATACATATATGTTTTGTAACTCTATTCTTTAATTAGATACCGTGTCAGACTTTTAATCAAAAATGTATGAGAATAAATGTTGGGAAAAGTTCCATTTTTATATCTGAATAATTCAACACATTACTTGTTGTCCAAAGAAATGTAATTAACAACTCCTTTGAATTCCTTTGTACCTACTGTTATGAGGTTAAGCGATGTTGTTTTTTTTTTTTTTCATAATTATGTTTACCTGAATGTAACGTAGTAAGTGGTATTTTTTATTGGCTTACCTATATGCGTTTTATTGAGAGATATATACGTACATTAGGGTGGTGGACCAAAATTTCCTTTTTTTTTTTGTTTTAAGCCATCTCTTGCAATTCGGGTTCTTTTAGCCCTACAATCACAACTGTTATTTTTTTTTCAAATCATAATTTTGACATCCAAAAAACTTTTTGTAAAACTAATTTTTGTATTTTTTACAACTTAAAAACTCTCCCACAAATATTTTTGTTTGCATAAAATTGATGTTAGCGACCTCAACAAATCATTTTAAGAAATCTAAGAAAAACTTATTTAAAGAAATGACAATAAGAAAATCGTTGTATAGGCACCGGTACCATAATGTACGCAGGTGATTTTACTGTTCCAATTATCTTATAACGAAAACTCTTTTGTACTTAAACATATTTATTAATAATTCAATTGAATTCTAGAAGTACAGCTGCCAGCACTCTAAGTCCAGTGGAAACCGAAAAAATCGCACTTGACAGTTGACATTGGTGGCTAAATGTCAAAAATCCGAAAAATCAAACCTTCTGCTTTTACAGTTGATAGTTGGGTGCGAGATAGTACGTGAATATGTTGTTAAGTTTTGATATTAATAATAATTATCACTTGGACAATGTTTCTATCCTTTGGAAATTGGGAACATGAATTATGTTGGAAATTTATTGATATCGGGAATAAGTTTTTCTGGGGAGTTGGGCGGTCATTTCATCAAATTTATTTCAGCGATATTCATGATTTTGAAAACGGCTCTAACGATATTGAAAAAAATAATGAGGTTCTATAATTACAATAGTAAATATTTTGGTAGAAAAAAATTATTTATAACGGTTATTAACCACGGTAGGTAATATAACTGATTTTTCGGTTTTCAAATTTCTCGTTAACGGCTTAACTGATTTCAACCAAAATGTTTCTATATAGGAGGTCGTTTACAATTTTAACAATTTTGCACATACAAATTTTCAAAAAAATTATTTTGAAATTTTTTTTTGAAAGTTCAATATCTTGAAAACGGATTAATTATTTTTTTTTAATTTTGTGCAAAATTGTATTTAAATCATAACTTTAAGTTGGCATACCGAATTTTATTTTTTTAAATGTTCAAGAATTTGTATATATGTACAATTGTATATACAAAATTAATTTTTAAGAAAACCGCTTAAACGATTTTTGAATTTTTTTTTTATAATTTCATATTTATCAAACAAATTAAATGGAATACTTTTTTTTAGCTTTATCTGTTTAAGCTATTAAAATAACAAATTTATAGTAATTTATAGTAAAACACTTTTTTTGTAATGATATCATAATGTTATGGAACCAATACATATGCACATTGTCAATTTCAAGCTACGGTTAGTAAAGTTGTTAGCTACACGAAAGCTAGTTTTGTGCGATCCAGTCGTGCCCATTATTTCTACAAACGAAAAATGTTAGTAGCTGAATATTTGCCATTACGGTGTGGTTTTATTTTTTGTCAACACAAACGAATTCAGTCTTTTGGCTAAAAATATGGATGTACCATCTATTGCACTTACTTGAATTTTAAATATTTGTGTGGAAAACTTGCCGCCCTTAACAAAGTGCCAGCCAGTGCCTCTGCCCCTCTTGCCTTCCACGCTACGCCATCACCACATTGTACATTAGTCTATTTTGTATTTATTTTTATTTTATTTTATTTTTTATCTACATCTACATCCACAGAATGAGTAATACGTTAGGGCTCATAATAAATACCAAAAATGCGTTTCATAATTATTGCATATAAATCGCTCTACGTTTAAATAAATTAAAAGATTTTTCATAATTTTTTTTTAATACTTTATTTTCTATCGTCCTTCGGAGATTAACTTTACCTAAAATATTTCAAGAACACTTTATTAATATATAAATATTTAATGACAAGTCAAGAACTAATTTTTTATCCCTTAAATTTTGCTCGTTTAATACTCATACTGTATTGTATAAATAAGTTATTAATTTGACCTACTTAGCCTAACATCAGACAATTTTTCTAAGCTTCTTCCATAGTATTAATTATTATGGTATTCATTATACATAATCTCTCAAAATGTACTCCCAAAATTATCAACCAGTCAGGGTAGCAATTTTGGATTTGAATAATCTCGTACCTTTTTTTCTGAAATTAAACTTGCGTGTGTGTACTTAAGCATCATTAATAATTCTTATTATAATTATCGCTCAAATCACAATATAACACAACACGTAAGAAGATGAAAGCTTTCTTTTTATTTTCCCGCATAGAATTTACATAAGAATTGTTTTTATTTTTGTGTGTACACATAATACTTTGGAGGCATCGTATTAGAATATTTTAACATTGTCATTGATTGTTAATTTATTACTTTAATCAATATCATTAATATTTTTGTTTAATAATTTAGCATAAATAAAACAAAAGAATATAAGGAAAATGGCATTTTTCGGAATAAATGAAATTCACGGATTAGTAAAATACCATAAATATGGTTGTGATTTATATAAGACTCGAAGAATTCATTTGTCTTGTTTGATTTCTTCTTGAGTTTGAGGTTCTTTGGTTCCATAAATGTTAAAATTTGTTTGAGATATTTTAAATAATACAAGTATCGCCAATGGCCGATTATTCAGCTAGCAAAAAAAAAATCAAAAAATTCTATCCAGAATTCATGAAAATTTAGTTTGGGAAATATATTTAGTTATTTTTA
The DNA here is from genome assembly GCA_949320155.1 of Melangyna quadrimaculata. Lineage (NCBI taxonomy): Eukaryota > Metazoa > Arthropoda > Insecta > Diptera > Syrphidae > Melangyna > Melangyna quadrimaculata. The sequence continues at coordinate 215,276,194 of OX439483.1, forward strand.
TACCTGACTTATTTTTACCGGCATAGACTCAAGATCTCTAATCTAAAGACATACAAAAAGAAAACAAATTCCCGGATAAGTTGGTTCATCCAGCATTCGTTAAAATTGTTCCCGTTAATTAAGTTACTTGTTTTTTCATTACCTTTTGAGCAGTAAACCTAAAATTCACCTTCTTCTTATTTTGTTAGTTTAGCCAATTTTTGTCTTGGTTAAAATAGGAAAATATTCATTTCTGAACTGAAATTTGAGATTGCGTACACTCTGGCGTATACGTACTTTTTAATTGCGATATTTTTAATTTGCAAATTAGATTGTATTCCTTTGAAATAAAAAAAAAATATGAAAATATGTTTCCGCTTAGTAAGTTAGAAAGGGCCGAATAGAATTTAGTTAATTTCTTGTTTGTTACCGATTTTAACAGTAAGTATACCTGTCTCGAGCAAACTTTATTCACCTCCCTTTAATAGAACTAACTTTTCGACAAGGCACTAGAGAGGTTACAATGATTCTTCCAAGGCACTAGCAAGATTTAGCAAAGGCTAGAACATGGGCCTTGGCGATTATGAACTCTTCTGCCTCTTCAGACAAAAAAAAAGAGCTGGCTTATCTGGGACTTTTTGTGAAATTTTCTTCTTTTTACTAGGGAGGGCCTCACGAGTATTTGAAAAGTTTGCCTCGTCTAAATTTTTGGTACTGAAATCTAGCAAGGGCTTGCCAAGTATCTGACAAGTTTTACCTGTCTAGATTTTCCCTACTGAAAACTTACTAGGGCCTTGCCCAAACTAGACACAAGCTTGGCCTTTTTCCAGCCGGGCAGTTTTATTAATTTTAGCATTCTATTGAAAATATACTGCTCCAGGGCCGCCATACTCAGGTACGATGTCTTATCAAAGCCAAGTTTTCGTCGCCTGAGAATTGTTTTGTTCCATACGCTTACCTTTGTCGTTTTTGAGTTAGGAATGCAATATATGGTAATTTTGTATGCTCTTTCTTTATCTGTGATCCGATTTGCACTATGTCTTTCCAATCATGTGATATCGGACATCGATTTTGTTCCGTATTCATCAAAATCAACAGTTTGTAGAATTGTTTTGTGCCATAAACCTTTTTTTGGCGTTTGGGACTTTTCCATATAATTATTTTGTGAGAATTTGTTTGTTTCAAGTGCATATCGCGGTGAAAGAACATACAGAAAATACTAAGAAAGTTGAGTCCAACGTGCACATATGTTAAAGAAATGCTATGTATGTATGTATGTAGGACAATGATCGCAAACATAATTTTAGTATTGGTTTGTGCTACCTCCATTACAGTTGTGTAGATATTCGGAGACGATTGTATGAATTCAGTAAGTCTCGTGGCTCGACGTTACTGTCAAGGTGAAAGGACGTGCGATCGCGGATGTTTATGATTTTTTTTTTGTAATGGACACTGTTCCATCTGAGCCTGGTTCTGTGGCCAGCAGCATCCTTGAGTAAAAGTATCTTCTTGAATTATTTTTCCAATTGCGGGATATAAAATATATATATTTTTTTACAATAAAAGCATGTTTGATGACGAATTACCTGTTAGTACAGGCAAATTAAGATAAAAATTGATGAAACGTGGGCAAAATTGCAACAGAAGCTTTTTTAATTGATCAGTTACCATTACTGAACAACATATACAAAATCGGACAAAATCGGACAAAATCGGTCCATGGGAACACCGCGAAAAAAAAAATGGTGGATTTATTGGTATGTTGTTTTTGGTTGTTATTTTTATTACGATGCGATTTTTCCTTTTTTCTATATGTATGTATATAGTTATCACTAGTTGCTAATAAGAGTGTTCCATGATCCCCTCCCTCAGTAATAATCCCCCGCATTTATGGCATTTAGCCGCGGGTATATGCTGGCCATATTTCAGCATTTACCGAAACGGCTTGCTCGTTGTCCGTGATTATATTTTAGACCAAGATTTCATTCGTACTTAGGTATCTCGGCTCGGGTTGTCGCTGCTCGGTGGCCATCCTTCTTATCAGTTGAATAGGGTAACTGGTGGTGCGTTCTACAAGCTTCTTTGCTGAAAGCATTAGGTAGGTACCTGTCAAAGGGGATGATGTTCGCATCTGTGTAAAGACGCTCGTTGATACGATGTCTCACTCGCTGCCGGTCAAAATGTATTCCGATGCAGATCCTAGACATAGCTTCGAGATGGAGAACCAGACTCGGAAGGAATAGCTGATGACAGGCCGCAGGATTTACTTTTACATTATGCATCTTCGTCTTTTGCCTTTCTGCTTTTTAAATGTGTTGTAAGGGCCTGTTACAGTTGTCTGTAGCACACTTTGCAGCATCGAAAGACCTGTATTTGCTGCAGGAAAAATGCAACAGTGAAAAATAACCCCGGTTTTCCTGATATTGTCCTTTATAACTTTGGGAATATGCAATTTTAGAATAAAACATCTATTATAAATTTGTTTGTTATAAAATTTTCTACACGACCACACTAGTTCTTAATTCATATGCATTTATCATTTTTGTTGCTATCTTACCATAAAGTTAAAACAGAATTATGAAAATGAAAATCGAAGTAATTGAAAAAACATGGTGTTAACTAAGTGCAGCGGGCAATGTTTGCAACATTGCTGTGGTCAAAGTAGGATATTTAATTTGGCTCTGATTTGATTACAACTACTTGGAACCCTTAAGGGCCAGTTCGTTCACAGCTAATCATCTTTAATCCATGATTAGTGAAGCTGGCAAATCCTCAAATGTGTTTGTTGATCAATTTTTTAATTCAATGTATGAGTTGCTAATCATGGATTTCACTAATCAGCCATTTTTGGTTGATTGCCGATAGTTAATTAAAGCCTATGAAGGTCACATACTAAATTTAACCCACTTTAAACAAACTGGCCCTAATTTTTGTTTCCATCAACCTTGTAAGCGATTTTAAATGTTCGAAAAATGTTCGCAAAAATGGTTCACGAAATCATTTTTTATTTATAAGGTATACATATTTTTGTGTCTATTATTGCATAATTAAATAGTTTGAAGTTAAACAGTTTTTGGGCAAATTTTCCGTCTGAGCTCCTACCTTGAAGAATAAAATTGTTTTGGTTGGATTTTTGTAGGAAATAATTAAGAAGTATAATGTACTTGTATCTTAACTGTATGTAAAAGTACTTTTCGAATTAAAACGGAAGAATCAACCTTCTGATTTATACCCTACCGATCCTTGCTCTAGAGTACTTGATTCCAAATTTGTTGCAGAATTGGACAAATTCTTACCTGTTTTTTGAGTGCTTTTAAATTACTTTATAAATTTTGTTAAGATGTATAGTTAGATAGCAACAAAAATATATCATGTTTGAATTTAAAGCTAATGTGGTCTTGCAGAAAATTTTATAACAGACAAATTTATGATATATGGTTTTTTCCTAAATTGCATATTTCCAAAAAAAAATTATAAGGGAAAATATCAGAAAATCCGTGTTAATTTTAGATTTTTATTTACTGTTGCATTTTCTCTGCACAAGTTGGTACAGGTTTCCGAAGCTGCAAATAATAAGTTACAGAATAATTACATCCCGCTTTTCGAGTTTAGTATCGATTGACTGGCCTTTATGAAAATAAATGTATTGGGGGTGTTGTCAAAAAAGAGTGTTTATTTGTGAAAATCGGTCGCCGCTATCATTTTCTCTAGGTCTCTGAACAGTGTGTGACTTAGGGGAGGGTGGTAATACATGGGGGGGGGTCATGGACTATTCCCATTATCTACCAGTGATAACTAGAAAAAAGGAAAAATCGCATCGTAATAAAAATAACAACCAAAAACAACATACCAATAAATCCGCCATTTTGAAACCCGATTTTCGGGGTGTTCCCATGGACCGATGTTTTCCGATTTTGGATATGTTATGTTGTTCAGTAGTGGTAACTGATCAAAAATCAATTAAAGAAGCTTCTGTTGCAATTTTGCCCAAGTTAAGTCACTAATTGACTGGACTATATTGCCCAAGGATCTTAGTTCTTCCTCTTCATCGTCGGGAGATTTGTCAAGAAATTAAAACTTTGTCAGTTATTTCAAGGCAGCACATACTATGCTAACTGTAATTTTTCCGAAAGGTGATGATTCAAGAGCTGATCCAAATTATTCAGTTGACAGTAGTTATGACAGCAAAATTCCAAAAACGTCAAAAACAAGTAAGCAAAGCAGTCAACAAAGCAATAGAACTACTTTAATTTTTGTTTGTTTGTTTTTTTTTAAGAAGAATGTTTATTGTATTTTATGATTTTTTGTGTTACTTTTCCACTGTAATGATTTAGGCTCTTTTGATCTTTTTGTAAAAAATGCGAATAAAAACAATTTTTATTCATTATTTTCCCAACGTTTCGTGAGTATTCCTGACTTCTTCAGGGTTATATATTTATTCAATTTGACTGTTAAAAAAACTACATAATCTGCTTCTTATATCCTACTATTTCATCATTCCCCGAGACAGTTCTGACACAAAATTGAACATAAAAACAAATAAATAAATCAAATACAAAATTAACAATGAAACGTATATCAGAATTGAGCTTCAGGTACTTTAATTAAAGGTCAGGTTGATGTTAGGCCACAGAAAGTCTTAAATAAAGCCTTGGTAATTACTCTGATAGTTGACAAACTCCTCCTTTTCTACAACACTCACCTTTGCTTCAAAAACTAATATAAAAAATTGATCTAATTTTTTGTTTTGATTCTTAAGAATATTTCTTATAAACGTTATTTTTGAGGAAAAAAGTACAAAAATGTAATTTTCTCTGCTTCATGGTAAACTATAAATTCCAATTTTTTAACAAAAATCAAAATCAATAAATTTCATCAACTCCCAAAAATTCAATCTTTTAAACCAACCCCTCCAAATGATAAAAATCATTTAACTGAAAAAGTGCAAAGGTCCATTTAATGATCAATAAGCTAAATACAGACATAATTTGTGGTTTCTGCACATCTGTGTGTGGCAAATCTAAAAGAACGTTATATAATTCATATAAATTCGTTGAGTATGTATGGATAAAAGTGTAGCGTTAGCTTTTTTTAAGCGTATTAATATACCTACAGATTAAGAAGGTGCAAATATCAATCATATGCCAACAAATTTATTTTATTAAGTTTTTGAAAAATATAAATGTCGGTTTTTAAAAATATCGTTTTTTTGTGTATAAAAACCTTCGGTATAAATACCTTAAAAGTAAATATTAAAAAAAAAAAAACAGTAAATATAAAATAAAATGCAAATTGTTAATTTTTAAAATAGCTACTCAGCAATTTGCATTACAGATATTTTTCAAGTGATTTTATGAAAATTTACGGAATTTTAAACTTCTTGATAAATATTGAAAATGAATATTAAATTTTCAACAACTTGTCATTAAAAACTTTTTACTTAAAAAGAAAATAAATGAAGGCATTTTTCGCTTAATAATTGTCATTAAGTGTTGGTTTTTAATAATATTTTTTGCTGGTTTAAGTCGAAAACAGAAGGGACCCCAATTCCCTTTCGTTTTTTATTTGCTCTATTTTATTTTTGGGTTGGTATGAAAATCGATCTCGAGATAATAATTTTCCCTTACATCGTTTGTAAAAGTGGGTCCTGTAATTCTGTCTGTCTGTACATTAAACTGCAGCCAAAACCACTGACGCTATTTTTTCAAGATTTAGACTTAAGGATTTTAAGTGATTCCCTAGAGGGGAAATTGAAATTTTCTTAGCTCAAAAAATAACGGTACCTGCCATACAAGCAATATACAAAAATTGATTTATTTCAAAAACGGCTGTAACGATTTTGTAAAAAAAAAAATTACAAGTCAATAAAAAACAATAATTATTGTGGTAGAAAAAAAAAATTCATTCAATCATGGTTACCCGTTCTAGATCCATCGGTCTGTTTACGAAAGTAAACAATTGTATGCCGAATCCGAACGGCCTGACGAGAAAAACTTATTCATGACAAGTGATACTCTTGGAGGATTTGTCAATTCCTCGAAAGGGGCAGTAGCCCTGAAAAAAACTTTTTAGTTTTAAGTTGAACGAGGCCGAGAATTGAACCCAGACTTTCAGCGTGACAGTTTAACACATTTACCAATACGATACGAGCTAATACTTGCCTTTAAGAGCAAGTAAAAACGATTTTAATAACAAAATTATGAATCACTTTAAAGGTATGGTTAAATATTTTGGTAAAAGGTTATCAATAATCAGCGAACTGGCTGTTTGATTCTCAAATTTCTTATTAAGGGCTACAGCGATTTTGAAAAAAAAAAATCGAAAAAATAATTTTTGCATTTTTAAAATTTATTTGAAGAGTAAACATCTTGAAAACAGGTTTTAAGTTTATGTAAAATTGTATTTTATTAATATTACTAAAAATTGGCATGCCAAATTTTTTTTTTTTTTTTGAGATTTTTTTTTAAATAATTTTTAATAAAATCGTTTTAACGGTTTTTTTTTTTGTTGTCGAATTTGGCAGGTACCCATGTTTTTCTGATTACAAAAAAAAAATACAAAAATAGGTTTATGAGGTTTTTTTAAAATAAATTCTTATCTGCATATTAATAAATAATTACTAAAAATTGCATTCCATTCCAAATTTGTTTGTATATATTGTTATAAAAATTGTATACAAATTACTTTTTAAAAAAATTTCTACAACTATTTTAAAAATTTCAGCCAGCGGGTATTTTATTTCATTTAATCAACTGTAAACGGATCTATGTATTATTAATTGGAACTTAAATCATTGATTTGTTTTTGACATTCTTCTCCTTAAATTTTTATTAAAATTGACGTCAACTTAGCAGGTCAACTTTCTCAAATGACCATAGAGTTGTTAGATTTTTAACTTGTACCTCGAAATCCAACTTTGCTATTAGTTTTGTTTTGTGGTAAATTTGTAATTAAGAAGCACCTAAGGACTTTATTTAATGTAGTATATAAATGTTATACAACCGATTTTATTTTTTGACGTTTCGGAAACTGGTTGATAATTTTGTTCAATAATTAGATGTTAAGTTTTTTCGCAGGCCTACATCTACATCAAAATTGTTACAACCTTGAACCATCGGAAAAGACATCGTAGTCGTAATCCTCGTATTGCTTAAATGCTTACATGGTTAAATCTGACCTTGCCCGGGATTGCTTCAAAATTCTGACTCAATTCAAAATATTTACCATTATGAGTATATCATTATTTTGAGAACAAGTATAAATTCATTCAAACACATAAATGCCTTTAACTTAAGGGCACAAATTGAATTAATTTGAAAACAAAACAAAAAAAAAATGACAAAGTGGGAATGAATTTTGATTGATTGGATAAATTACGACGTAACGGTCGATCTAAGGAATAAATTAAAAAAGTTTCTCTGGTTTTAGTTTGTGTTTATTTAAGGGGAGGATTTTGATTGTTATAGGAACGGAACGAAACCTCACCCCACACCCGTCATCGAGTCCTCTTGTAATGTCGTGTGGTGTGGTACGTTATTTAGAATAAGGAAAAAGGAGATCAGTGGTGGAGTAACTTTTTGAGACAATTTTCAACAAATAAAACCAATATGTTTTTTTTTTTGCTGTTGCTGTTGCTGTTGTTGTTGTTTTTTTTTTTTGTTGGTTTTTGTTGTGATTGGTACATTTGGGACGAGTGTTTGATGTCAACCAATTTGTGGTGGATAAATATATTGGCATTCTTTCAGTTGGTTGACATGAAAGATGTTGCCTAAGAGTTATATAAATATTTATCATCATTTTACAAAGTTTGTAGAATTTCTTCAAGCAGAAAACTAATACAAAGAAGAAATTTGTAAGAGGTGGTGTTTTTTTATTTTCAAATATACAAAAATGTTAAAAAAAACAAAATGTTGAAGGCTTTTCCTAGAATCTTAAATGAATAAATTTAAAACGCTAAATTGAAAAAAAGGAATGAAAGCGAATAACAAATTTGCAAAAAGATACAAACGATATTATTGATATACATTGTCGATGTACATTATATACTTGCGACTGATAACTTGACAACGTAAAAGTCCTTTAACGAAATTTTTTGTTGCCTACTTAATAAAGTCCTCGAACCTGTTACGTCCGTGCGGTTCCCCTTGCGGGGCATAGGGCCTTCACTCCTCCTACGCGCCACGTGTATGGTTTCTAGAGATCAGACCTGTATAATTTGAGCTTAAGTACAAGTACAAGTACAATTCCTTGGTACTTAAAATTTTTAAGTACAAGTACAATTCCTCGGTACTTGTACTTGAAAATTTTAAGTACGAGTACCGAGGAATTGTACTTGTACTTAAATTCCACAAAGGAATTTAAAAAATTTGTAATAACTACTTTAGTAATTAAATACTGTACTTAAATACTTTTTCAAATAGTTTTAATTCCTTAAGTACTTTTAATTCCTTTTGATTCCTTTTAATTCCTTTTGTTTTTCTTATATTTTTTTTTTACAAAAGGAATTTAAAAGGAATTATAAGTACTAAAGGAACTAAAAGTATTTGAAAAAGTATTTAAGTACAGTATTTAATTACTGAAGTAATGAATACAAATTTTGTAAATTCCTTTGTGGAATTTAAGTACAAGTACAATTCCTCGGTACTCGTACTTAAAATTTTCATGTACAAGTACCGAGGAATTGTACTTGTACTTGTACTTAAAAATTTTAAGTACCAAGGAATTGTACTTAAGTAGTACTTAGTCACAATATATTTTATTACTTTACAGCTCTGCTAGAGATGTATCTCAGCTCACTCCACCTCTTACTCAGTTGTGCTGATTCATTGTTGATTCAATGAAATTATTTTATTAATGAACGATATTTTTCATTGAGGCAATGAATTTATTTTATCAAAAATTCGAATGATTTATAAAGGTTTTTAAAGAAGAATTTTGTGTGAAAGAAAATGAAAACAAACATAAATTAGATTCTATTTTCAATATGTTCGGTGTTATTGAGATCTTTACTTCTTCTTTCGGTAGTATAATGCTGCATTTACACGAATGGCAAAATGCCATTATATCTGTCAAATTATAGCCATTTTTCTTTTCATCGTGTAAACGCTCTATAAACTGGCAATATTTTTGCCAAAATAAAATGGCAGAGATAATTTGGCATAAAATGCTGCCATTAATATGACTATGTATAAACACTTTACTGGCGCCATTTTCCGAAATTATGCCATTCTAGATAAGAATGAACTTGCTCATTCTTTTATGGCATGTTGCCAGTATTTTGAAATCTGCCATTATTTGAACTCGTGTAAATGCATGTCAGAAAAAAATTATTTCTGCCATTATTTTACCATTTTTTTGGCAGAAATATTGGCATCTTTTCGTGTAAATCCGGCATAAGACTTTCAGCAACTCATTTATGGGATACTCGCAAAAAATGTTCCATTTGAAAGATAAAAGGTCAGCCAGTTTCAGTAATTGGTCAACCATAGTTTGTTTTTTAATGAATGTTTAAAGCTTGTTTCAAGGTTACAGTATAAGAGTCAACGACTTAAAAAAGTTTTTATTTTGCTGTGTTATTGCTCCGCAAAACAATCATTTCGTGTATTTAAGATCGCAATTTTGAACTCGCATTTTATTATTTCCCATTTGCTTATTTCGCATTTCACTCTTTCGCATTTTATTATTTAGCATTTTATTATTTCGCATATTATTATTTAGCTTTTAAATTGTTTTGCTTTTCGATATTTAAGGTACATGTTTATGAATTTCGCGCGAAATTCATAAACATGTACCTAAGATACCGAAAGGTGAAACAATTTAATAGCTAAATAATACTATGCGAAATAATAAAATGCTAAATATAAATAAATAAAAAAATAAAAATTTAATGCCTGTGTTACTTTTCCAATTATATAATCGGCGAAAAAATTAAACAGCGAGATATCGAAACTGCGGCAAGCCCAAGAATCGAATTTTTGAGACAACGACACGGCGAGACAGCGAAATGCCGAGACAACGAAACGGTGAGGCAACGAAATAGCGGAACAACGAAACGGCCAGATGATGAAACAGCCAAGAAACGAAATGCGAGATGAAAAAGTACAAAATAACAATAATCTGAATGAAATCTTGCAAAACAAAAAATTGACACCTTATCATTGTGATATAAAAAAACTTACGAAATGATCGGTTTGCAAATTAACTCAAAGGCCAAACAAAAAATTTGCGAAACAACTTTTGCGAATCCATTAAAATGTATTTTGCACCCCATTCTTTTATATTGAACCAATAACATATGTAGGAACAACGGTATATTTCTACTTATGTTAAAGTTTTTAGCGAATTTTATTTTGGATGGTTTATATATTCTTCATTAAAAGCTGAACAAATTTATTTATTAAATGAAATTGAGTCGTCGTCATAGTAAATTAAGAACATATTTTTATGAATTTTTTTCATTATATTGTGAAAATTTTCATGAAAATTAAAAATTTTAAAGTTGAAGGAAAAGGTGTATAAATATTCTTTTATTGAGAAAATTAGAACTTCATCAACAAAGGTTTATTATGAAGTGTTTTATTGGGCAAACGAATTTTTTTGTTGAGTTAACGAAAACTCAGTAAAAGTAAGGATAATATAATTACTTTCTACGAATAATACTATTTTTTTAGTGTACCGGAATACTAAGGGAACACTTTTGATTAAAAGAAAAAAAAGTGGAACCACATTTTGAATCGACTAATTCAACTATGTTTTAATTATGATAAATAATATTCTATAATGATTTTTTTTTATTTACACCCAATAAGTCAAGAAGCCTCGTAAAAAAAATAATAATTAGCTAATAAAACAACACCCTTCAAAAATTAGCCTGAAGTCATTTTACACATAAATTCTCTTAAACCGCAAAACCCATTCCATTCAAATGTACCTAAGAATTTATGTATGTATAGTTAAAATATTTATTAGGCTTCCATATCTATATTTTTGTTAAAATTGAAAATAAACACAATCTTATAAATACAAAACCGATAAGGGTTTCGGCATAAAACAATCCTTTTCACAAAAGTTAACTTAATAATATGCCGGATTTTATGTTCTTGTTTTACATCCTCATATAGCGTGTTATAGCTACCATATTCCCAAATAACAAGCCCAAATGTCTTCCTACTTTATACATTTGTAGGTATATATCAACCACCCTCAATAATATCCGTCGTCCTTATGCATACATTATATAATAGCTTTTGTTTTTCTCAGATTAATTAAGAATTATGTGCTCAGATGTGTGTGTTCCATGTTTTTGTACTCTACTCCCTTTAAACATAAAAACATATATGATTGTAGAACATATTAAATTATATGCATTTACTTTGTCACGCTCAGAGTACCTACTTTTCATTTTCAACTTAACTATTTTATAAAGTTTTTAGGTGAACGTGTGTGCGTATATAAATTTTCTTTGGTTAAATTTGCTTCATATGTATAAGTCCTGTGAAATAATAACGTCTCCACAGACACTGAAAATGCCTTAACGTTATTAATATTAATTCAAGTTGATTAGATAAAAAAACAGATACAGCACATACATACATAGGTATATACCTACTCTAATTTAATTTCCCTAGACAACGTAAATATACATAATTTTGGTACATTTTGCCCAACACCTCCACCTCCACATCTCCATCATCACTCCTATACCTTATAATGTGTGCCAACCTAAATCAGTACCTGACTTATTTCATACAAACATATATCAACTGATTTGTATTTATTAAGAAAGTGGTAGAACCACCTTCTAATCGGGTGCTAGCTTTGGTTCGAATTAGTAACATGTTTTAGAAGGACTTATATAGGTACCTATATTCCTTATACTCAGTAAAGGTATTATTAAAAACACACAGCCTGACGTTTGATATTCAAAACGCGGAACAAGTGAAAAGAGGAGATGAGTGAGGAGAGGAGGCATTTTAATTTCAAGCTTTTCCATCCTTTGCAGGCAATTTTCTTTCTCTCTATGGTATTTTATGTATTTTTAATTAATTCATCGCAAAAATACAAACGCGCACGCAAAAAATTTCTTGAATTCATATACCTATGTATAAGTACATACGTATACCTGCTCTATTAGGCGAAAATATTTGTTTCATGGTAAAAATGGAAATAGAAAATTCGAACAAATGTATGGCTTACGTAGGTCCGAAATTGTTTAGTAATATGTTAAATGTTTGTTTTTTTCGACAACTACCACTTCAGATGACTCGCTTCGCTTGTTCCAAGAATTGCAACATCGTTTTTGATTCTTTTTAAGTTTACTTCGACAAAAATTTTAATTTTAATTTTAAAAATTTAGATTGTTTTTAAAAATCGGAAAAACAATTTTTTGAAAATTTTGATATGCAATGTTATTTTAAATTTTTAAGAGCATCAGCATTTAGCACAAACAAAATTATTTAATCGGTTCATCCAATAATGAGAAAGTCGTAAATACGCAAACAAAATATTTTCTGACCACACACATATTTTTATCAACATTTTACAGCCATTTTCGAGAAAAGTAAGATATTTCTTAACGGCTTTTCAACATTTGTATGGAAGGTACTGTTTTTCTTTTTTTGAATTTAGAAATATGAAAATAGAAAATTACTTGAAGTCCAAATTTGAAAAAAATTGCCAACTCGTTTTCCAAATATTGAATTTTCAAAAACAAAATTTTAAACTTTTTTTAAAAATTAAAAAAAAGGTTCTTACAAATTTGGGCTTACTTAAACTTTTTTCCATGCTTCGTCATAAAAAAAAATTAACTCCATCGATTTCCACCAAAAATAAACGTTAAAAGAAATACTAAAAAGTAGCATTTCTCTATTATATTTATATTTCTGCACCTTTTTTGAGAAAAATTATATTCACCCCTTTGCGATTTGCGATTGTTGATTGATAGTTGATTGATAGTTGATAAATATTGATATTTCGGATTTTTAAACTCAATTTACTGAAAATGTGATTAAATAGTCATTGATATTTGTCAATTTTTGTATAATTCACAACGGTCTGCATTATTCCCAATGACCAAAACTTTTTGCGGTTGGGTGGTTTAATATCGAATTCCAATATTTATCAACTATCAATCATCAATCGCAAATCGCAAAAGGGTTGATTTTCTTTTTGGCAACAAAAACAATTGTATAGCAGGTACCGTTATTTTTGCCTTAAAAAAAAAAGAAAGATCTATGTACGAAATTTGAACAAAATCAATGAATCCAGTGACGAGGTAATCGGGGATAAGTAAAACAAAGGCAATTCGCACTAAAGGATTTAGCTCGAGGTACAGACTGATAAACGTCTTTTTAAAAATTACTGTTCTGGATTCTGGACTTCTCCATCATCGGGATGTTAGTTTTTGATTACAACCTCGACATTTCTTTTTGACATGAAACCAATACTTGCCCTATAGAGCAAATATAATAACAACAAGAAACTGTGAGAATATCGTACACAAAAATAAAAATATTATTTTTTTTATTTTATTTTATCGTAAAAAGAATGGAATATTTGTTGATTATTTTTGTATAAGGTAGTTGAGTGCAAAATTATGACAAAATCAACTAACCCATTGACGAGATATTCGGGAATATGGCAACAAAAGCCAATTTGCTAAAAGGAACTCAAAACTTTATTTCCATTATTCGCATTTTTCGGTTAGAACCTGGTATGCAGTATTATTATAACTTTTCGAGGAATAACATGGCCGAAGTTTAATCAAAAAAGCCATTTTCGGGAAAACTTGACACAACCGAAATTGTTTCATGCCAGCTATACCCACTCTAGATAAGCTAGAATAAAAACTTGAATTTTTCTTCTATGGAATCACATTAAAATGCTATTTGAAGCAAATCCGTCGCTTTGTTTACAGGGTCTAGCTGGATTTAAATACACATCAAGACGCATACAGACCGACAGATATCATGCCGAAAATCCTTTTTTTTTACTTCTTTTACAGGCTCCGGGATCTTAGCCACTTATTATAGTATTCGGCTTGAAGTAATGCACTTGTCAAAAAAAGTTCAAGTTTTTCAGAAAATGATGAGTCATAGGAAAATTTCGAGCAATGGTTATAATTTTTCAAGTTCACGAGCGATTTTCAGGACCTCTAAGTACAAGTTAATGCTTCAAAATCAATTGTTATAAATTCATAATTTGGAATACCACGTCTGTTGTCATTTCAACTTCCTAATGCTAATTTAAGGTTAAATCAACCATTGTAATTGTAACGTCAGTTACGGGTGTCCAAACTAACAACAAAACAATCAAAATACTAACTTTTTTTATGGCATCAACAATGTCTATCCCCCTGCTATCCGATAGATAGCTTCTAAAAAAAAATAAACTTAAATTTTTTTAGAAATCTTTAACAATAATAAAAAAATGTTGCCTATATGAAATTTGTTTTTTTGTTTTTTTACTAATATCTTTTTAATTAACAGTCGTAGAGGTTTGCAATGTACTAATAAATTATAGCCATATGTCCTAGGAACTTGTCTAAAAAAAATTATATTCCTATTGTACTGTTGAGCTGAGAAATTCACAATATAATATTGTTCACACATATTACTTAATAACATGTGGGTGTGTGCAGGGATTGATTTAGTTTTTTCTTATATTTAATCTCAATAGTATAGCCATTAATTTGATACCTCACTTTTTAATCTACCTACTATATTAGCGTCAACATTGATTTTTTTAAATTCATAAAAAATCGAATAAAATCCATAGAAATGCTCCGCTTTGTTCATTGTCAACAATCGTCTACCAGTGGAGAGAACCGTTATCTCAATTGAATTTCTAATTGGAGTTCTTTTAATATACAAAATCATAACTTCATTTCTACTCAGACGAATATTAAAGTTTTGATCTCAGAATTTAGCTATGAGATATGGCTAAATTTGTGTATAAAAATTATTGAGGGGGGTGAACAATTTCATACCAAAAGGGTGTGTTAATGACCCGTCAAATTTATATTACATATATTAAATTCAAAACTTGATGAAATTTTTTTTTATTTCAAAAACCTAATGATGTACGTTTATAGGTGTAACCTTCTTCTATAAATATGTCAATAATTTTGTATTTCTAAATCTAACGGGAAAAAAAGTACGGGTAATTTAATAAATAAATCACATAAAAAGCTACATTTAGACAACTTTAGAGGTTTCAAAATTGAGCAAACCTTAATAGTTCATAATAAATTATACATGAAATTTAAATAGAAATTTATAACTTAAATTTGTATGTAAAAATAATTGCAAAATATTAAAAAAATGTGTACTACAAATGCGTTTTAATGAAAAATCAACTTATTTTTTCGTAATTTAAATTCAAAAGTTAATCAAAAATGTATATATTTGAAAAAAACAAAGGATGCACATTTATAGGTGTAGCTTTCTTTTACAAATATGTGATAATTTTGTATTTGTAAATCTAACGGGAAAAAAGTAGGGGCAATTTAATAGAATAAATCACAAAAAAGCTCCATTTAGCCAAATTAAGAGGTTAGAAACTTGAGTTATACTTAATAGTTCATAACAAATGATCAAATTTCAGTTTTAAAATTTTTGCAAAATCCTAAAAAAATTCATACTAAAAATGTGATTTAGTGAAAAATCAATTCAATTTTTGGTACTTTAAATGCAAAAGTTAATAAAAAATTGATAAATTTTGAAAAACAAAACTAACACACCAATTGCTCTAATCCTCTTCTAAAATATTGCTAATAAATGTTTAGTGATTATTTCAACAAAAACCACTCTAAAATTAGTTTTGTTGATTTATTTACCAAAAAATCATGCCTTTTCAACGAATTTTATTTTTGTAATTTCACCGCGCCCATAAAATATTTTCAAATTTAAAAATTATAAATCCTGAATATCTGATAAAAATTTTGATATATAAAAAATAAATGCGCTTTGCTCACAAGCTGTACAAAATAATTTCAAATATTAAAATTTTACATTAGGAATATTTTTTACAGATAAAATCAAGAATAAAATTTAAAATTGTCAATTTGTCTGCATAAAATTGGCTATAGATCGGAAAGTACGAATTTGAATTTCAAAATTAAGATGTCAATGGAAAGGTCATTGTCTTTCTATTTAAATACATACAAAACATTAATAGTCGTCCATACAATTTTAAAGACTAATACGCTTAAACCGATAAAATAGCATTATTTTGACTAAATAGTGAATATTGTTACTTTTTATTTAACCGATTATCAAAATTTAAATTTTGTAATAATTGATACGAATCAACAATTGTTTTGGTATATAAAACATATTTCTGCGATAACCAAAAGCTTTAATATGGATTTTTAAACATAACTGAAAGAAAAATTTTGCAAAAATCCAGTCTATTGGTCGATAAAATTGTTTTCTTTTAGCCATTACTTGGGCAATAGTTTTTTGATATTTATAAACTAGGTATCCAATAAAAGGTTATAAGACATAAAAAATAATAATTCACTTTCATGAAAAAATAAATTGTTAAAAGAGAAAGAATTTGCCATAATGCGAAAAATTCATACCTTTTGAGTGTAGTTACTTAGAAAATTGTTAAAAGTTAATGAAAAATTTATAAATTTTGAAAAACTAATATGTTAGAAATTTTATATTTGTAAATCTAAAGGAAAAAAAGTAGAGGCAATTTAATGAGATAAATCACAATAAAGCTCCATTTAGCTAAATTTATACTAACAAATGATATAGACTACGGTAGAAATTTATAATCTAAGTTTTTTTGTTAAAATTTTGCAAAATCTTAAAAAAAATCATTAAAAATGTGATTAAGTGAAAAATTAATTCTATTTTTGGTACTTTTAAAGCAAAAGTTAATACAAAATTGATAAATTTTGAAAAACAAAACGAACACACCAATTGCTCTAATCCTCTTCTAAAATATTGCTAATAAATATTAAGTGATCATTTCAACAAAAGCCACTCCAGAATTAGCTTTATTGATTTATTTACAAAACAAAATGCAAAATGGATCATGGATACAAAACATAACTGTGCGTTGCTCACAAGCTTCACAAAATAACTTCAAATATTAAAATTTTACATAAGAAATATTTTTTACAGATAAAATCCAGAAAAAAAATTTAAAATTGTCAATTTTTCTGCATTAAATTGGCTATAAATCAAAAATTTAGATGTCTATGGAAAGGTCATTGTCTCACTATTTAAATACATACAAAATATTAATAGACAACAATATAAATTTAAAGACTTATACGGTTGAACAGATAAAATTGCATTATTTTGATTAAATAGTGAATATTATAATTTTTTATGTAACCGATTATCGAAATTTAAATTTTATAATAATTTATACCAATCAACAATTATTTTGGTATATAAAACATATTCCTACGATAACCGTAAGCTTTAATATGGATTTTTAAACATTATTAAAAGAAAAATTTTGCAAAAATCCAGTCTATTGGTCGATAAAATTTTTTCTTTTTGCTAAAATATACGTAAAATACCTGTAAATGGCCATAACATGGGTAATACTTTTTTGATATTTATAAATGAGGTATCGTATGAAAGGTTATAAGACATTAAAAATTATAAAAATAAAAAATAATTCACTTTCATGACAAAATAAATTGTTAAAAGAGAAAGAATTTGCCATAATGCGAAAAATTCATACCTTTTGAGTGTAGTTACTTAGAAAATTGTTAAAAGTTAATGAAAAATTTATAAATTTTGAAAAACTAATAACACACAATTATAGGTGTTACATTCTTCTACAAATATGTTAGAAATTTTATATTTGTAAATCTAAAGGAAAAAAAGTAGGGGCAATTTAATGAGATAAATCACAATAAAGCTCCATTTAGCCAAATTTAGAGGCTTTAAACTTTAGTAATGCCTGATAGTTCATAACAAATGATACTAACAAATGATAAAGACTACGGTAGAAATTTATTATCTAAATTTTTGTGTTAAAATTTTTGCAAAATCTTAAAAAAAAATCATATTAAAATTGTGATTTAGTGAAAAATTTATTCTATTTTTGGTACTTTTAAAGCAAAAGTTAATACAAAATTGATTCATTTTGAAAAACAAAACGAACACACCAATTGCTCTAATACTCTTCTAAAATATTGCTAATAAATAACTATTCCTGTTTACGTGACCTTTTTAATTAATTAAAATTATATGACTGCTACGTGGGCTATAGGTCTTGTTTATTTCTATTTGTTTAAAATTAAACCAAATACGACGTTTCAACTGTGATTACAGTCTTCTTCAGGCAAATGACGTTAACCAAATATTAAATAATATATGTTATATATTTATCTGATTTTTAATCTATTAATTTGCTTTTTTGTTTTCTATAAATTCTCTCAATATCTTCAAAAAGACGTTTTAAGTTAATTTAAAACAGTTGCACTCTAAACGTCTTTAAAATCCAAATAATATCTATACATTTTTTTTCATTTCATTTTTGAAAAAGAGCGGTTACCTACCATTTTTATAAATCTTTCGCTTGCGCTTAAATCCTCTTAAACGATACAGCAACCTTATAAGCCCTTACAAATCAAACATCGCATCAGGAATGTACCTACATAATGTACTTGTTTTCAACGACTTTTTATACCAGAGCTTTCCTTCGCCATCATATTCGCATCGGGTTTTACGCTAAGTTTTTCATTTATAAATAAAAATAAGCATTTCTCTAAGGAATATAATTTTCAAACGATTCTGGTTGAGCAGTCTTTTTAAATTACATACCTATAACATGAACTTTTCCCTCTATAGGTAGTCTTTGTAGCTTTATTGTTTTTAAGGTTTTTAAATTGACAGATTAGAAAACATTTTAACAATGTTTTTGGTTCAGTGATTTGTTTTTCATTATTTTTTTTGTTACGGTTGAGATAATGGAAAATGCCTATTCATTAACATTAATGATTTTCCATTCGTAAGGACATTGTCGTCGTTCGCCGCATCACTACCATACCAATTTGCAATTTGTTTGTTTTACCTACTTTGAAAAAGGTCCTTTTTATCTGTTTGAGATGAGAACAAAATTTGCTTTGTGTTAAGAGCTTTGCTCTCCATACATGGCTCAACTTGAAATTCCTAATTAGAAGAGATAAAAATAATTATTACAAATCATACAAAGACTTACGTTATGTCTAGCCTAGACAAATAGGATTAAACGATTCCATTATAATACAGGCCTTTATAATACACAACATGTGTAACTACGTTAATGAGTTTATGATTAGGTTTGGCTTAAAATAATCTTATACAAAAAAAGACATACGAATTATTTGTAGCCTAGGCAAATGTATTTTTACCTCAAAAAAAATCCAAGTGAAGATTTTTAAACGCAGTTATCTTCATTTTGGTATTAGCAATACTGTCAAGCTAATAGTTATTCAATTTTAAATGTCAAAAATTAAATTTGCAAATAGAACTCCGAAACAGTTAATGCTATCGAAGTGTATTTCATACAAAACTTGTAGATCTTGCCGGGCGAAAGAAAAAAGTTACTACATTATTTTCTTCCGACTCACAGTTAAAAACATATCGACATTTACAAAAGCGTAAATTGTCTCCTAAACGGCAAACGGTAAATTGAAAACATCTCAATTTGTAGATTATGTGACCTCATATATAGAAAACAATTTTTTTTAAACAACCGTTTAAAAGATATAATTATTTTAAAATTTTGACGAGAATTCAAAATGTCTGGTTTTTGTCATATTCGAAATTTGGAAATTTTTAAAGTCACGATATCTTGCAACTTATCTCTTATACTTAAAAAAGTATCACAATATTTTTTCTAGACAATACTAAAATCTTCAAAATACGTTCAAAATATTTTCCATCAAACTCGTAATTTAAGAGTAAAGAGCTCAAAACCGTCATTTTTGACTTTTGGTGATTTCCTGAAATAATAATATCATACAAATTATGGCTGCTAGAAAAAAAATGCGGACTTATATAAGGTCACAAAATGTTAAAATTTTCCCAATATAGTTTTTCGATAGAACTTGTCGTTCAAAAGATATTTGCAAAAACCCTGTTTTGTGGACATTTGACGCTATTGAAGTTGCAATATCATGTGACTTAAGACTTGTATGGAAAAATAAAAAATTTTTTTTTGTATAGAATATTATGGTCTACAAATTGAGCTTAAATATTTTTTGACAAATTCTTAGTTTAAGAG
This sequence comes from Melangyna quadrimaculata, assembly GCA_949320155.1. Classification (NCBI taxonomy): domain Eukaryota; kingdom Metazoa; phylum Arthropoda; class Insecta; order Diptera; family Syrphidae; genus Melangyna; species Melangyna quadrimaculata. Next base: position 215,296,414 of record OX439483.1, read on the forward strand.
TAAAACGCAAAATAATTTAAAAAAAATACAGAATTTTAGAATTTTTGTCATACTTTTTAAATAATTATTATAGGGCGTATTCAAAGTCATTTTAGACCTGGGTCTAAGTTAAACATAGATTTGGTTGAATTTTAAGACGTTGATTCTATTTTTTTAAGTTTATCATTTCAAAATATTTGAAGCTATTTGTGTAGTATACCAAGTTAATTATCTTATAAAAATATAAAACCAACAATTTTTAATTAAAATAGGTCTGTAATCATTGAGCGAAAATTGTCTTAAATTGTAGTTTAGTTAAACCTGAGTCTATCTGCGACTATGAATACGCCCCTACATCTTTAAAACGGTTGTTTAAAAAAAAATTGTTTCCTATTTTAGTTCACATAATGTACAATTTTTGTATTCAGATGTATTCATGTATCACATGATCCGTTTTGGAGTTCACATTTTCGATATATTACTTTTTTTTAAATGTCGATATCTTCTAAACGGGAGTCGGAGGAAGAAAAATATAGTAATTTTTTTTCTTGAGGACGGTAAGATCTACAAATTTTGAATGCAATACTTTTCGATAGCATTTGCCGTTTCGGAGTTATATGCGAAAAATATTTTCAAATTTAAAGGCTTAACTACATAAACCCACTTTGGCCACTTTAAACCCACTTTTTTTATATTAAGCGCGTGCAAAAGGGGTTGTGACTACCCTTAAGATGATATACACAGCACGAGCGATTAGGTAGATTGGATAAAAGCAGCTTGAGATTTATTAATTCTACTTTTAACGTCTACATCCGTACCACCGTTTGCTGATAGACTACTTCCAAGGTAGTTAAATTGTTCGACCTCTTCAACTGGCAGAACAATACGCTGATGTGTGGAGGGGCCTGCGAGCATTGTATTTGTCTTTTTGCTATTTATTTTAGACCGATCGACTGTGTTTGACACATATCGTTCAGCCTACTGATGTTATTTGCCAGGAGACATATATCATCTTAAGCTGGCCATACACGACCGAGCCGAATGGCTCGGAGCCAATTGGCTCCGAACATTTTGTACTGGAAAAATGTCAGAAAGGTTCTGCGCCGAACTAATTGGATATTCAGCCAGTCGGAAAACCACTAACTAAATTGGCTCCAAACCGTTCGGCTCGGTCGTGTATGGCTAGCTAAAATCAGTGTTTTCAAACAGTGGGGCACGACCACTTATGGGGTCGGCTAGAATTTCTCGGCGGGTCACGGTCGCAAACCGGTAAGATACAAAATGAAGGTTTTAAGTCCTGCACTAAAAAAATTTAAACAACATTTTTTAAGTTATACGGCTGAAACTGTTTATTATTTAATAAATGTTTAAATCTTGGTTGTATCTTTGAGACGTTAACTATTAAATCCTTTTACATTTTGTATTTATCATGAAGTTGCGAATGGCACAAACAATCTTAAGGTCCCTTTTGCTAGCTCTGCATATTCTCATTTTCTCTTCATCCAGAAATAATCAAGTTTTTAAATTGAATTTAATTCTCACGATACCATCTTTAACTAAATCTAAAAGGTTTTCTTTCAACCTTATACCGATTATAGATTGGTGAGTTGGGCTGATAAATTCAAAAAAGATTTAGTATTTATCACTGTCTATTTCACGCTTCAGAACTGTTCTGAAAAGTCACTTAATAGTTGCTTCTCCAAATTACGCCATCAATGCGATTCATCTGATGAAGTTTTTCACTAAATTTCTGAATACGGGGAAAGGAATGATAATTTTTTGTTTGCAAAGACTGACATCAAGCGAAGTTTTGCGAGGAGTCCTCTGGTTTTGTCTTTTGCAGTTCAGTTTATGTAACTTTTTAAATAACTGACAAAATATTATTATAGGAAGTTGGGGGTCGTCAGAATGCTTTTACTAACAAGGGGTAGCGCACTCCGAAATTTGAAAATCACTGGTCTAAGTGACTAAGGCCTTTCAAACAGTATCCATTGAAGGCCCTGTCTCTCTGCTGTACCAACGCTGACCTTCAATTTGTCATGTATCGCAAGTAGAAAAAGAATCCAGCTTAGTGCCTCTTGAATATAGACTCGATTATAGCTTTTATCCGCTCGAGAACAATGGCTGCCATTAGTATTGGAAAAACGGACAAAACGGTTTTACCATGCCTAAATGTTGCAATTCTTAAGGTCAACTATCTTTTTGGCTTTTTGGGTACAGAATGTTGTTCACTACTTTAACTTGCTGTCCCGCTAGTTGAAGCCCTTCATTTTCTTTAGCCGAACTTTCTTGGATTAGTTTAATAGATTAAAGGTCTCGCAAAGGTCCCACTATAGATGTCCGGCGAGTGTCAAATAAAACTAATGACACCAACTCCTAAATAATATCAAAAATACGGCTTTTATATAATAACGCATAGTGTTTCAATAATTGCATGTAACTTAAACACTCACTGCCTTTTGTCACCGGACTATTGATTCTTCGTATCCATTTGTTCTTAGCTTCCATAGATTATGTGTACAGAAATAAATCTTGGCTTTGATAAAATAACGTTGTATGTTTGGCAACCCTGGGCTCTTAGTCTTAACGGGGCGCCGCGCCGTTTGGCATTTGGCATAAGGTATACATTTATATTCTTATCTAGACATGTCAAGTTTTTGCCTCAACACCATCCAAAATGTTGTAAAAGCATAATCTACTTACATTCCTCTAGAAAATAAGGATTCTGATGGGTTAACATTTTATAATCCTCAATCATCCTCCCAAACTCGCTTTCAAACACTAACTGACTAAATGTTTTGACTCGTATATAAATAGTTGTAATTAACTTTTGTGTCAAAACAAATACAAAGTCTTTGACAACTTAATTAAAATTTTCATTATCACAACTATTGGAATTTATTACTTAAAAACGAATTTTCTTTTTTTGGGCTTCCTTATCGCCCTTTCCATTTTCATTTCTATCATATTTGTTTAATCTTATGTTTATCCCAAGGAAAATGGTGGTGGTCCTTTTGAAGTTGTGCTGCTATCATCCTAAGGTAATTGAGTTTTATTCACCGAATACATATGTATGTATGTCCAATAGGGTGGTCCTTATAAAGGTCATATTGTCTTCTTTTAAATGACGCACAACCCCTTAATTGTTCTAAATAATTAAAAAAAAAAATTCCTGTAAAATTTTAGCTCATTTTACTAACGTTAACCCGGCCCCCAAGATGTCTGAAGTTTTATATGGAAAATCCCATGTATTTTTTGTACATCCAACTTTAAAAATTCATAACTTTAGTAATGAGTGATAAAGAAAATTGAATTTTTGCACACATGTTATACATATACTCCGTTTTCATGACAGGATTCGACGATCGAATCGAATCGGATTTATATTTCGATCTAGGTATACGACCTCACTGAATCGAATTCAAATAGAATCGAAGTAAACTTGAAGTGACACTTTAACTTTACCGTGTGCGTGCGGAAATAATTTTATGAATATGGTTACTACGAGAGAACAAAAAAACAACAAAACGAAACTAAGCAAATTGAAATAAACACACTTAAAACTCGATTCTTTAATTTTTCAATCCAGGTCTACTTGTATTTCTCGATTCGATTCAGCTTGGAAAGTGAAATCGGATCGAGAAATCCTGTTTGAATCCGATCCAGGTCTATATGGAATTGAATCCGACTTCAATTCTGATTCAATTCTCCATGTAAACGAAGTAATAGTGACCAGATTTATTTGAAGCAAAGCGGGACATTTTTTCCAAACTATGCAGAGAGTAGAAATTATGATTACTTTAAGTACGAAATTAAAATAGTGCGCAACATAAACGACAAATGACATATTTATTTACTTAAAAAAAAGAACAGACTTCAAACTATTTTTTGTTTTAATAAATAAAGAGATCAGAAAAATTGTACCTACATAAATTAATCTAGGTACTAACATATTTTTTTAATAAACGTTAAAAAAAATCAGCCTCAATACCTATTAAAATTAAGATGAGTGAACATACGTGTGATTGAATATCAAATTTAAAATGTATTCTTGTATTTAGATGCAGAATATATTTCTTTAAGAATTTCATTACTGTTTTTAATTTTTTCATAAAAATTATCACCGATTTTGTACTGCAATATTTAAAATAAGTATTCTTTTAACTGTTTCGATGGATAGTTGATTTTTTTCAACCGTCCAGATTTTATTTACTAACGAAAAAATTCTTTCTGTGACCGCATTAATGCCAGGAAGACACAAAATATATTCCACTAGTTTTAAAATATTTTTAAAGGGAACTTCTCTAGTTGAAAAATGTTAAAAAATTTCTAACCACCTCAAATCAATAGAAACATTTGTCACTTTCCATTCACTTAATTTTATATCGTCAATATATTTATTTATATATCCCACTTCGTCAAACAAATTGTTTTCCGAAATCGTTTGGTCAGTTTTCTGCAACGCAAATACAAAACTTTTTTCAACATCTTCCCATTTAATGGCTGGTTTTAGACAAGCCCATATTGAAACTCCTTGGCGTATTTGTACTGAGATGTCTATTTCTCTAAGTACTGCATACAGTTTTTGTAAAAATTTCGTGCATGCAACATAAATCTCTGTTTATCTATTTGTATGGACTCTGTTAAATTATTTAAAATTTGTTTGACTGGGGTGGAACTAAAATCGGCGGCCAACCTCTCTTACAATTTAGATATAAGATACAAAAACTGTCCGCTCACCTCCATTATGTTGTTTTTATTCCCTTCAATTGCTAAAATTGTGTTGTGTTGTGTTATGAAACATGGCAGACTGATTATGAAGAAACATCGACCATACTTCTGCACTTAGATCTTCAAAAATCGTCTGAAGAACAATGATACACTTATTAATTGAGAGAAAATATGATTTCAGGCGCTCGTACATCTTTAGCACACGCTCAATAGCAGGCAATAACGCAAGCCATCTAGATTTGCAAAACCTTTAGTATGCGATTGTATTTACATCTGAGCAAAACTCTAAGTTTTTCAATACGAACGGTGTATATATAGAAGTGGGCGTATATGTTCATTACAATATTTTCCACGCCTAGTGGCATGTAAAAAAGTATTTAAATAATTGCTTCATTTTGAGAATTGTAGAGACGTGCACACATTTTTACAAACTTTGTAGGAAAAGCGGAACATTTAGCGGGACAGTTATGGCCGCGGGACAGAGACCCAAAAACGGGACTGTCCCGCTGAAAACGGGACGTATGGTCACTATACACATTTATTTAAATTAAAAATTGAATAAAAAAGATATTTTTGTTTAAATGGCTATAAGTAGGGAAATAACTGTTGTAGATTTTTTTCTGATACATTTTCATGCCTTTCGTTAATTTACTGTTATTTTAACAAACAGTGCTCTAGTCAAATAGCCAGATGCATTCCTCCCCTTAAACAATTCACCGTAATACTCGCGTTTCTAGGAATGCCCAACTTCAGACGTAGGTACTGTTAAGTACAGAGGTTCTTTTTTTACTCGCACTACACGAATGTGGAATGCTCTACCCAGTCAAATGTTCCCCTCTCATTGTGATTTACGGACATTCATAACCAATGTGCATCGGTATCTCCTTTTAAATCCCCTCCAACCTACCCAATCGCTCGTGCTGTGTATAACATTTAAGGGTAGTCACAACCCCTTTAGCGCGCGCTTTATATAAAAAAATGACAAAAAAGACTACATGTATTCCAAAATTCAAGTTTTTTTTATCACTTCATTACAAAAGTTTAGAATTTTTAAATTTGAATTTACAAAAATTTCAGACGTCTTGGGGGCCGGGTTAACGTTAATATAATGAGCTAAAATTTTACTGGATTTTTTTTTATTGATTTAGAACAAATTAGGGGGGTGCGTCATTCAAAATAAGACAATGACCTTTATAAGGACTACCCCAATGTACATATGTACAATGTACAATGTAGTTCGACTATTTTTTCTATTTAATTTTTATCAGATGTTTGGAACGCAGAACTATCACACGAACAACCACGCAATACCTATAACTGTAGGGAGTCCTATACATAGTCTGATTGCTTTTTTAGTAATTCAAAACACGTATCTACATGAAATTAAAAAAAAAAAAAGATAAAGAAGAACGCATTTAGGGCTATGTAGATACACTGCACTTAGCATCATAAATGTATGTATATATGTGTTTACATATAAGGGGAGAAACTTTGAAAACGTGTACGTAAATGCTCTGAAATGTATGTATTTCGTTTAACAATTATGTGTCGTAAAATTGTTTAATTCACTTTATTCTCACTTAAGATAAGATTTTTCAGACACGGGTTAATGGCCAGAAGATAGCCATTTATAGATTTAAGTTTAAAAGCTGAGAGTAATTTGGTGTAGTTTAATGTCTTTTATAATAGAAATAGAAAGCATATTAAATTTTATAATGACACGAAGTGTAGCTAGGTAGTGAAAATTTGAACAGGTACCTAACTTTTTTGGGTACCTATTAAGTGTCTTTATGTCTATTTAACTGATAAAAATTGAAAAGGTCTTAACATGACATTATCATTTATTTATTTAATAGAAATGTTCGTACCTTAAAAACAATTAATTCAAATTAATATCAATATTATAATTGTAATTTTACTCTTAAGCCTATAAACCAAGCGCCCACAGCAAATTTTGGGAGTGGATTGATAACCAATATATGAGTATGAGGTGGGGGTGGGGGTTTGAAAATAGCGATTTTCTAATTTATTTTATCAGAGGTATTACCACCTCAATAAATTTAAAAAACATATGCCCTGATACTCTGTCATTTTCTTTACGTCAAAACGTTATAATCTTGGCAATCCGACCAATAGAACTCAAGATATGTTTTTAAAAGGACCTTATCGTCTTTTTTTTGGAGAATTATAAAACACAAACAATCAACAAAACAAAGATTTTGACGTTTGGACTTAAAGAAAATGCCAGAGCATTACGGAATATCTATGTGGGTTGACGAAATAGAAAAAATTCACTTCAGTCTTTTTTATTACAAAATAGAATTTAATGATTTTACGAATTTAGTTGAGATTTTGGACGGACGGTCCAAAAAGTGAAAAACTTAGATTATTGAACTTGAAGAGTTTAATATAGTTGAAAGAAAACAAATTTGAGAATTTGTGTAGGGTTACCAAAGTGCATCAAATTTTAAATTTTGGTTTATCTATTTTAAATATTTTGTAACTTGGGCTTAATTTTTGTAGGTGAAAATTTTTGAATTTTCATAGGGTTGCCAACGTGCAAAGTTCATTTTTTTCAGTTAGTTTTAAATTGGTTTTAGGTAATACTTTTTCTCAAGTTTTACTTGTAAATAGTTTTAAATATTTTTCAATTTGTTTAAATCGTTTTCAGTTTTTGTTCTTAAGAGATTTGAAAGTTTTTCGGTGCAATTTAAAGCACTTTATAAGAAAGTTTTAAGGATTTTAATTCTTTTTGTTTTTTTTAAATTACCTTGTGAATCTTTTTACCATGGAATTAAATAGGTTGTCACAGGATGAGCTCGCATACGAAATGGAGTGGCGAGGCTTATCGGTAGGGACAGTTGAGGAAATGTAAAAACTGCTTAGGGTTGCCATCAAGTTAGAAGTAGGAATTCTTATGTAGCTCCCGCTTATCCATTCACTTTTGAAGACGATATAATGGCGGTTGAGAACAATTTAGTAATATTAGGGAAACATTTAGAAAATCCTCCAAAGCCAGAAACTTCAAAGGAGTATTTGAAGATTTTGACGAAAGTAGAGTGGGGATTGCGTAGGTTAGATAGGTCTATACCAGAAAACAATGAGCAGGAGAAGAGCAAGCAGGGTCTGAAAAATAAATTAGTTATAGCAATGACCGAGTTAGAGGGCGATGACGATGAAGAAGACGATGATGATGAAGAGGAAATTCAAAATGAGGTGAAAAAGTTCAGAGGTTGAAAAACAGCGTTCAGCTGAACCTAATGTTGAGTCGGTGAATACTTCTGCCAGTACATCGACAGGATTAGGAGTGGCAGATAGTAGGATTGGTGGCATTAGGGATATAGCTAGAAGGGAAAGTCCTATAGTAGACAAGGTTGTTGTTAGGCAACAAAAATGTGAGCAAATTTATAAATGGGATGCGAAGTTCACGGGTGAGCACTGTGCTGCCGCCGTGAACGCATTTATAGAAAAAGTAGAGGAAATGCGACAGTCCCGTGGAGTGACCGAAGCACAACTTTTTAGGTCCGCCGTAGAGTTATTTGTAGGAAAAGCGTTGATATGGTTTAGGGCAGTTAGTCTTAGTGTAAATTCGTGGTCAGAACTCATCAGGGAATTGAAACTGGAGTTCTTGCCACCGAATTACGACGATTCATTGTTAGATGAGATTAGGCATCGAACACAGGGACGTGACGAGTCAATCGGCGTCTACGTGGCTACGATGCAAAATTTATTCGGCAGGCTTTCCGAACAAATCTCAGAACAGAGGAAGCTGTCAATCATTCAGAGGAATTTGACAACTTTCTACCAGACGCAACTTGGTTTAGCTAGACCAAATTGCATTGCTGATTTAGTTGAGTTAGGTAGAGATCTGGAGGCGGTGAGAGCAAATGTTGAATCGTACGTTCCTCCACCTAATAGTAGAAGTAGGACTTTATTAGAGCCAGATTTGGCAAACTTAGGTGTAGTTACTCCAACAGTGGCGGTTGTTAATGAAAACAATTTAAACTGTTCGACAGGGACGAAATCCAACAGTTTCAGTTGTTACGGAGAACAACCAAATTGTTCATCAGGGACAAACTTCGAACCCATTGTCAGGAAATAGTGCAGGACAAAATATTAGGTGTTATAATTGCAATGGAGAAGGCCGTTATGCAAATAGGTGTTCCGCTGTTAGGCGTTGCTATGGTTGTGGTAGAATTGGAGTGAGTAGAAATAACTGCCAACAATGTTCGGGAAACGGGAGACGAACTTCCGGGTCAGTAGGACGAGAGTTCCGTAAAAATCTTTTAGGTTGCCTACTGGTAACCAGTCGGCATTACATTTAGGGTTCATGCTTGAGCAAAATGGTAGGGATCAACGACCGTATCTTGGCGTTGAAATTTATGCAATAAACATGTTAGGGTTATTAAATTCAGGTGCTTCACGCACAATCATAGGTAGAGACGGATGGGAAATTTTACAGGATTTAGGGCTAAATTTAGGGAAAACCAATGTAGGAAATGTCATTTTGGCAGATGGTGCAGGTATTGGAGTGGAAGGTGTAGTTTCACTTCCAATAAGAGTTAAAGAGAAAGTAGTTTTCATAGAATGTCTCGTTATTCCTCGCCTTCCTCACAAACTGATTTTAGGAGCAGACTTTTGGGCTCTATCGGGAGTGGTCCCGGATTTAAAATCAGGGGAATGGACATTTTCGAACCAATGTTCGTTGGCTTCGATGTCCGTGGCGGATCATTTAACGGAATTAAAGGAGACGCAGAAAAAAGAGTTAGATAGTTGTTTGGAAAAAGTTTTTAGTGAAATGCCAGAAGCGTTAGGGTGCACACAGATGGTGGAGCACAAAATTAGGACGGAAGCTGAACCAATCAAGCAACGGTATTATCCGGTGTCTCCTTTGGTTCAGTCTTTCATAGATAAGGAGTTAGAAGAAATGTTGAAAGACGGAGTAATAGAAAACTCTGATGCATACCCCCTTCCGTATGTTACGGCCATCTTAGATAAACTTAATAATGCTAGGTTTTTGAGCTCACTTGATATCAAATCTGCATACTGGCAGATTCCAGTTGAGAAAGATTCTCGAAAGTATACTGCTTTCACTGTTCCAGGTAGGGGTTTATTTCAATTTTTAAGGATGCCATTCGGGTTGCATAATGCACCTGCAACTTGGCAAAGATTTATAGATCAAGTTTTAGGGCCAGAGTTAGAACCATATGTTTTCGTCTATCTCGATGATATCATCATCGTGACAGATACTTTTGAAAAATATATGGAAGTTTTGAACGAAGTTTTTAGGAGATGAATCAAAGCAGGTTTAAAAGTAGGTAGGGAAAAATGTCAGTTTGTTAGGCCATCTTTAAAATTTCTGGGCTATGTTGTGGACAGAAACGCTTTACACATGGACCCAGAAAAGATAGAAAGTATGTTAGGAATTCCATCGCCAAAGAATGTTAAGCAAGTTAGGAGTTTTATCGGAACGGTATCCTGGTATAGGAGATTTATCCCAAGTTTTGCGAGTTTGGTGAAACCGTTATCCGATCTTTTAAAGAAAAATAAGAAGTTTGAATGGAGTAGGGAATGTGAGTAAAGCTTTAGAAAAGCTAAAGAATGTCTAGTTGCAGCACCCATCCTGACGTGTCCGGATTTTTCAAAGCTATTTTTCGTTCAGACAGATGCTTCTCATTTTGGGATTGGGGCTGTCTTGACACAGGATTTTGAGGAGGGGAGAAGGTGGTTTGCTATTTGAGCAGATCACTTAATAGGTGTGAAAGGAACTATTCGACCACAGAAAAAGAGTGTCTAGCTGTTCTGTGGGCAATAGAGAAGTTGCGGCCATATCTGGAGGGAGTGAGATTTAAGGTTATTACCGATCACTACTCTTTGATATGGTTGAGCAAGTTGAAGGACCCAGCGGGTAGGCTGGCTCGATGGGCTGTACGTATGCAGCAGTTCGAGTTCGACATTGTTCACCGCAATGGTAAGGATCATGAAGTGCCAGATATGCTTTCGAGAAGCGTACCGGTGTTAGCCGGGATTTCAGAGCCTACAACCGATCCGTGGATAGGGAAAATGATAGGAGAAGTAGAAAAGAAACCTTTATCTTTTCCAGCTTGGAGAGTAGAGCAGGGAAAATTGTTTGAGTTTGTGAAAGCAAACCATATAGTAGTGCATGACACTAATAGTGAATGGAAATTAGTTGTTCCAAAGAGTGATTGGAAAAAGGTGTTGGAAGAAAATCATGACCATCCGTTAGCAGGGCATATGTGGGTAAAGAAAACTTTTGCTAGGATAGGAGATAAATATTACTGGCCAAAAATGAGGTCAGATATCACTAGGTATGTGAAAAATTGTAAGCTTTGTCAAAGCGTGAAACCAATTAATGAAAAACCGGCTGGGTTGATGACGGAGAAAAAAGGGGTTAGTAATCCTTGGGAAATATTATGTGTAGATTTAGTTGGTCCACTTCCTAAATCAAGTAGAGGGTTTATTAATATATTGACTGTCGTGGATTATTTCACGAAATTTCCCTTATTGTTTCCCTTGAGGTCTGCTACGGCAAAATCTGTTTGTTAAGACAATGTTTTTTTGTTATTCGGGGTCCCTAAATTTGTTGTTTGCTATAACGGTTCGCAATTTAAAAGTAAGGAATTGAAGTCTTTATGTGATAGTTACGGTTCGACGATTTAGTTTACGGCGCATTATCATCCGCAGGCAAATCCGGCAGAACGGATAAACCAGATCTTAAAAACGACACTTAGGGCTTACGTTTCAGAGAACCATAGGGCTTGGGATTCGCAGTTGGCGAAAGTAGCAGCATGAAGTTTTAGGTGTATCGCCGTATTATGCAAATTTTGGTTGAGGTATGGTGACTTTTGGAGGCGAATCCTTAACCACCATTCCGTATAATAGGGGCAATAATACGGACGATACTAAGGAACAGTTTAGAAAACTTAGGGAGGAGATAGGGAAAAAGTTAGAGTCGGCAACCAAGAAGGCAGCAAAAACATATAACCTTCGTCGGAGAGACGTTCAGTATCTTCCGAACGAATTGGTTTGGCGACGTAACTTCACCCTATCTGAAGCAGCAAACTATTATACAGCAAAATTAGCGCCTAAATTTCTAGGCACGTTTCTAATTAAGAAGCGAGTATCGCCGTGGACTTATGTCCTAGTAGACAAAAAAGGTACGAATCGAGGTACCTGGAACGTTAAGGATTTAAAGCCTTACTGCGACGAACCCGAAGGATCCGAAGATTAGTCGTGTAGCGGATGAGCTACACTAAGAGGTACTGAGAGTTTTCAAACTCTGTGATGTGCTTACTCTCGCCTGGATCGATCAAGTTCTTTTTAATTGTGTTGTTTAATGGTGTATATATTCCATTATTGTGTTGTTAAAACCTTTTAATTATCCCTTTTTACTTCGCTTTCATTTCTGAAAGACCGCTTCAATTCCTCGGTAGGTAACGGTGGAATTTGTTACGGTAAGATTTCCCGCAACAAAAACCATTCCTTATAAGTTCTTAAAACCTTCGTCTGACTATGTTGTTTGGTCATAGTCAAACTCTCGATATCTGTTTTCCCCTCCATCCCAACCCTTCCCATTTTTCGACCCATACTTTTAGTCCGTTGTCCTCATGGAGCTTTTGAGAGTTGCTTAGAGAGGATAACAATTTAGGTACCCGATTCTATATTATGGATTATTTCGTGTTGAGCCAGCGGATGGGCTGGAGACCCACACGTCACCTACTATTTCGTGTTGAGCCAGCGGATGGGCTGGAGACTCACACGCCACCGATACGTACGTAATAAGGGCCGATGGAAAATATACACTGTCACTTAAGTGGATTAACAACAACAACGCAACACAACAACCTAAATTTAACTTTCCTTTTTTATGGCTACTAGCCCATCCTAAAATACATAATCTTATGTTTAACTTAATTAACATTGACCGACATTCAAGAATGGAACGCTAAACGCTTGTCCCCAATTCCACAAAGGTCCACCGAATAGTAGATTGCGCGTTAGGCAGTTTAATTTAAGTATTTGCCTTCCTGCTTCGTTTCCTCAAAAATATTTATAAAGTAGTTCAAAGATTGTATAGTTCTTTTTCGAAATATTTGATTTTGATTTGATTTTGAGAAAAAGAAATAATAAAGAGTCGAAAATAATTTTAAGTTAAAAATAATTAGAATATAGATATCGATAGTGTCTTTGGTTTTTGGAAAGTGTTTCAAAAAAAGAATTAAGTGGAAAAAGGAAAAGGAACTCGCTTTGATGAAAGGAGTTGGAAATCGTCAGAACGGGGCGAAGGATAGTTAAAGAGGAAAGAGCAGTAAGAGGAAAAGAAAGGAATTAAGATAAGTAGAGTGTTTATTTTATTCGTTTGATAAATTGTTTGAATTTTAATTCGGTTGGCTTTTGGTTTAATCGTTGTCTGAAATCCCTAAATTGCGGGACTCGTGACCCATTTCTTAGAGTAGCTTATTTCTTTGTTAATTTTATTTCGGGACCGAGTATTAGCGGTCCATTCTTGCGGTCTTCATTTTGTAATTTTCTTTGTTTTATTTCAGTTTACATTTTCTTTGAATTTGTCCTCCGAAAAGTCAATAACATATAATTTTGTACTTTCTTTTTATCGAAAAGATTCTGGGTTTTAATCCAGGCGAAAGCCACAGTTTCCCAGACAATATTCAATACAAATATTTTTTAACTTCCCTCGGGAATAAACATTTGCGTTTCCCTCATTAATTGAAGACGATAGTTTCAGTATCCGGTCAAGGCAAACGACCCTATAAAAAGTTTCCTGGCGCCCACCCTACAGCGTAAGTACGTCCCTGTACTAACGACATACATTTAATTTAATAATTCTTCATTACCTAAATACCTACATACTTAGGTGCTTTTCTTTTTAATTCTTTTTTTTTTTTTTTCATATTTAATTCGAGTTGTTTACTTTTTTGTGTAACTAATTTGGCGAACCCACCCCAGCTGACTAGCCGGTTGGCTGCATCGTTGTTGCAGTGTGGTTGCAATATTTCGTTCTCTCTATTTCTTTTAATCGTGTTTCGTCAATCTGCTTGACATTCCGATTTTAACTTTCGTGTGTGCCGGGTACAATTTTATTAATTTAATTCGTTTGCGTTTTGATTATCATCTTAATTGGATTCGTACAATCCTAAGTCGCGGTTTTTAAGTAATAAAATTCGTCTTCTTAATCATCATAAATAATCTACCTAAATTCGGTCGGGAAATATTGCAACACAGTTAACATATTATAAAAACTCTGAACTAGAAAACCTTGACATTTTCCAAATTTTCACATTTAAGATTTTGAATTTTGTAATTTTCATATACGAGATTCTATATTTTGGGATTTGCATTTTAAGAATTCAATTAATGATTTTGGTGAAATTAATTTCTTTGTTTTAAACTAAATAATAAAGCATAGATGGCAGCCCTTCTGAGCTTTTTGCATTTTTATAGTATGCAGTACGGAAACCCTTGACAATTATTTTTTTCACACAACTAAATGGGATTCCTTTGCAGTTAGAGTGAGATACAAACGTCCTATCTTCCCTGTACTGCACATATTCATTGGACAGAGTATAGTACGTTGATGATTTGAAACAAAAAAATCATACAAGATTGACATTACTTTTAGGTTTCTATAGTATACGTTGGTTTATAGTACGCTGTACAATAAGTTAGCTTTTCTCTAAGATGTTGGAGATAACATCCGCATCAGCAGCGTACTAGACTTAAAGATTAATATGCAGCTGAAGCGAACAAATTTCTGTGGTCTCCAATTGACAGCAAAAACTTACACAAAAGTCTTCAGAAGGATATTAATGTAGATTTCTATTAAAAACAATCATGTCAAAATCAATTTTGTCTTCTTCTAAAAACTGAATAAAATTGAATATCTATGTACCTTTTAACGGCTTTTAGTCTTAAACATTAACGTTTCGTCCAGGCGCGCGTTCTCACCTGGTCTCTTCAGTTGACAGTGAGGGCCTTGTCAAGACGCAAATTTTATTAAGTTCAGTCAAACTTACATCAATTTTACAGCGAAAATCAATTGTGAACTATATCCAACCCAATTAAGTATTCTTCTTGGCTGATTTATTTCAGTTGTATATAAAATTTGTATTATAAAAGCACTCATATGTAAACAATGCCAGGCCACGCGTAACAAAATTTCCAACAATTCTTGATTACAAATTCTAATCCGCCTCCGAAACCAGAGCGCCCTTGATTTAAGTCTTGGAGGTAAGATCCAGATGGAAAAATACCCGGTCAGTCCAATTTAGAGTTAGTGGTCATCCGTTACATCACTGGAAAATGGACATAACCTATATGCCAATCAATAACTTTACGCTTCCCACAAGTCTTAAGGCCCAACTATAATAGGCATAAGCTAGCATATGCGCGCATAAGTAAACGTGCGAATACAAAGAATCTCTATGCGAGTGAACATAATGGAGTCTAGCTGCGTTTCGTTCAATTTTTCTCAGATTCGTTCACTTAAGCGTGCATAAGCAAGAGCGATCCCAGTGGCTCAGCGCATAAGTAAATTTTACAAATGCAGCAAAAAACGCAAAGCCACAGCTGTTTTGTGAATCAATTCACAAGTTGTGCACGAGTATGTGTGTAGTTTTTGTTGTATCGTTGCCGCATTTTCATTTGTATTTAAAAATGCGGAACAAATCACAAAGCTGAAAATCGAATGTGGGGCGAAAGCGGAGAGGTATTTTTTAATGTTTGCTTATGCGCGCATAAGTCCATTGTGGCTATACGGGGTAATTTTGCAAACATAAGCAAATTTTCGTTAGCTTTTTGACATAAGCTTATGTTTGCTTATGCCTATTATTGTTGGGCCTTCAATCATATCAGTTCGGTTCAGTTCGTATTTTCAGTACATGGAAGATAGGGTGTTTACCTCTCACCCTTAATTTTATGGATTTCAATAAGCTATCTATTTTTTTATAAAGCTTTTGCATTTTCTCTTCTCTCTCATTCAAATGTCAGTAGGGCTACCAACTGCTAATTTTTGTATTTTTTTTTTTGCCAAGGGCTCGCAAATTAAACTTATTTCCTTTTCTTATTCGCTTTTAAAATCAAACTGTCATTTCGGAAGCCTGAACGGGTATTTATATCCGGGATAATACCACAGTTTTTTGAATGCACACAGGTCAGGTTAAAATTAAAAAAAGTGTTTTATTTTTATATGGGGTTTTCCAGGTTTACTAGTATACTTTTGCGTTTTTCATATAAATAAAAACCAAACAATGTTTATTGTTTAAAGTTTTATTGCTTTGTTTGTGTTCTTAATTCTTAATTTTGTATGACTTTTAAGGATAAGGTTAGATTAGATTGTAAGATTTATTTCAGGAAAGAGGATTAGTAATGCCCTATTAGAATTTTTAGAAAGGAAATAAATTTTATTTTATAAACCGTTGGTAAAATATTACAATAAACACGAAACCTTATTCTTTTTATTTTTATTATCATGAAGAAAAAAAAACTACATATTTGGCAATTCAAATTGCAGTTAATTAATGAACCGAACTCCATCAAAAACTTTCTCAAATAGTAATTCTTCCTTAAAAAAAAAATACCCAACAAATATTGTATAGCAGCATTTTAACCAGGAAAAAAAATAGAACGAAAAGATGTAAGCAGAAAAACACGAAGTGACAACACTTAACACACATACATAAAATATATGCTCTCATAAGCTATTATAAAGCTATAATTCTGAAAGCTACACAGCAAAAACCAAGAAAAAAGGTATTCGACTTTTCCATCCCCCGACGTATGGGAACTCTGAATCAATGTGTTGTTTTTAATAAACACATTAAGCGAGCGAGAGGCAAATTGTGTGTATCTTGTTCTTTCTTGTTTCAGTCTCCTCAGTCCTCACAACCACGGAGCAGACAGGTCATGATGGATGTACGTGGGCTTATGGAATATCAGGGTAGTCAAGGGTTCTATTTTTTATTTCACAGGCAATTTTCTTAATTTGAGTGCAATGCAAACACCAGCCAGCACGTGTATGTTTGAAAAAACTCTCCCATAAAGCCTGTACTGAAAATACGAACTGAACAGAGTATAGAAAACCTTACCACCCAACCACTCCGCCTGAGAATTAAAATTCCTAAACTAACTTACTTACTTATGCTGGCGCTATAGTTCGGTGTGGACCAGGGCCTCAACCAACAAGCCGTCTCCAGCCAGCTCTGTCCCTTTATAGCTAGCTGTTTCCAGTTTCGCATGCCTGCGCCACCGATTTCTCGTTTTGATAAGAGGCTACAGTTGCCTTTATCATCATTAATTAAGTCTTGTTATTTTTCATTTGTACTTTTTCTTATATAACTTTATCGTTTAAAAATTGTACAGAAGTTCTGACACCGTATTCACACCGTGAATTTCATTCAAAAAAAAAAAAATAAGAGAACAAAAAACATCTCTAAGGAAAAAGATAGTGTAAAAAGATTTAAAAAGTTAAGAAGGACATGGACACCCTACCCAAAGTGTACTCAACCGCTCCTTACGGGGTCCATGCTTCTGCACCATA